>JADLZK010004112.1:0-445226 GCA_015847255.1 Hyparrhenia diplandra | reverse complement strand
CGTCGGCGACTCTGAAAGGTATTGAGGTGGCGTTCGGTGTTGCGTGAGCGTTCCCATGGGATTTTTGAGACACCGCGCAACGCTCCGTCACCACGGCGCAGTTCCCGCGCAGCAGCCATCGCCGGCGTGCACCGCGCCAGCATACCGCGAGGAGGGCCGTAGGCGGGCCTCGCTAAAATTGCCGGATGCTCCGGCGGCACGTCGCGCCGCCGCTGACGCCATCGCCGTACTATTCTGCTGCTGTGCTGCTTCACCTTCTACCGCCCGGTGGCGCCGCGCAGAACGCTCCCGCTGCTGCCCGCGCGCCAGCACGCCGCCGCGCACCAGCCGCCGCCAGACTTGGCGCCGCAGCAGAATCCCGTCCCACGCCCGGACGACAACTGCCGACGGCCGAGCGATGCGAGCTTCAGCGTAGCGGCGGGCGCTCCACACGAACTGCCCCGCCACTCGAAAGTGCCGGATTCCACTTCAACCGGTGCGCCGCCATTTGGACCTCTCCGCCGCTCTCACCCATTACGGCCAATTCACTCTCCCTCTGCGCCCGCTCCGTAGCTCGCCCCTCCCACCGTTCCCGTTCGTCACGATGCGACGCTGACGAGCCGGCGAGGAGCGTACCCACCCTTTTCTACAGGTGGTGGTATGCAGCACCCTTCTTCTGCCCTGAAATGTCGGTTTACAAACAAACTGCTCTGGCGAACATCTCAGTTCAGCAGAGCATATCAGTTTTGTTGTCAGCTCACCCAGACCATTGTCAAGTTACTATTTGTTTGCGCTAGTAGCGGTAAGATAAAGCCATCTATGAAGTTGTTTAAGTTTCATTTATGCTACATAACAGAAATGGCCTGGAAATCGCTGATATCAAGGAAGACCTGAAGTGACGAGGTGAAGGCAGGCCATTAGTGCATTCTGATTCCACGCTAAAGGTTTCACTTCCTTGCTCTTCATCAAGCCGCTATATTTTATTTATTTAAGACAAGTCATATGGCCAATGCATGTCAATAGTGCTAGCACAATCTCCTTTTATGTGGAATTCGGTACTAATAATCCTGTGGTTGAGTAATTAGTGGATAGATGCTCTGTCAAGCTGGATCTGCTTTTGTATGTAGCCCACAGTGCTAACATCCTTTGCCAAATAATTTGAATAGCTCATGATCTCCCTTTTATGTTGATAATTACTATGTTTTAGAGTTTTAGAAACTGCTGTTGCCTACTCCAGTGAGACTATCCAAGGAAAGTGTGTTATATTGAGCATGAACGAGATATGTACAAGAATGTTGTAGCTACATGGATTTGCAGTAGTAACTGCAAAGTCAGTTTCCTGGATCAATCTTTAGAACTCGGCATATCCGACTGACGTATGATTTGAGTTCTTGGACCAAGTTGATACAGTACTGACAGCCCTATATATGATTCAATTGCTGGAAAGGATGTAACTCTGATAATGCGGCCATTTGTCTGTATAAAAAGCGATTAGCTATGCCCTCATGTGGTTTTAGGCTGCATAACTGCTGAAAAAGGTTTGGGTGAGTAGCTTGTTACTGTTACAACTTCTTTGAGGAACACTTCTGAATTTAGCATGCGAAGCCATGAGACGGCGGCATATTGATTATTACTGTTGTTTCATCGATCATCGCGAGGAACTAAATTTACTTTCTGCCTCTATGAGAAAACCATTTCAGCCAGGGGTATGGCCCTAAATAGCATATGTATCACTTTCTTCTGTTCTGACAACATTGTTTTATGATCACGAAAAATAAATCCATCTCCACCCCTACATAAACTATTGTTTTGGTACTATAGTAGTATATCAGATTGCCTGTGGTCGTAATACACATATTCTTCTTTACTAACATGTATGCACTGGGAGCTACGCCTTGGACGGCCTCCTACAAATATGGTTAAGAGGGGAGCCGCTTTTGGCATTCTCGTCAGTCTTTTGGAAGGATCAACCTGATCAGATAGTGATAGGCCAAGTTGGTACATGCCAGAGCTCATGTGAGGCTGACTCTGAGAGCAAGCATGAGAAGGACTATGGTACCACGTTATGGATCAGCTATGGCTGCATTAAGATCCTGTCAGTATTGCACTTTCAAGTTTTACAAAGAGGCTTTGTGTTGCTTTGAACATGCACTGCAATGCTAAAAGTAATGCAAAGCCACAGTTTGTCGGAGTGTCAAAGAGAAAAAACTCACAACAAATGATGAAAAGTGTACATATGACCCATGATGTTTGCCTGAGCAATTTTTTTTTGACTTTTTTTTTTTTTTTTTGCTGCTGCAACACTCTTTTGCAGATACCAAGTAGTGAATTATGCATCTTGCTCACAGATAGCCGGCAAATGCTTGTATGTCATTAGGGTTGTGTCAACAGGACTTATATAATTGTAGGAGATATAACTGTGGAATTTGTCAGCTCTTGCTCATAGATAACCAGCAAATGCTTCCATTTAATTAAAAAAGTAGTTGGCTATTGTATTTGTACCCGTTGTGTCTTCTTATATCTGTTGCAAATTTAAGTTTCTCAAGATTAAAACGTAAGCGTTAGCACGGGCATAATACTAGTATAGGTAAAAGCCACAAAAGGGAAGAGGCCCAAAATGATAACTCTTACAAGGAAAAAATGGCGTCGAGACGTGTCGACATCATCAGCCCAAAGGAGGGAAAAGGCTTTCACCATGGAACCTCAACCCCCGTGCATAGTATTGGCCATGATTTTTCTTCCATACCAGCCACTACCCTAACTGGACCGAGCCACTTTGTCGCCATCAGTAGCCGGCAACCCTTAGTAGCTCCGACCAATCCGCCCGGTAATGACACCAGCACGCCACCACTACCGACCAACCTGCGGCTAAGCGGTCACATGATATCTTCTACCAATACTGTGTCACCCCCAGCCTGCCTCTACCATTACGTCGCGGGCAACCCGCCAACCGGCCGGGCGCCCAACTAGACCCAAGTGCCATGTCGCCGCCAGCCTTTTTGTTGTAGGCGTTGTTCTCCAACATGGGCCCGTAGAGCGCCAGTCGGGCATCGTGCGCGGTGTTGCCACCACCGCTTAGGCCTTGGAGGAAGGGGAGCGGATGGCGGGGGACACAGCGCTGCCGCCCGCTTGAGCCACTCCCTGGCTGGATCTGCATGAGTATTACCGCCCAAGGTGTTGGAGAGGCGGATCAGCGCGAACACGCAAATCCATCCGGAGGCCATTGGACACTCGATCGACGCTCACGGGAGTGACTAGATCCGTGGGAGAGACTTCGACCGCCCGGAACCGGAACCCGACCCGACATCGCGAATCCAACTATCCACACGAAACTTCACTTCCTGGCTGAGCCGTGTTGTCGCCGCCACCTGTAACCTTACTACACCGATTGGATTACCGATAAGTGGTGAAACTAGAACAATATATAACCACGCGACACTCCGGCACCGCCAGAGCTTCGCCGGCATCGCCGCTGCGGCACGGTTTGATTACAAGTTCAAGTCTGAATCCCCGTCCCTTCACGCCAATACAAAAAGGAGCACGGTTGTCCCCAGCTGCCCGTTACATGGGCCAGAAGATAAATCTAAATGAAGTATGAAATTAAGAAAGCCCGATGCTAATTGAGTCGTCGAACACGGCCTGCTCACACCCAGTCCGCCCGTGAACTTTGGATTCGCCTGGCGATCCGCTTCCCCGCCCTTGGAGCGCCAGCACCATCAGGTCTCGCCATCGACATCATCGGGGCCAGCATCACCAGGTTCAGCGATCATGGCGCGCCATTGGTTGTGTTCATACCTTGACCGGTGACACCACAAAGTTGCACCGCCTGGCGCAAGGCTTCTTTCCGCGGTGCCAGCCCCACCCACTGGACTCCTCCCTCCGCGAAGATGCCCACGACCATCGGCGAGTGCCTCACCGCTACCCTCTTGGGGAGCTGCACGGGCCTTCCGTAGCTACCGCAGCGGCAAGGGTAGGGAATGGTGGTCATGGCATAGGGGATGGCGGCTAGGGTTCCGCCTGTCTTGCCCTGTGCCAGGTTCACGTAACGATGGGTGCATCTTGAACGCGAGGGCTGCACAAGTCCATTGAATGTTGGGAGCATCTACGCCGCTAAAGCTCTTCGATTTGGCGACAGTTATAACTAGACAAATGGAGTCCTAATAAGTAACCAGCATGCCCGCTGCAATAATAAATTAAGATTTATCTGCAAACTAAACAAAATATTCTGACATGTAATTTTTCCTTGTTGCATATTTTTTAGCTAATGTCCATATGTGAATTAACATTGTACAATTAGGATAGAGTACGGATGTACCTGAGTACATCGTCCACATATATATGGCATTGCCTCATTACCATGAGCCTCAGCAATTGAAGTCCTTTCTACTTCTTCGATGATGGTTGTCAAGACCAATAGTATATATACAAGCTTAGAATAGTTTGGATGAAATAGGGATTGGGATGCATCTGAAAAGTTATTGCAATCCTAATTCTACGACCTCCATGATGGCACGTTGCTGCACGATGGCGCTACACTACCTGGATGTGATGCTAAGACTACGTGCCGCACGTACCACACACCTCACTATTGGTTCTGCATCTCGCTGCACCCTCCCTATATACATGTGTATATAGTTGCAAAAAGTAGTAACAAGAACTAATAAAATAGCAATGTTTTTACGTTGAGCCCAAAATTAGAGGCTGTCCGCATGGAGAGAAGGAAGGCGCGGTTCTCTGTTTTTCTCTCCTTCGTGATATTTACCTCCTAATAAGTAGAGTAGCATTGTTCGCGCAGTATAGAGGGCGTGGGATCTTTTTTTCCCCCCTTTATTTATCAACCATCGTCGCAGCTGATGAATGATGCTGCCAAGCACAGAGACGACCACGGAAATCATAGCGCCCAGCCCGCCAATGATAGCGCACATACACTTTTTTACTTCTCATGTATCACGAACTAAGATCTGACATAAACACACCCCGACACAGACACAGATGCTCTCACATACACGAGCGCCATTACTCACGTGCCATATATTGAGTTGCTTTTTCACAGTTTTGCACCAAACATTAGGGGCAATCCTAGCTTCTGTGACCATGAAAAATGTTCAGATCGTAAAGGCGAAGAATCCATCGAAAGAACACGATCAAACACCGCATTACCAGGGACACAAGAATTTTTAGCGTGGAAAACCCTCCCAATGTGGGAGAAAAAAACCACGGCGCCAGCCCGGAAAAACTCTTCACTATTCTCGTGTGAGGGTTACATGCCATCGCGGCAGCCATAAAGATAAATTATCTCTCGTACGACTATTCTTCTAGTTGAGCTAGCATCGCGTATTCCACCAAAATGCTCCATGGATGTTCAGCAGTGTGTGCGCCAAGACCACGCGATGGCGACGCTCACATCAATGGTGCATGCAACATCATCTCTCAACCACTGAATTTGGAGCATATTCAACAAACTCCACCTTGAGACAAATTCATCTTGCGGCATAAATCAAAACACCTTCATCCTCAACAAAGAAAAATACTTACGGCCAAATAGCCTCTTGGGCTAATCCACTAAACTAACTAAGCTTGAGCCGCAGCTCAAACTTAGCAACAAAAACAGGTTTAGTCATCATATCGGCCAGGATTATCATGAGTACTAATCTTGCATACCTTTAACTTACCATCTTCGATCACATCAATGGACAAAATGGTACTTGATGTCAATATGTTTAGTCCTCTCATGGAACATCTGATCTTTGGTAAGATAAATGGCACTTTTGACCGTCACAAAAATAAATTAATGCAAGAATCAACTCCACACAGCATAAAACCTTTCACCCAAATTAATTCCTTGCACGCCTCGGGAAACAGCCATGTACTCTTGCCCGATGGTAGACAAAGCCACAACAGGCGTAAAGTAGCCTTCGACTCACAAAACAACTACCAACAAAGTGAACACATAACACATGAGTGACCTTAGTCTGCATCAACATCAGCAGAAGAAATCTGAATCCACATAACCAATAAGTCCTTCTGGGTTACGCCCAACTTCTTGACAAGAATCTGCGGTGCCTCTCCAGGTACACGAAAATCCAACGAACTGCCCTCCAATGTTCTTTACGAGGATTAGTCATATATCTACTAACCAAACTCATAGCATAAGATAAACGACGAGAAATGGTTCATGGCGTCATCAAAGAACCAATAAAGACTAGAATAAGGAACCCTTGACATGTATTCAATATCCTGATCTGTACTAGCACACCGGCGGTGATAATAATTTAAAGTGAGGTGCAATAGGAGTACCGGCCAGTTTAGCATTATTCATGTTGAAACTTGTTTGAAGAATTTTACGAATATAATTCTCAGTGACTAAGATGTAGCACACCGCATTTTTTACGTCTCTAGTAATTTCCATGCCTAGAATTTTCTTAGCAAAGCACCAAGATCCTTCATGTCAAATTCACTACTCAACAATTTCTTTAATTTAGCAATTTTAGACTTTTACTCTTGGCAGCAATCAGCATATCATCAACATAAATAAGCAAGTATATAGGTGATCCATTCACATGCTTAATGTAAACACAGCTATCATATTTTTGATCTCTTAAAACCGTGCGACAATATAAATGAATCAAACCTTTGTTCCCTTTGTCGAGGGACTGCTTCAAACCATACAAGGATTTCTTCAACTTGCAAACAAAATTCTCCTTGCCTCGGCACTATGAACCCTTCAGGTTTTGGTCCATGTAAATGTCCTCCTCAAGTTCTCCATGCAAAAATGCGGTCTTCACATCTAACCGCTCAAGCTCAAGATCACGCGTGCAGCCACAATACTAAAGAATGTGCGAATGGAACTATGCTTTACCCGCAGAGAGAAAAACATCATTATAATCAACACCAGAATTTGATCAGTAGCCTTTGCTACTAACCTTGCTTTATACTTTGGAGGCTCTCTTGGAGATAAACCCTCCTTTCTCTTGAAAATCCATTTACAACGGACTGCCTTTTTTCTTCTTAGGCAATGGTACAACATCCCAAGTGCAATTATTCTCAAGATTTTGCATCTCCTCATGCATAGCTGAAATCCACTTCTCTTTATCACCACAATCAATAGCTTCAACATATATGTGGTTGGCTCATGTGTGCTCTCCACCGCTCAAAGACAACTCAAAGCATAATGGGTTAAATTACACTCTTCAATAAGACATGGACGAGGTCCACAATTCCTCTTTGACTGCGCGTTGGCCAATAGGTAATTCCTCCTCTAGGCGCAAAGTAGGAGGTGAGTTTTTTCTTGAACACCATCATGAGCCTCATAATCATCGGCATCAATTTCCTCGGACGGCAATAGGCTCCACTCCACCTTTTGCCTGACCGATCATCCAAAAGCTCCACACCGCACCTTTGGTATACTAGCTGTTCCTCATGAGAACTATAAAACATCGAGGACAAGCTGTCGTAAGAAACATCACAGATTCATTGAAAACAACGCCCACGCTCTTGAAAGTCTTTCCCCGCTACGGATTCCACAATTTATATCCCTTGACTCCAACCATAACCAAGAAAAAGACACTTAACAGCTCTAGGCTCTAATTTTCCATTATCAACATGTGCATAAGCGGTTGCAACCAAATACTTTCAACCGTGAATAATCAGCGGGTGTGCCGGACCATACCTCAACAGGAGTTTTCTTATTAAGCGGAATAGAAGGTGACCTGTTGATCAAATAACATGCGGTGTTGGTCGCCTTTGCCCAAAAACGCTTGCTCATGCGTGCATCGGGGATTGGCATACACCGCGCCTTAGAAATGATGGTTACGTTTATGCGCTCGGCCACACCGCTCGCTTGTAGGTGAGTAAATGCGGAATGGTGTGATGATCGGACAATGCCTTCCCTACCGCAATAATCATTAAAGGCATGCGAACAAAACTCTCCACCATTATCGATCACGAAGCAATTTCACCTTCTTTTCGGTTTGCTTCTCAATCATAACTTTCCAGTCTTTAAAAGCAGCAAATGTATCATCTTTATTTTTCAGAAATAAAGGCCAAACTTTTCTAGAGTAATCATCAATAATAGTAAGCATGTAACGAGCACCACCAAGTGAGGGCTTTCTACGAGAAGGACCCCATAAATCAGCATGAACATAATCAAGAAGAATACCTTTGGTGGTATGAACCGAGGGTGTTGAATTTTACCCTCTTATGCTTCCCAAAAATACAATGCTCACAAAACTTCATGTTACTCGGGAAGTGCAGCCCTTGAAAGAAGTTTCTCTTTATCAATTCGCCATGCCAAGCTCAACTCATATGCCCCAAACGCTTATGCCAAAAGTTAGGTTTTTACTAGGTTCATGTTAGAAACAAGCCCGGCCCGGCGGTATCAACCGTAACCATGTAAAAGTGCTTCCTCTAAGGACATATAAATTTGCAGAATTCATATCACCAATTAAACAAATCGTAGAACCTTTAGATACCTTTAAAACCACATTTGATCCGAGTACTTAAAACCTTCTCGCATCAAGAGTACCGAGAGAGATAAGATTTCTCTTCATTCCCGAATGTACCTCACATTTTTCGCAATGCGTGTCATGCCATCATGAGACTTGATCTGAACGAGCTGATCCCCACAATCTCACACGGGTTGTCATCTCCCATAAAAGCACTACATGCCCACTCGCAATGGCTTAATGGAACTAAACCAATCTTTGTTAGTGCAGATATGAAATGAACATCTTTGAATCAAGTATCCATTCATCATGACTAGCAACACAACTAGCGAGGACAATTAAACAATCTCCTGAATCGAATTATCGCAAAGCCGAAACAATAGAGGCATTACCAGCAGATTTATTTTTCCTCTTTTCTTTATTCTGCAACTTCCAGCACTCCTCAATAAAATGAGTTTTCCCTTTGCAATACTTACAGAATTTCTTCCCTGGCGGGGGCTTGGACTTTGAGCGGCCCCTGCCATCGTGGCTCTTGTCACGATCTTTGCCGCGTTGGAGGATCTATGCTCAGATGCCGCACATGCAGCGCCTCACCCTTGGAGGATGACAATCCGTCGAGGGCGCACCATGCCTTTCATCTTCTCCTGGATTGGAGTGCCTCATAAACTTCCGAAACAAATCGGTTCATCACGGCTTATAAGCAAGGTGTCACGGAAATTTGCAAAGGAATTTGGCGAGAACATAGCAGAATAGACCTAAGTCCTCATCATCATACTTAACCTCCATCGACCTTGGGGTCGAAATGATCTCCTTGAACGCGCGATATGTGGCTCATCACCGGGCCACCCTCCTGCGCATCCCGAGCGTGAACAGCTTCATCTTCATATGCATCTTAATGGTCGGATCCTGGACATACAGATCGATTCCAGTTTCAACAGGCAGACTTGCGGCATTCTTTTTTCCTGCAACACCTCTTGCAAAATATCATTATGAAGATGTAAATCAATTAATGACGTAGCCTTATGATCCCCGCGTCTCCTGGAGTCCGTCTGCCTTGTTCTTCTTCCCGAAGCTTTCCAACGCCTCATCAGCGTCGTTGTTATGCTTGGCGAGGATCGCGGCGATCTTGACTTGCCGTGAGATTGAATCTCGCCTTGTGGTCCAAAGAGCGGTACATCGAACTTCATCAAGCTGCCATCAATCAACGAGCTCGATACCACTTGTTGAGATGCGTAAAGCTTAAGAACGACGAAGAGAACACGATCAAACACACACACACACCAGGGGACACAAGAATTTTTAACGTGGAAAACCCTCCCAATGTGGGAGAGAAAAACCACGCGCCCGGCCGACAAAACTCTTCACTATTCTGAGGTGTTCAAGTTACAATGCCATCGCGGCGGCTTACAAGATAAATTATCTCTCAGTAGGACTATTCTTAGTTGAGCTAGCATGCAGACCACCAAAATGCTCCATGGATGTTGCAAAGCGGTGTCTTGCGAAGACCACGCATGGCGCCGCGGCTCACATCAATGGTGCATGCAACATCATCATCTCTCTCAACCATTGAATTTGGAGCATATTCAACAAAAACAGTGCCAGTAATGGCCTGCTCCTCGTTTCAAAGATGACAAAGCGGTGGTGCAGACGGTGAAACGTAGCATTGGATGAAAATGAGAACGCATAAAAGAAGGGAATTCAGCAAGCTGCCTACAATTTTTGTTCTGTACATTGTGGCCAATGGCAACTCACAGATGATGGAGCGGACTACTATCACCAATGAATTCAAGGACACTAACTCAATTAATAGTTGAGACAATCAATAGGGACCTCAAAATAAAGATGTCATAATATATATATATATATATATATATATATATTTACCAATGGTGCATTACACTCCTCTATTATACTGTGCACCAGTATTGTGGTTGATTCCACACACATCAAGCTCACGGAAGAACTAATGCAGTTCAGTACTGACTACTGATGCAGTTGGTCCATAGCTGACATCTGCGATTATCTCAAAACTTACTTCTAAACTTCCTGCACCAAGCATCATTTCTGTTCCTATTGCCTCCAATTCCTTTTTTTTTCCCCTGACTGAAGGTTCTCACAGATAATATTGCCATGGACACCTTCACCTGTCACCCCTGCTGTGTTATTTGGTAGTGTACATATACAGCTCTACTCAGAAGATTCTCTATCATCCCCTACGGTGAGTGGACTTGGGTGTGCATATAAATAGGACAATGCAAAACACGAGCCCTACTACAATCTTCCATATTTCCATATTACAGCACCTAGTTAGCCTAGTGTATATAAATGCAGGGATGCAGCAGTAGATGAATCATTCAAAGTGAAAGCACAAAATAAACAAACATGCAGACAGTGTCTCTCTCTGTACAGTTGATTCGACAATAGTTCAGTTGATTCTTTGTTAACCTATGGTGGTATTCAACACTGGACCAAATTCAAAAAGTTATTTGAATTGAATTTTATACAAATCACACTCACAGAAAGGCATGCAAAGCAGGCCACCATTCATGACCACGTGATCCAGGTGTGTAAAGGAGTTACGTTCTGATGGTTCCCTTTATGAGACCAAATTACAAGTGTAAAGTATTTACTTTGACAGCATCAAAAATATGCCAGAAGGGAGAAAAACAAATGTGGATGAACTGGGCCATTAAAAAGCAGCGGAGGCAAACTTGTTTTGCAAAGGTTGTTTATAAATTTCTGTTTCATTTATAGCTATTAGTAGACAGCTTGCTGCACATGTAAACGTGAAGAATCAGCAGAGAATGCAAATTTGTACCCATAGAGCTGTCAATGTAGACTGTCACCAACCTTACTTGATTTACCAACCACAATCGCTTCAATTTACGCGAGCAGCTAGCCGAACCTACATATATATATGTCGTTTGGTCCCTGAAGGTATCAGTACAAGGAACCCCTACACCCTTCAGCTCCACTTCTCTTGCTGCTCTGACAGCATGTGCAGCTGGCGTATTTGGCCATTCCAGTTGTAATTCATGGTTTGTATATTGTTGTTATGTTTGCCTTGTTTTCCCTCGTGATCATAGGGAGGTTTTGTAGTGGCAGTTTTTTTTTGAATTTGAAGTTTCTTCCCTACTAATAAATGTATTGTAATATTCTTGCTGGTTGCATTTTTGAAGAAAAAGATCCTTGTTATTGCTGGTCCTATTAATTGTGCACTAAAATTTCATCACTGTTGACCATATGGACAACAATTGAAGTGCCTCTCTCTTTGATCTCATATAAAGTTGCAAGTGTAGTGTGTGACAGAAGAAATCAAAGCAGAGTGATCTCCAAAGTTTGGTACTTAGTCTGCAAAGGCCATTTTCATTGGCACCAAACACTTTTTTCCATGCTGAATTAAACTCCTATGCACTTTGGACGAACCGTTTCATTGAGTAGTTGCAGCTGTTTCCACTGTTCCACACATGTGGACCACAGCAGCTCCAGAATGGAAAGGATCATGAGCTTGGTATGAAGCGGCAGCACGTTGTGCGTCGTAAGGATTCATGACTGAGTCTTTCATTGGGCTAGTCTTTCCATGTATTTGTATCCCACGAACACCCTACATTTCCCGTTGATCCTTATGGGATCCCTCTGCGATGGTCACATAGCTCCTAAGATTCCTCCATTTACCATCCTTTTTGTTCCTTTTGCCTCAAACTCCTATTTTTTCCTATTTTTCTTTTCTGATCGCAGCTCCATCACAGCCATATTGCCATGGACTTCATCTGTGCTCCCCGTTTTTGTTATATGGTAGTATATATATAGCTCAATGGAGCACATTCTTGTTGGACCATCCAACAACAGTGAGGTGGGTGTGCATATAAATAAGCCAATGAAGATTATAAGCCCTACCACAAACCCTCCATATTACAGCACCTAGTAGGCTCTAGTTAAAGGACGCATCTATATGGCCTGGTCGGGGTTGGCTCAACCCAATGATGTACTAGGTGTATTTTTTTTTCCACCTAGCCAGTCTCTAGTTAAAGCTCTACGAGTATTTTTTTCACCAGGCATGGCCCCAGTAAAAACATAAGTTGATTTCTGAATGCATTCGTGTTATATATTGCAATCATAACAATGCATTCGTGATTTCTGAATTATAGCGAGAATGGTTTACAAGGGAGCATGAAAGTGTTGGTCGAGATTAAGTTAAACATATGCTTGTATATATCAACTACAACTACCAATCAAAATGAGATCTGTTAGTCACTTAGTGCTAAATTTCTTGATATTTTTGATGGTTTCCATTTTAACTATGATCTCTGATGTTGAATAAATGACATACACTTGATTATTTAACTGCAGAAAGATATGCTTTATTCTTAAATTTCATCAATGCACCACGACATATGAAAAATCAATTGTCATTTTACATTCACAGTTCCACGAAAAACAAGACGAGCAAAGTATATATGTACAAGACTAGAGACTCCCATGCAAGCTACTGAACTCTAAATTGTACCAATCAGATGATCTTAGAGTGTAACAACTTCATCAAGTGACATTCTCGACAGGTTTCCACGAAAGATGACATCTGATCAACCTTATCATACAATCCAAGAAGACCACCTGTATGAATAAATAGTATCTTCCTGCCTTTCCACTTATCAGTATTAGACATATCTTTTTAGCATTTGAAGCGCAGCCTTCCCCACTGCAGTATGATCAAGCATGAATATCATATACACTAAATAGAAAAGGAAGAAGAAATATTACTATTTATACTTTTTTTGGCTATAAATCCAATTTCTAACTTGTACAACTGACACCTAGTACCAATGAGGGAGATGTACTTTCTCCTTTTTCCAAAAAAATAATTTCATTTTTAAACCCGAACATTATCAATGGTATGTTAGCTAAATATTTCCATTTTTAGAATGGTAGTATGTCAAAACATGTTATTTACAGTAATTATATATATATTTGTTTGCTTCCTTTCATAGATGTTCCATTCAATCAAATATGCAAAAATATTGGTTTTAACATAGGGGTTCAATAATTTTTATTATATTCGTCATTGAAGTTTTGCAGTCCGAAAACAGAGATAATGTTTCTGCGTGAGTTATATGCAACCATTAACCATTATATTGCTCCTGATTATGGCATTATATTGCTGTCTACTCGATCGAGAGCCAATATGGATATATAGAGCTGATAAGGAGAAACTCTTTCCCCACTTGTTCCATTTATGTTGGCACTAATAAGATGCGCCGGTAATGATGGCACTCGTGGCCAGTGCCCGATGAGGATAGTATTGTAAAATGGGGTGCTTATTTAGTTCAAATGGACCACATTTTCAAATGGTTCCAATGCACAATTTAACACATTTAGAAGCTTATAGAACCTAGACTTTGTATATTCATTGTTCATACTATGATGCAGTACTAGTAGGAAAATTTAGCAAACAGTTTAATTGTTCATGGAAAACGCTCTACAGGAGTACACGTCATTTTGTAATCTAGTGCATATACACCATAAAAGAAAATGTCATTTTAATATTATTTTTTGAATGCGTTTGCATGAATTTTGTGCAGTACTGCGACGGCCAAAATCCTCCCTTCAAAACAGCAACAAAGAGAATAAAACCATTGGTGTTGAGTACAATTTAAGTCATATAACTCCTCCCACTCCAATGATTTAGATCAATGTTTGCCACTGGTTCTATAAATAACTTCACTAAAAAATGCAAGGAAAATATTTTCACCTGGAGACTGGATCAAGTACAACTCCGTTGCTGCAGCTATGTCTTTCACAAACTTAAGCTCCTCGGTTGTGTTTATCCCATAACCTAATCCTTTAGCCTATAAGAAGAAGATGAACAATATGACTTTCCTCATTAGTGTTCACTAAGAAATTTTAACCGCATGTAGAGTGCTCATAAGAAACTACGTAACATGGTTAGACCATTCATGTTGTCAAATACAACCTAAAAAATAAAAAAAATAACATTCTAGGTGAGAGAGTTCATATTGTCATGCCACATATAATTATATGAAAAATCACAAAAAGCATAGAGTACGCTATATATTTGGATATGTGCACCAGAAAGGGTTTTATTAATTATTGTATGACAAAAAAGTACACTTACGTTTCGAATGCTGACAATGTCGTTTGCATTCAGAGCAGATTGAAGTCCATTAATTAGGGTTTGAACATAATCGTAGAGGTAGCCAGTATCATTGCAAATAGAGAACGCATGGACCTATCTTGCAAATGTATGATTATTAGTCTGTAAATTGGAAAGACAATATATATAACAAATAAAGATGAAACATACTTTTGCATTTAAACTGCTTAATCTTGATCCTAAAGCCAGCCCAGCAATGGTACCACCACTGCAACATTTGAGTAATGGGTTTAACAAATAAAATAAGTTTTATTTATATTTTTTCGGTTAGCAGTCATGATATTGGAAACTGATTAGTTAATAACACATGAACCAACAATAATTATATTGAATTTAAATAGTTGGTTCATCTAATCAATGAAATAAATATGTACACCTGCCGGAAGCAACAACAATATCATCGAATTGAATGTTGTTTGCAGATTCCTGAACTTGTTGCTTTATCTCCTTATCGCCTCGATGTATCCCCTAAAAGAGACAAATGAAGTTCTTCAACATCAGGCCGTAGGACGTCTCGAAGATCCTGAATTGACTTTGTCTGAATGAATAAATTTACAACACAGTATCCAAAGACTCTTCACATGGTGTAATGCTGTACTATATTCAACATGACAGTCAAATCAATGTTCATTAGCTACTTTTTCTGCCTACTTAGGCCAGTCTTAATGGGGTTTCACGAGTGTTTCATGCACATTAAATGCAAATACCACATCAGCAAAAATTTCACTTTTTTTGCATTAAACTCCTAGGAGAGAAGGGAAAGAGTTTCACCATGGTGAAACCTTTGGGCACTTGTTCCATATGCGTTGGAAACTGTGTGAAACCCATTTGAGACATAAATAGAGTTTCACCATTCAACTATGCAATTAAACCATGCAATGAGAGAGAGGTCGTGGGGACCCTTTAGTCTATGAAACTGTACAATGAAACTGTACATTCAGGGAGACATTGAGGGAGACGACTATTTCATGCCAAAGTTTCACATCTTGGGAAACCGGGGAGGTGAAACTCTCCATTGAGACTGGCCTTAGAGTGTTTCTGTGTTACCTTGCTGACTGGCACATGTTCCCATATATTCTACATTTGTCAAACCAATCACTATGTTCACTACATATATTAAATTATAGAACCCTCATTGCAGGCCACCTCAGGTCCATTAGGTTCAGGGCATAAATGATAATGCTAATTATATATTGCAAGTGACAATGAGGTAGAAACACATTGCCTTTTGGGTGTAGAAACAAAATCAACAATCCATCAATACAGTGAGCAAAGGAAACTTTTAAACTGTAATATGCTCTATTATCAGTTTTGAGATATATAGGAAAATACCAAGTCCCCAGAGAGTTGGATCCACCAGCAGGGATCACATATGGCTTCCGTCCTTCTTTCAAGAGTTTCTTTTTCAGCATATCAGCTAAAGCCTATACCAGATAAAAATCCATTACAGAGTTAGTAAAAGCCTATATCCAGATTAGTTACTGGCCAGCAGCATGATTAAGTTTGCCAGTTTAGTTTATATATATATAAATATTAAGCACTACACAAGAATTAAGGTGATTTATCTAAAAATATATCTTTTAAACGTTTTTACAGAATCTGTTCAAAAGACCAAATACAGGTCTGACTGCAGATGCATGACTTTTTGTGTTGCACTTGTAAATAAGACCCAAGAGTTCCAAGCATCGAGCTGATTTTCAAAAGTGTACGTCCACACATAATTTGAACGCGCCTCACTGCCTATTTGAGCATACTCTTCTTCTGATACAAGATCAATGTGCGCCCAACCAACCTCTCAACCAGCAAATTGCCCACCAAACCAGGGTCCTTACCCACAAGAAGCTGAAACAAAAGCATATCCACGAAATGGCACTCAAATGAACATAAATATAGCATATCAAATGGACATATCAATGCATGGTTGATGGTTTATAATATATAAAATGGATGGATGATGGTTTATAACTTCAAAGATCATCAGCATATATATACAATGGATGGATGATGGTTTATAATATATTCACCTTGGAGGTTCATAGTATGAGGTAGCAATCAAGATTGAGATACCTCGCAGCCACTGCCGAAGCACGGCAATGGCTGCTCTGGATACCACCAAGGGTGATGATGCAGTCTGCGCCTTGAGCCAAGGCATCAGCCATTAGAAACTCGAGCTTCCAGACCTTGTTTCCACTCAACTGCATGCGGATAGATCGTCTCTCTACAAATTTTATATTATTCAGTGCGTAATAAGATCGATATGGAATGGGGAGTACAGGACCACCGGAATTACAGAAAAATCTTTTGCTCGAAACTAGATGTTGTAGGAAGTGCAACACAAATAAAATTGATCGGCAATTGAGCAGGCCGGATATAGTGGCATACTGTTCTTTGGCTGCACCATACCTTGATCCATACTTCTGTGTCTTAAGATTTGGAAGATTCCACTTGTGGATTGGTATTGGGAACTGCATCGTCAGTAACAAAGCACTTACATATATCAATCGGGAGTTTTGTTATCAGCCGACAAATTGAAATGAGTTGGGACACTAAGCTTTGATTCATACAAGGTAATTGGAGCAAAAGGGAGAAGTCGTGGTCATTAAAACTTACATGGCCAAGCGTGAATGAATGGGAAGGGACAGGAGAGAGTTGCGTCGCCCATGATGGTGGCAAGTAGGTCTTTTCTGACAGGAAGCCTCCGATCTGCTGTGCACTGCCCTTGCCCGTGCCCATGCCCATGCCCGAGGATGGGGCATCCATTATTGATTTGATCTCCAGGAGGCTGGATGCAAACTAGCTAATAAGGGTGAAGGACCACTAATTGCATGTTGATTGATTATATTGAAGAAGGAGGAAAGAGATAAGCTCCACACAAATAATAATAACAATGGAAACAGTGGCGTACAAGTTTCATCGCTTCAAAATTAAAGCAACACGTGCATTGGCATCACAGCATCAAATCAAATCAAATCAATATATAAAACTGAATACAAGGACACAAAGTCAACCAGTGCCAGATGGAGCTAGGTAGCTACTATACCTTCGCTGCAGACATGGACAGGATCCAAAATAGTGCACTGTCCCAGGGGCATGCACTGCTAAACTAATTAATAAGGGTGCGAGTTATCCTTTATCTAAAAAATTAATAAGGTGCGAGAAGATCATCAATGAGTTGTTAATGAAGCATGCATCGATGAATATTGAGAAGGACAACATGTTTGATCAGTATGATCGAGTTGACAAGATCGGTTCAGCGTGCCTGCGTCGGTGAAGGGCGCGTCCATGTCATGGTGTACTAACTCCTACAATATATACTAGTGGCGTGTGTTACTGACTTCCTGACTAGTTGAGATCACGAGAGATGTTGGTGCCTGTTTTGAGATCACGAGAGACGTTGGTCTACCATATCGCTTAACGACCTTGGACATTTCAGCTGATTGCCAATACAACCCTAGAGGGATAGCTGATGGTGTCAATTAATAATGGTGTTGCTTGTGCTGCTGTACAATCAGGACATGAAGGAAGAAAGAGACATTGGGCCGTGACGTGCTCGGAAGCCCAGTTCTCTGGTGAACGGCCTAGAAACAAAATCATTGGACTATCAATTTTTTAATTAAAAGAGATAAATTTTAAGTATAGCAAAACTACTGATTTTGGCTAACTCATATTTTCTTCATGCTTAAGCATCACATGATGAGAAGCTTACACAACACTTATCATAGTTTTTTAGCCCTAATTATTTAGTAATGAATTTCCAAAGTTCAGCATATATCCTCAAAAAGAAAAGGGGAAATGAAACTATTTAGGACTATTCACTAGTGTTGAACTGTGCAGTTAGCCCCCTGGAAAAGCTTCTATTTGGAGCGTGAGTCCCTGGTCGTGAATCAGAAACAGGACGTGGAGAAGGCCGCGGAACTCGCCGGTGTTGAGGATTCTGGCCACGCGGCTAGCACCATATATACGCTACTCTCGATCTCACAAACTCTCCCAACGGGTTTGTTGGGCACATTAAGGTTTGGTGTGTGCGTAAGGATGGCGCAATGGAAATCCGGCGGTTTGCGGTCCTAAATCGGTGGATAGGTATTAACGTAAGTCGAGCAGGCTCACCACGACTTGCTTGGCTACCCGGCTGCGAGGTGTGTTGCCATCATTGATGGAGACACTGACATGAACCGGCGGCTAGATGCACGTTTCAGCTCAACTTTGCACTATTTGAACAGTCACTCTTGAGAGTACCAAGGACTCACGGTCAACTCAGAACTGAAGC
This sequence comes from Hyparrhenia diplandra, assembly GCA_015847255.1. Taxonomy (NCBI): domain Eukaryota; kingdom Viridiplantae; phylum Streptophyta; class Magnoliopsida; order Poales; family Poaceae; genus Hyparrhenia; species Hyparrhenia diplandra. Next base: position 426,364 of record JADLZK010004112.1, on the reverse strand, counting down.
CGTGGAGAGCGAGAGGCTCACTTTCGAGTAGGCTGGCCATGCCGAGGTGGATCTTGGCGGTGCTGCAGACGTCCACAAGGAAGATGGCGGGGATTGCCTGCAGCTGCATGGGCTCGGCAAAACAGCGAGAATGCTGGCGGCGACGAGGAAGGCAAGGAGAAAAGGCAGGCCACCTGTCAGCATGGTACTATAGCACCTAACAGCATTTGTTCTTCTCCCAATTCCTTGCAGTAACTTGATGAACTCGGAAGACAAATGTTTCTCATCTACATGCTAGCGTCAACTTTGCTTCAAGGATGATTATCTAATTCTAAGGAGGAGACTAGAAGATCTAACCTAAGGATCACGGGACCCTTGAAACGGCACTTCTGAAACTTCAATTAGGGTTTTGCAAAACAGTCAGATCAACAACTTGGGCGAATTTACATGGTGATTAATTATCAAGCAAACATTACAACCAATAGAACCATTGCATGGCACAAATACCTTGAGATGCTAAAGTTTGTAACATGTTTATTTATAAAATTCATTTAAACAATTCCCACAAATTGGAGCTTAAAGTCAATTCCAAGACATAGACATTACTGTTCAATTTTAATTTCATTGACTTGAATTCATACCCCTACAATTGATACTGGTGTAAAGTACCACATCACACCTCAAAACGATTTTACTTTTAGCACATTACATCACGCATGATATGCATTACCAGCATAAGCATATATACCATTGATTTTAGTGAATGCAACAAGACAATGCATGATGATGACATGATCAAGTTTTACTGATGATTAACACCGAGTGTGTTTACAGTTTCTGAGGAAGTCTACCACACATGCAGCTGCTTCTTCATACACACCTAGCATCAGAAGATATACATTGCCGAGCTGAACATGACAAAGCTTTTGTCGCTTGATTTCAATCACTCTTTAATTTACTTGGGAATTTCTCCATTCACACATCGGTCTGTCATATATAATATGGACATTATACTCATTCTATGCACAATTAATGAAGACAGAATGCAGATGCCCCCAGCTGCCAACAATATATATCACTGAGCCTCTATAGCAATAGAACCGTGGCATCCTCTCTGCTTCTTATTGTTGTGATCGATTTGTAAAGGGCAAGTGGAGAGCCTCTGATTCCGATCCCTCACATGCTGCCACTGTTCACTAGTATTCATGGATCATGGTAATATGAGATTGGGATGCATCGGAAAACCTGGGCTAGTGCGCAAGAGGTGTTTGGCTACTTGAGTGCCTTGAGTGTCAAGGGGTGGTTGCTATGCGAGAGGCGAAGCAGGCACAGATCAAGGTTCAGCACCGGATCATCTGAACCAAGTTTCCGTGGCCCACCAGTACAGAAGCAGCACCATGGCTTTTCTGTGGCCCACCAGCACCACTGATATGCTGACTTGATACTACTAAAAATGTTGTATGCCATGTTTTCATAGAATTGTGACTTGATTCCGGGGTTATGGAGCTAAGGCAAGCCTTTTTTCTCCTTGCATTTGCATGAAGCTAAAAACTGGCTATTGGTATCGTCTTTTTGAATTCAGTAAGTCAATCTAGAGTGATGACATGCCTTGGCTTTCCAAATCGCCACAACCAATGATTTAGCTTTGGGATATCTTTTTTAACCTACTTCTTCTGGTGTTAGTGTTCTAGCCTCTTGAGCCCTTCCATTGCTTGCCAGTGTTATTTGGAGGATAGCCCACCATATATAGATTCCATTCGCTGAAGACTGTCTTTCTCAAATTTTCATGGCTTTAAATCTTCTCAGTAACTTAGTGAAATCGCTAAATGTTCTCCAAACATTTGGTCACTTAATTATGTCTTAAAATGGAGGAAGTATGTTCAATTAATGCTGGCATCCGCAAGAACAATAATAATCTCAAAGACTGAATACCCACTAACAGTTTCACGGTCTGGCAATTTCCTGATAATTAACCATACGATGACTCAAACCAGCGCACATGAAACAGAGATGTGCGCACATGCCTAGTAAGCTAATTAAGCTCAGGGGAGACGAGAATGCAATTTTCATCCCTATTTAATTTATAAAGGGACAGGCACTTTTCACTTGTGCCCTCAAAAAAAAGTAACATTTTTATTTCCCCAGTGATGAATGACATTAAACCAGTGTGATACCAATTATATTGAATGACCTCAAATAGGTGAGCCACGTATTAGGATCCTTCAAGGTGTATACGAGTACTATATATATGAGACCAGAATTATTACTTCAATTTTGTAGCTAGGCAAAAATGTAGCATTGTACCATAGGTCCACTTGTACCAACATTTACTACATGTCGACTGTGTCACCTCTGAGTCTTGATAGACGACTGTAGAACCACTCTATATATAATACGATTCTTGTAGCTGTATCCATGGCTTCATTAACAAAGGTCTGAAAAAGGATATGGAGTATCATACTATTTATCAGCATATTAGGATATGGAGTATGTATTGGATTGGGATGTGTCAGGATATCATTGATTGTTCAGCCACAGCACCAAAGCAGCTCATCTCTGCCGATGGCATTTAAATTGGAGATGCATCACGAGGCATGCGAGGTACCTCTGTAACTATTAGTAGCTTGTTGGACATGGACAGGTAGAGTGAGTACGTGTGATATTGAACTTGTGAGATCAGGTCTTGCCAAGGATATGGCACAACTGACGTAAGGTACGGATTCAGGTGTCTTGATATCCGATATCTGATTCCGCAGATTTGTTTTAAGATTGTTTTGTATCTGATTCTACATCCATATTCGATTAAAATATCCGTTTGTAATCTGACAATAGAGCAAATGTTGCTTCACCTAATCCAGGAATGTCCGTTTGCAGCACTTGTTGGGCCCGTTTGGGGTTAGTCATCCCTCAACCTCAAGGTCTTCTGACCACCTCACTACTACAAAAACCTTAACCGGGCGGGTATTTTGGCTTTTCCCAGTCAGCCAGGCCAACCGCCTTGGACCAAAAGGTTCTGATTAATCACGGCCTTATTGATATACAATCATTTTAAAAACATACAAACTATACAACTATAGTCGTTAGGAGTCAGCAGATACATTTATTTGTGTTTTCAATTGTACTATTATCAGAAAATGTATGGATATTTTTTTTTTTTGTAGTCTTGTATGGTTTAAATATGCTATAAATTTAAAGCTAAAGCAGCTGTAAAATATATTAGATTTTTTATTAGCCTTCTCAGTCACAGGCCTCCAACCCGATGGGTTATCTTCTATGTTCAAATTAACTTGCCTATCTAGACAATTCCATTGAATTTTTATGCAACTCCTTAGGCATCCCCAATGGTTGTCTAGCTTCCTAGCAAGGTGGACTATCCAGCCAATCAAGAAGAAAGAGAAATATAAAACTCACCAGGCTAGTGAGGCAGCAAGAGCTAAACTTGCACCGTTCTCAAAAATTTCAAGTCCCTGAAAATCTTAGGACTATCTGATTTCTTACTTTTTATATGTTTTGGGCTCCACATTAGATAGCAATTTGCAAAGGCTCTTGAGGACGCCCTGTGGCAATGCTTTTATCAAGCAAGTCCTCCGGGCTACCATCCAAATATATGCCCTGCATTCATATGCGTTTAATTGTTGCCTTGGTCTGTCATATATAATGGCTATCTTGTTCATTCATCGCACAATAACGGAGACAAAATATGGATGCCCACACCTGCCCACAGCATATAGCATTGTGCCCTCAGTAGCAATAGAACCACAGAGTCCTTTCTGCTTCTTATTGTTGGTTGTTTTCGATTCGTCAAGGGCAAGTATAGCGTCCGATTGTGATCCCTCATATGCTATTGGCACCTCCGCTCTATGACGGTAATGAGATTGGGATGCATCGGAAGAGCCAGTTGAGGTCACGAGAGATGTCTGTCTACCGTATCGCTTAACAACCTTGGACATTTCAGCTGATTGCCAGTACAATCCTTTTGGGGTAGCTGTATAAGGCTCACAGGATGGTGTCAATGGTGTTGCAATTGCAGCGTACAATGAGGATAAGGAAGAAAAAAACGTCTGGCCTTGATGCAGCTCACGTGCTCGGAAGCCCAGTTCACTGGTGAACGGCCTAGAAACAAAATCATAGGACTATCATTTCTTAATTAGAAGGGGTAATTTTAAGTAACAAAACTACTGGATTTGCCTAGCTCATATTTTTTCCAAATTTAATTTTTTTTTTTTTTTTTTCTGATTTCAAACTACCTCGCCAGGGCATTTCAAAAAAGCCCTCGGTTAATCGTTTGTATATATAGTACTGGATTATATTGTCTCCTTCAGAAATAAGTTGCATCTACCTTCATGGAGCTGACCATTTCCATGTATTGCAGTGTTTCTTTTTTACAGCAAAAAGTGTCCCCACAGTATAATCGAACTTTTATAAATAAATAAAATAAAAGGGGTTATAGGGACCTACATGAAGGATTAACTAAAAGCATGTAACAAAAGCAAAAAGGTAGTCGGGCTTGAATCTAAGTGACCAAAGATTACATTGATTTTTAAAATTACAGAACCATCTAGCTTGACTCCTGCGCCGATGAAAACTATGTATTGCAGTGTTGGGCAACTTGTGCGAAATGATGCAATTTTGAATCAAATTCAACCATCCCTTCAGGTGGCAAGTGGCACTTGAAGTCAGATTTCGCTCAAGTTATACTTAGAGTGGAGGATATTGATGAACCACAAATTAGTCTATGGCTAGATGTTTGATAAATCTGTTATAAGACTCTTTTACTTGTTTGGAATAAAAGATGAGTAGGGAGATTCACAATCCCGTTTCGCTCAAAACAAGGAGCACATTTGAAGCCAAAAAATAATAGATGAACTATCTCGTCCATTTAGAGCCTTCATATGTTTATAATTTTTTTTTTTTGAGGAAAACAGGAGGGGGAATTGTCTATAATTGCTACCTCTGGTTATCACTGTACAATGAAGACACAATACAGGATGCCCACAAAGTCAACGGCGTAACACCTACTGTGGATGTGTGTGCTCATCTGGCAAGTCTCCAGCCGTCTGCTTATTTTCTCCACTTGGTCTCGTACAGATGCTGGTGACGGGCACCACTTCCCTGAGGCCTCATCCTGTTTGGGATTCATTCCCCGTTCATACTATTTCTTCACTTCACTACTATAGAAAAGATTATACGAGCTACGTAAAAGAGCCATACCGAGACATTTTGGCCAATCAACTCAGGTCAAACATCATAGTTAATGTGACCTTTTCTGAGGCGATTTGATGCCCTGTCGGTTCATAAAATAAAAAATATCTATGGACAACCCTGGCGAGCCCACCGATGGGCCCGTTGAGCCCATTCACACCACCGTTGGATGGATGCGCCGCGACCGCCACCCCAGGCCTGATGGTGGTGCAGCCGTCATAAAAAATCCATAGCCGGAGCAGGCCCATGCTGCCCGATCTGTCGCCACTGCCCTAGCCACACGGGAAGAATCGAGATGACTCAATGTACTGTTCGGTAAACTCTCTCTCCATATAGTGAAGATTGCGGTTGGCGTATGTGGGTTTTTCCCGCATGGGTTTTCCCACGTAAAAGTTTGTGTCTCGTATTCAATCTATATTTGCAATATTTGGTAACAATGGCCATCATGTTCAATGTACAATTAAGACACAATACTGCAGCTGCAGGGTGCCCGCAGTTTCCCACAACATATACCACACTGAGTCTCCTCAGCACTAGAACCACAGAGTCCTTTTGCTTTGTTGGTTGTGATCGATATGTGAAGGGTAAGTAGAGCCCTCCGATTCAACATGTGCTACCACACCGTGTTTTGATGGTAATATGAGATTGGGAAGCATCGGGAAAGCCAGTCCAGAACACGAGGTGTTTGTCTACCATAATGCCTTCACTGGCTTTGACATTTTACCTGATTTCCTTTGCAATCCAAGTGGGCTTGCTGTAAGAGGCGAACTGAAGCAACCTCAGATCAAGGCTGGGCAACACAGCAGCAGTACCAACTTGTTGTGGTCCACCTGTACAGAAGCAGCGGCATGGCAGTCTGCTAGTAGGGCACTTAAAGATGGTGCAAATCTCATAGCACAAGAGTTATTCTGCCGGTGTATGGCCTTTGGTTTGTTAACAGAGGGATGAGAGTGGAAACCTGTCACCTGTGAAGTGCCATCCATCTCTGTAAATCATAGTATGTCCAGAAGCATCTAGCAGTGGCAAATTAGTTAGTAATTTATACCTGATTTCATCATTCAGAAATTCATCTTTGGTAGATGGATAATTAGTGCTTTTCTGTCTTTCTGAATTGGCCTGTGTGACAGCTACTGTTGAGCAGGAGGTGTTATTAATTTGGACAATTGTTATGTGCATTATTTTTGTTATTAATTAACTCAATATAATGTGATGCTCAAATGCCATGCACAAACCATTTTTCATTTGTATTAAGAAACTACATTCCATAATGTATCTAATCTAATGATGCTAATTCGGCATCATTAGTCGTATTTTTCTTTTTCTATAAGCTTACTCAAACAGTCAAACTTGTGACAATATGAATTCGAAAAAACTCCAGACCTATTATATTTCAGAACGGAGTTTTCATGAGATGCAACCATCAGTAACAACAATAACCGTAAGGTCTGAAGAACCTAACACACACACACACACAGCCAAATTCCTAACAAAACCATTTATGCTGACTCAAACCAGCGTATATGGTAAGTGTGAATTGATGGAACGAGATGCCTCTCCCTAGCTCTCGGTTGCATGTTTATATAGGCTAGAAATGCCCCTAGCATGGCTTGTACAAGAGGAACAAGTTTACAACAGATTAAGCTACAAGACTATCTCATCTATCTACTTGAGATACAAGTTGTTACACAATGCCTTGCGGCAGGGATATCAGAGATATCTCTCTAACTAACTAACCATCGTTATCTCTAACACTCCTCCTCAATCTCAACCTGCCACAAGATTGAGATTGATTCTGAACTGCAACATCTTGAACCGACTGACTGGCTTTGTAAACCCATCTGCTAGCTGATCAGCCGAGGAGATAAAACGTATGTCCAACAATCCTTGTGACACACGTTCCCGAACAAAGTGATAATCAATCTCTATATGCTTTGTTCTAGCGTGAAAAACAGGATTTGCTGAGAAATACTTGGCACCCATATTGTCACACCATAATCTGGCCATAGGAGGATGTGATACTCTAAGCTCTCTGAGTAATTTCTGTACCCACATCATCTCAGCCGTTGCATCAGCAAGAACTTTGTATTCCGCTTCAGTGCTTGACCTGCTTGCTTGCTGGCACTCCAGGAGACAAAAGATTTGAGCCAAGGAACACAGCAAAGCCTCCCGTGGACCGCCTGTCATCGGTATCACATGCCCAGTCTGCATCACTGAAAGCTCTTATCATCATTGACTTGGACTTTCTAACATTTAACCTTAAGTTTTAACGTGCCATGCACATATTGTAACACCCTGATTTAAAAATACAAATAAAATAAAATAATATTCATGTTGACTTGTGAACTAAAGATAGGCTGAAAATTTTGACTTTTTTGAATCATAAGTCGTATGGGCAATCAGAGACCGTGGTTGCGTAGATCTCGTCGAAACGAATTTGTTTGACTACTAACTTGTTTCAATTGGAGACCGAAGGAGTTTTTAGCGGAGCCATTAAACGTGGACCGTTGGATGTGGCTTAGGGTAATCTATTTTCCTCCCTTTCAATGGGAAAAAAAAACTTTCTTTCATCTTCCGGCTCCTTCTAGAGCGCCGCCAGCACTCCGTCCTTTTGCCCCAATCCAACGCATGCCGCTACCTTATCCCGACGCCGCCTCTCAATTCTCGCTGCTTCCGGTCTCTGCTCTGGCTGCAGCACCTCTGTTCCTGCGCTGCCGCTATTCATCTCCAGCAACTTGGTGTTTCTTTGCATCCGGTGTTGCTGCCCTCTGCCCATGCTGGTTAGTCCCCGTCAGAATCCTCCCTGTCTGCTCTCTGCTGTTGGGGCGCATCCATGGTGCCTGATCCATCCGTGTGAAATTTCTTAGTGATGGTGCTGTAGGGCAACGACCTGTCCTGGTCCTCATCTCACGTACAGCAAGAGAAGCGAAGGAAATAGCGAAGGGAAGAATAACAAGTTCGTGATTTCTTCCTGTTGTTCCAGTCTGTAGTATATATACGAATATATATCTGAAACTGATTCATTATTTACTTAGCCTGGATAGTAGGACTTATCTGTACCTAGTTAATCTGGCATGCTCCTAACTTTGCAACATTTGGATCCTGGTTAGAGCGAGAGATCTGATCCTGTTCAGCTAATTGTTGACCAATCGAGTGATTTATTTTACTAGAATCTAATATTATTTTGTATGGAGATTGAACGTAATAGTACTTAGTAGTTATGCAATTAGCGGTTTATCTATTACAATCCGTGGCCTATATACGTGTACATATCCTTCCTAATGATTAGTCCTGATTGGTCAGGTTTAGTACATATCTAGTAAGCCTAGTTTGTTCAAGAGTGAAGCAATTCTTGATTGAAACTAGTCTAGTGGAACTAGTAGTTTTCTATTATACCGTAGAGTACCTAATACGAACATACCTTTGCTAGTGTCCGTGCAGATATTAGTTTCTTTATGCATCTGTTAACTGATTTCTGAAATGTACAAACTCTGTACTAACGTTTCCGAGTGAGTCCTTCAGAAAAATCTAGTGTAGATGTGATCTCTTTGCTTTCAAGTAATTCAGTTTTAATTAGGCAAAGGTGTGTTTTGACTATAGACCTTTTGGTGACTTTATAATGCTCGTAGCTGTCCAGCTCCTCATCCAGTGGCCCTGTTCTAGCTGATAGGTGGAATAGATAAAATTAATATATAATTAGTAAATAAGTTGACAGCCGTAGCATCAGCGTTGCTTAGATTAAGCTATATTTGTCCAAACTACTTTTGGGTTCTAGTTATTGTTTTTGATCGGAACCTAACTGTTCAGGTGGTGGTGAACTAGATAGCAGGACCCAAACCACTTCCCAGAGCACTTTGTTCCATCGCTAAGGCAAGTGCATGACGAATCTTTGCTTCGGCTTTACGCCTACTATTTGAGTTTTTATTTGCTTTCCAATGTTCAACTATTATATTTCTGGTTCAAGTTCAAGTTTCTTGTTCATGAGATTGAAGTATTCAAGTTTCCATTTACATTCAATTCTGGTGCGGTTTATCCGGAAGTGCAATTGGATCTTACATTCAGGTTCCTGTGAGTAAGTGCTGGCCCCACTTGCTCGGCTTTACGGTAATGCAAAGGAGTATTCAAGTGCTGTCCGTTTCAGACGGAAACTACTATTTAATTGATGTTCAGTTATTTCTCATGGATTTCTACCTGACATTCGTTATTTTGGTTCTATTGTGCTTGCTGAGTGTTTTACTCACTCCTGTGTTTAATTGGTTTCTAGGTACCGAATGACCGTGGCATGCATGGGAATACTTTGGGAGTAGCTTCTTCACGAGCACAAGCATTTTGTCTACTTATACTTCACTCTTTAAAACTAAGTTTGGCATGTGTAATAACTTAGTTAAATGTCACCTAATGTTTGTTAGCAGCTAGTGGTGTTTGTTCTTGGGATAGTTCGTTTACTTTATCGGAGCTGTGATGCTTATGATCTTATATGATAAACTGATGTTTTGATCTGTGATTTATTTGTCTCGGATGTCTTGTTTTTAGTGGAAGTGCTGCCAAAATTTTTAGTAATTTTCCTGTTGAATAGAAACTAGGTGTGGAGTGGTAGCCCCCAGTGGTTTTCCTAGCTGGGGCGTTACACATATCTTAGTATCCGTTTCACCGCCGTTCAATGCTGAGTCGTTGGTGCGGCGCAAATACTAACATACTTTGTTCACCGCATAGGATAGATCTGGGCGAGTCAGTGTCAGATACTGCAATGCCCCTACAATACTCCTGTATCTCGAAGAATCATCAGCCCCCAATGCTTCTCCTCCTTCAAGGCACAGTTTTTCAGTCACAGCAAGCGGTGTATCCACCGGTTTGCTAAGCCCCATGCCTGCTCTTCTCACAACATCAGCCGCATATTTCTCCTGAGAAAGCACCAGCCCATCGCCATGCTTCTTTACTACTATGCCAAGAAAGTAATGGAGATTTCCAAGATCTTTCAAGGCAAACTCTTTTTCCAAATCCTTGACTAGTGCACTTGTCGCCATAGGATGTGAGCTTGCAACTATGATGTCATCAACATAAACCAAGACCAAAAAAGTTACTCCTCCTCGACTGAAATAAAACAATGACGAATCTGCCTTTGATGCCTTGAACCCCAAAGATAACAATTTCTTACTTAAGCATGCATGCCAAGCTCATGGTGCCTGTTTTAAACCGTAAAGTGCCTTATCAAGTTTACACACTAAATTGGGCATTGACTTATCTTCATACCCTGGCGGTTGATGCATGTACACTTCTTCTTCAAGAACACCATGAAGAAAAGCATTCTGGACATCTAGCTGTCGAAGTGACCAGCCTCTCGAAACAGCTATGGATAGAACAAGTCGTATAGTTGCAGCTTTAACAACTTGGCTAAATGTATCTTCATAATCCAATCCATACCTTTGCTTGAAACCCTTAGCTACAAGTCGAGCTTTGTAGCGATCAACGGTTCCATCTGCCTTCTTCTTCACCTTATATACCCATTTGCAACCAATGATATTTTTGCCTTTGGGAGCTTGAACAAGGTGCCATGTCTTGTTTTGCTTCAAAGCTTTGTACTCAACATCCATCGCTTCAACCCACCGTGGTTCAGCCAATGCATCAGCAAAGCGTGTTCGGTTCTTACGCAACAACAGTACTAGACAAGCCCCAACGTACCGTGCCATCTGTGTAGAGTTTCGGTTTTGAAATACCGGATTGAAGACGAGTTTGCCGACGCGGAGGTTCAGTTGGAGCTGGTTCGACCACAGGGCTGGACGCCGCAGAGGATCCTGCAGATAGATCCGCCTGCAGTACTGTCCCCGCGCTCGGATCCGGCTGTGGCAACGTCGGTGGAGACACAGGCGATCCGGGCGGTGACAAAGGTGTAGAAGATCTGGGTGCGCCACCTGCTGCCCCCGATAGTCCTCCACCAGTTTCCATTAGTGCGCCACCTGAGCGCGATCCGATGTGGATCCGGGTGACGGGGGCGGCTGATTCACCGCGTGAATCAGCCGGCGCCGATGCTGCTCCCCTCGCTGCCTCCCGTGGGAGACACAGCCCGATAGCGTGAGGAAGAAACGCCATGTTCCGCCGGACTTATTCCTGTTGGACTCAAATTCTCATGCAAATGTGCATTAACGTTAGCTGAAGATGAACAATGCTCATGTGAACTAGACAATGGTGCATCCCCATGATAAAGACTAGGATCAAGGAGGGAGATCTCGGCCCGCAAGCGAGCACCGGCATTAGGATGCATTGTTGAGAATGGAAATACACGCTCATCAAATACCACATCCCGAGATATATAAACTCTTCCTTCACTAGGATCAAGGCACTTATATCCCTTGTGCTGATTGCTGTGTCCCAAAAAGACACAACGTTTGGATCTTGGAGTTTCTTTGTGTTGTATGGCCTAAGATTGGGCCACACCGCACAACCAAAGACTTTGAGGAATGTGTAGTCCAGTTCTGAGTGATGGAGGCGTGCATAGGGAGTTTCATCATTGATGACTTTGCTAGGTAGGCGATTTACAAGATAAACAGCTGTAGAGAAGGCTTCATCCCAAAAATTTGAGTGGCATTGTTGCATGGGCAAGGATGGTGAGGCCTACTTCTACAATGTGACGGTGCTTCCTTTCGGCAGCACCATTTTGTTGGTGGGCATGTGGACACGAAACGTGATGATTAATCCCTACTTGCTTAAAGAATGAATTTAAGGATTGATACTCGCCACCCCAATCCATTTGCATTGCCAGGATCATTCTATCAAATTGGCGTTCAACTAGTTTTTGAAACTCTTGGAAGCGTTGGAACACTTCTGATTTGTGTGTCGAAGGAAATAAACCCATGTAAATTTGCTAAAGTCATCAATGAAAGACACATAATATTTATTTCTACCAACGGAAGTTGGGGCAGGTCCCCAAACATCCGAGAACACAAGATCCAAAGGACCGGTTGACACACTTGATGACTTAGGGTAGGGAAGGCGATGGCTTTTTGCCCTGTTGACACGCATCACAAACCGATGCATTATTCGGCTCTTTGACAAAAGGAAGCTGATAATGACTCAATACTCATTTGTCTGACGAGGGTGTAGCAGCGTGACCTAAACGATGGTGCCAAATCGACGTGGGCGCCTTAGTGACGCCGAGCACCTCTTTATTCTTGTCGACCACGAGAAGATAGAGGCCCTTCTCACATCTGCCTCTATGGAGCATCATCTTCGTTTCCCGCTCCTTAATAGCAAAATGATCAGGGTGAAATTCAATAAATACATCATTATCAGCAGCGAGTTTATTGACAGAAATAAGGCTTTTCTTGGCTTTAGGAACATGAAGGACGTTTTTCAGATGGATTGGTTTAATAGGGTAATGCACAATGCTAGATCCAACATGGCAAATGTTCATACCTGACCCACTTGTAGTGTGAACCTGCTCGTGGCCTCCATACTTTTCGCGGGTGGTGAGCTTCTCCAGCTCCCCCATCACATGATCAGTAGCGCCTGAATCGATGTACCAGTTGATGTCGATCCCATACGAGTTTGTGGAGGTGGAGTTGGCACTCTTCCGAGGAGGACCAGAGAAATCCCGATCAAACCTCTTGTAGCACCTCGGCCGACGGGTGCCATTCCTTGCCACATAGCTGGCAAATCACGCCTGGTGGAAGTTTGGACCATGGCCGTTGCCATGGCCACCGCCGCCACGAAGCAAAACCTCCATGGCCACCATGACCGCCTCCATTGCGGCCACCGCCACGGTTTCCTCCATTGCAGCCTCCACGAGCCGCGATGTTGACGGATGATCCACCACCGCCATTCTGCATCTCCATGCGGGACTCAAAGGCAGTGAGCTGGGTATAGAGATCGCTCACCGAGAGGGGTTCAACCCTCGCCGCAACAGCAGAGATCACTGGGTTATACTCGACGTCGAGCCCGGTGAGGATATACGAGATTAGTTCCTCGTCTTCCAGCTTCTTGCCTGCCGACGCAATCTCGTCAGCAAGGCTCTTCATCTTGGCGTAGTACTCACTGATGGTTGACGCCCCCTTGGACGCCGTAGCCAATGCCATCCTCGTGCTGATGATGCGAGCACGAGATTGGGATGCGAACATCCCTTCAATCTCTTCCCGAGGCTTGCTTCGCGGTCGCCACCGCGCGTCGGGATCTGCCCAAGGATCTCCTTGGATAGAGATGAGAGGACGAAGCTCAACACTTGTTGATCCTTAATTGGTGAACCAAGGTTTGTAGTCGGGGTTCGGCTTCATCTCCTCCGTGCCATCTGTCTTCTTCTCGACCTTCATCTTCGGGGCACCGGTTCATTGCCTTCAACGTGAGATACCGTAGATGCACCTCTCAGCGCCGTGAGGACTTGCAGCTTCCACATTGCATGGTTCTTCCTTGTTAGCTTCTCGGTCACGGGCGAGACGAGAGATTGCACTGCAGATGCATCGGAGGAAGATCCGAGAGCGAACGCCATAGCGAATTTCCGTGTGGACTAAAGCTCTGAATACCATGTGAAGATTGGCGGAACGAGATGCCTCTCCCTGGCTCTCAGTTGCATGTTTATATAGGCTAGGAAATGCCCCTAGCATGGCTTGTACAAGAGGAACAAGTTTACAACAGATTAAGCTACAAGACTATCTCATCTATCTACTTGAGATACAAGTTGTTACACAATGCCTTGCGGCAGGGATATCAGAGATATCTCTCTAACTAACTAACCATTGTTATCTCTAACAGTAAGCTCCCGCGGACTGAATCGCAATGTTCACTATTATCTGTTACTATCTAATTATAATAAAGGGAATCCCATTTCTGCTCTCCAGAAAGAATTGAGATTTTTATTTCCCAGGTGGTGAGTGACATTAAACTAGTGAGATACCAATTATATTGAACTACTTCAAACAGGTGAGCTATGCATTTTTGGATCCAGAAAGACATATGAGTACTATTTATCAATAAGGCCAAAATTATAGCTTCAAATTTGGTTGCTAGCTGTACCACATGTCCACTTGTAGCTATAGTTACTGCCTATCATTATGTTGTGTCACCTCTTTGAGTCTTGATATATGTGGACCGTAGAAGCCCTCTCAGCTGTATATAATATCATCCATGTAGCCATAGCTCCATTAAGGTCGAGAGGGTGTGAAAAAGATACGAAGTATTAGACTATTAATCCATGCATGCAGCCTACAAAGGATCAGATGTGTGCATGGGATTGGGATGTGTCAGGATATCAGTGAGCAGCGCTTCCGAATGTCAAGGCATCTCATCTCTATCGATGGCATTTGAATTGGAGATGACACTCAGTAGTTGTAGGTTGTTGGGTGTGTGCCTTTCAGGCTTTGTTCTACTCTCATGTTGTGGTAACCGAGTGTTGCCATGCCGTGGGGCTTTGTGTTGTATTTTTTTCGAAACTCTATTTGCTTATTGAAAATCGTGCTCTGGCATGATCACAAAAAAAAGCATTTGAACTGGAGATGCCTCGAGAGGTATTTCAGTAGCTATGGTAGCGTTTGGTCTCCATCATCCACTGACGGCGGCTAACTTCATCTTGCGGTGGGCTGCTCCTGAGGCACAAGCCTCTGAATGCTGTAAGGTTCATCGAAAATATCACTGAATGACTGCTGTTATCCAATTATGAATCATACAACCTGCATCAAATTGATGACACTGAAAAGTGGTCTGTTCCTTCAGCAATGAGCTTATTCCGCCCTGCTCCTTTAGAATTAACCACCCAATTCAATGCACTAATTACATGACAACAAGTTTATTCAATATACTGGCTGTAAGGACGTGCAGGGCACTCCTAATGCAGAAACCAATATTAGATCAATTCTATACTCTAAGAGTCTGTATCAAGAAACTATCTTCTCTATAATTTAATCTTGTTATCCATGGATCTTTCCAATCATTCATTCCTCCTCTTCTCAGATCCTCTTCTCCTGTTCTAGGAACAAAATTTGCTAGTTGTAGAAACATCATTATTTGATTTTGCACAAACTCACGCATGAACACAGGAGAAAAGAACGATCCCACGTAGAGTAGAAATCAAGATCTCAAGCAGGCTGCTGGCACATATTGCATCCTTTAGATGAGCACGCGCACACGCCGTTGTCTGCGGCAGCAAGCACATGCCGTGCACCAAGCTGGCCGGCTCAAGACACAAAGCCGCCCACGGCAGTGAGCACATTCCGTGAGCCATGCCGGCCCCAGATGCCAGCGAGCACATCCCATGAGCTATAACTGGCCAGCCTAGGCGCAGTGTCGGTGTAGCTTGGGTTCTTGGGCAGCCGCACATGGTAACCGCAAGAATCCAAGTGTAAAGAGATGCCGTTTAAATGTCGATTTGTCGATCTCCATTCTCATGAAAAAGACCATTTCTTCTTTAGAATTCGCTTTCCACATACTTTCTTGTTCTTTCCCTCACCAAATCCGTTGACACATCATATTTCTTATTACACGAAAGGTTCATTTAATTTCTATGGAAACTACCCTGGTATTACTTTCTAAAAAAACTACCCTGGTACATCATTGTGAGTCTGCTGAATCTGAATGCATCAACATCATCGAGTAGTAAAATCAGAATCCTTTTTGCTACATCATGGCTCCGATTAAAATCCAAGGTCGAGACGTAGAATATATAACATCCAGCAACCAGGTGCTGTTAAATAGTAAGCTTTGCTATTTCTTGCAGGAATGCGTCGGCATGCTCCTCCTTGACACAGAACGATACCGCGCTGACGCCATCCACCCGTTTGTTGGGAGATATGATGCAATACGGAAAAGGTGGCATCTGTGGTTCGTGCCACATCACCCTGGTTGGCGGCCCGCTACCAAAATCAACCTCCTCGAAGCCAATATTTCTCCAGGACATCACGGCGAAAATGTTGTACCGCGCATCCAACGCTTGCAGCCGGTTCTTGCTGCTTTGGTCCCTCTTCTCGTCGAGCAGGTCAGGAACTTGATCTTTGGCCTGTTTGATCATCTTGATAAGATCCATGACATCTGCGCCTGCCACTGCACCGCCCGTTGCCATGACAAGCTGATTAACGATACAGTTGCCATAGTAGCCGTCCTTGGCGCCCACGTGCTTGCGCACATTAACTGTGAATGAAAGAACAGAAAGAGTGTCTGGGCTGCTGGTGATCGGCATGGTCGCCCTGGTACGACACTGCCATAAAACGGCGGCGGCGACCTCATAGGCGGTGCAGCGTGGCAGGCCATCAAACTCAGCTTTGAGTTCGATGCGGCTGATGAAGCTCAAGGGGATGGTGACGTCAAGAACGACGAGGGGGCAGTGATCGAGCATCTTTGGTATGGAGTCACCTGGCGGTGGAGGAAGGCTCGAGACAGCTTCGTCCCACCTGACGGGAAGAACGGACGGGGACGCCATCCCACGGGCAAGCTCGCCGACGGCGCCGAGGAATTGGGCGATCCCAATGCCATCGGCGATGGCGTGGCTCCATGTAACACCGACGACGAAGCCGCCGCAGGTGAACTCAGTAAGCTGGACAGAGAGCAATGGATCAGTGGCACTATAGCCGCCGACCGGGTAATGCCCCGTGAGCTCGTCTAGCAGGGATCTCTTGTTGGTGCTGCCACCACCAGATGGTGATGATCTTTCAAAGAGCTTGGCCGCTTGCATCAAGGAACAGTCCGCAGATGCGGCGATGAATACCGCAACGCCCTCTCCAGTACAGTCGATGTACGAGCCTTTCGAGCTAATTCCATCGCCTCCTGGAACAAAGCGTCCGGAGAAAGGGCAGTAGTGGACAAGCGCCTGGGATAGTGCCATTTTGATGGTGTTGGCAGCGTTGTTGATGGGGTGCTCGTATATAAACAACACTGTGATGGGAAAATTACCCCTATCTAAAGGTAAGAGTTTGATTGTAGTACCGTCACTCATCGTCGAGGGCTCCAAGGGCTGCCTGACTACAATGGACGAGGACTTAATCACTATGGTACTCATATTGTTCGACGACTGCTTGAATTTGGTGCTCTCTACACACACGCACATATATAGACAGAGAGATAGAGAGCTCTGAATGTAGTTCATCATGTTAGAATTGATCTCCTCTCGCTGTTGGGCCCAACGGCCCACAACGGAACTTGATCTGCTCCCTGATCGGGGGAGTCCAACCCATTAGTGGTTGGAGGGCCCTGTCGCACAGTGCTTATAAAAGAGGAGGTGGGGGCCACGGACTAAGGTGACGAGTTACTCTCAGCCGCCAGCCCCACTGTCCTAACCCTAACCGATCGAGAGGGCGCACTGCCAGCGACGGGAACTTCTCCACCGCCGCCACTGCTCCACCTGGCGGATCCATGGCGGAGTTAAACAACACCACCAGCAAGGGAAATGATGGTCTGTCATCTTAATCTCCTACAGTTAGTAGATCTCGCGTTACTAGATATTGTAGTAGATGAATTAGGATCTGGTACCCTGCTGTTCATCACTATTGTTTAAGATCTACCCGTCTTTATCCACTACTAGTGATCTCCTAAGATGTTTTTTGTTATAACAATGGTATCACGAGCTGGGCTAGTCAGTGGTCATAGATTGGGATTATAAGACTAAAACACACCGATTTCAGATCGGGATCAGACATCAGAAAATCACAGAACCCTCATCTAGGGTCAAATCAGCAGCTAGTAAAGTCGAATCGGCCGAATCCATTCCGGATCGAGATTAGAAAAGACTCAACCGGAACCCTAACCCTAAGATTAGCACCAAATCAGAAGTTCCTACCGGGGAGCCGTCGCCGTCGCCGACCGTCTCCTCGGCCGGACGGACACCTCAAGACCCGCCGAGCCGGGTCGCGCCCATCGTGACCGCCGTCCGCCGGCCGAAGTCCATCGGCTCCGGTGCCGTAGCGAGCCTCTCGTGCCAGCGCTCTACCTTGGAGAGCGCGGCTCCGGCGAAGGGCCGCGGCGGCACCGGTCGGCCTCCTTCGTGGCGCATGTCGCCCGGCGTCGATGGCCCCAGGGCCGGCGGCGCCTCCTTCATGCGGCGGCCGCTACTTTTGCTAAGAGGGGAAGGAATAAGGAGCTAAAGGCGGGGAGAGGCCGTGCATGGCCGCCACCGACCGCCCGGGCGGCCGCCGCCGAGCCCGGCGCCGAGTCGTGTGTCTCCACCGGCTGGCTGTTCGTGGCTCTTTGGATCGAGAAATCGGATAAGAATTAGGGTTAGGGTTTTACGGACTCCGGCGGCCGGGGTTTTATCCCTCGATATTTGTTCTCGGCCGTCGGATGTAACCGGTGGCTCGGATCGCTCCTAGTGTGTCGACTTGGGCGGCGGCAAATAGGCCCATGCGGGCGCTTCTTGTGCGCGTCATCGGGCCGCATTTGGCTAAAGGCCGAATGGTTCCCCCAAGCCCGATTAGCCAAGAAAAACTTTTTCCAATTTTTCGGAGATCAGCAAATAAAAAAAAAAAAAGAGGCCTATGCGGGCCGGGCTGGTTTTAGCTCTAATCGGCGCCGATCCATACGGCTGCGGGCGGTTTTCGATTCGAGCGAATTGTTTATTTTGGCCCGATTAGAAACAATGAAGTTTTTCTATTTTTTTTCTTCAAATTTCAGTAATATTTTGAGGTTTTGAGTTAAGTTTTGAGCTTTATTCTCGCTAAATTTATGAACCAACGGGATTAAATTTTTCGAGAGAGTAATTAAGATTATGAGAATTATTATAAGATCATTTATTAGCTTCCGCTGCTCGGTAATATTTAGTTGTCTCTTTTAATTAAATTCGAACCAACGGGAGAGTTTAATTTTAAAGAGAAATTACTAATTAAGATTCTAAGAATTATTATAAGATTATTCATTAGTTTCCGCTGCTAAGAATTTCGAAAGTACACTTTTTTTTAGCTACACGGGTTGTATGGGCAACTTCGCAAAGGCCATTGGGCGAATAGAAATTATGCATCGAGTTTAAGTTTTTTTCTTTATCTAGAAACTGTAAATTTATATTTTGAGTATATTTGTCTCTCTATTCAAATTTGAACCAACGAGATAATTTGTTTTAGAGAGAAATTTAGTATTTTAGTATGTTTACGGACAAAGAAATTTTAATTTTAGTACATGTTTTCCACTGCTAAGTTAATTTAAGTTGTCTCTTTTAATTAAATTCGAACCAACGGGAGAATTTAATTCAAGGAGCAATTTTGTTTATTCGAGAAGATTAAGATTATGTTTATTTAAATTGATTTTCTTTTTCCATAAGCTATTATCTTTGATGTTTTTTGAGTATAAGTTCAATCTTTATTCAAATTTGAACCAACGGGATAATTTGTTTAGAGAGAGATAAATAAGTATTATGAAACGCTTACGTCAAAGAAATTTCAGATTTTAGTATATGTTTCCGCTTTGAACAATTTCAGAAATATTATTTGATGAGTTTAGTTAAGTACAAATCTCTCGGCAAAAGTACACTAATCTGTAAGATCTTTCGGAGAGCGTATGAGGAAAGTAAGATTCGATTCAACCGTGAATTAAGATCTTCATCCTCTATTTAAATTGGAACCAACGAAAAATTTAAATAGAGAAGTAGAAAGTTTTTGCTTTAAGTTATATTATGGTATTGTTATCTTCGACCAACGTTGATGATAATAATATTATAATTTATAGTTTTAGTTTAAGTTTGAATCTCGATAAACCTTTTGTGTGTCAAAACCCACCAATTTTCGAGAGAAAGATTAAGATAAAGATAAAGTTTACGCTATAGTGATGTTGAGTATCTAAGAATAGTTGTGTATGTTACCAAAGTTGTATTATGATGTTGTAATAGCAATATTATGAATTTAGCAAGGCACTAATTCTATTCTCGCTAACGGTGATATAGAATTAGTGAAAGAGAATGTTGTATTAGTCATTGTTGACGGTAACCAAAGACAAATTAAATACCGTCAACATAACACCAAAACAACCTAGAAGTAGGGATTTCAACTAATATATTCCAAAGTTTTGGTGTTTATTTTGGACTTGCAGGTACAAATTCAAGGATGATCACTTTGGGCCAAAAAGACAAAGAAAAAGAAATAAAATCAACAAATAAAAAAGGGTCCAAAGGAGCAAATGGCAAGCCCAACCAAGAATCGAAGCAAAACGTCAAAACCAGGCCGGACCAAGTCCACCTTACAACTTTTCGAGCAAGGAAGCCCAGCCACCGGCCCGGGCCAAAGCCGGGCCGGGCGGTGCGGCCGCACCACTGGAAGCGGCCGCACCCTCGCCGAGGCTGTTCGAGCCCGGCCGGGGAGGCGGTTTGCTACCTTCCAAACCGGTGAAACCGACGTGGGATGGTCGGTTTGGCGTACATGGAAGGTTTTCCTAGGACGGTTTGGGTGATTTTAGCACTTAGGTCCCTCCCCTTGTGTATAAATAGGTCCCCTCTCTCCCTCTCCAAAAGCAATACAAATTCAAAGGAGAAACCAGTCCACTTGTGCAAGAGAGTAGAATTAGATCTTCTTCTTCTTCTACTTCTTCTATTCTATCTCCCAATTCTAGAGAGTGAGAGAGGGAAAGGCTAGAAAGAAGCTTGATTCTTTCTACCTGGAGTTGCCGGGTTCGCCCCTCGGTGTTCCTTGGTTCCTAGGAGGACCAGTGTGGGACTTGTCGGTACCCGCCTGGCTTGTACCTCTCGCAAAGCCGCTTGCGCTTTGGTAAGGAGTCTTGTGATTATCTTGCAGCTACTTAATTTTCTTCGTACATTTCTTAGCTGTTGTTGTAGACTTGCGGGATTGGTAGATCGTTTTTCGTTAGTTCTTGGTGGAGGGACTCTTTGACCGGGGGAACCTTGGCCAACATCAAGAATCTGTGACCAATAGTGCAAACGTGGTGTTTGGACTAGCGTTCACCTACCTTTTTGTGGCGCATCCCACGGTTGAGGGTAGGCGGCTTGGTCGTGACAAGCCTTGTCCGTCCCCTTGAAATCCCCCCCACGTTCGGGTGCGGCGCAGCTGCTAATTGCTTGGGACAATTTCTTTGAGCGTGGGCGGTGCCCCAAGTGAGTAGACAAATGGACTTTAGGAATTAAAACCGGAAAAACTTAGCCTATAGATACCTCGCTACTCTTAGAAAACAAACCCTTGCCTTAGGGTTGATATAGACCTAAAAAGCCAGCTGCCGCGACCGGCCCCTCGTGAAAAATACGATACCACTGCTACCACGGGGTGAAGTGCTACAACGGTATTTCCGTGCGCTTGCGGATTTCTCGTGGTGCGTAAAAACACCAACAAGCATTTCGGCGCCGTTCTTGCGGTGGACGGTTGTCGTAGTTATATATCGAGCGAGTCAACCTACGTGGATGGTAGTATCCTTTAAACAAAAATACCAAAAAAGAGTTCCCGTTACCCATGGAGCAACCCACTATTCAAATCACATGCGCTCCCAAGGGCGAGCTCGTAGAACCACGTCAATCTGCGAGCCAATCCGCGACTTAGAATATGAGCTCCGCCCGGGCTTTATAGCCATGGTTTCAGGCCGAGCCTTTTCGGCTCGAATATGAAACCCCTATCATCACTACGGAGTTTGAGCGGCTCGTGGCCGACAATTCGCGTGCATGACACATGACACGTTGAGGTGGAAGTTGTTTCCGTTCTCTCTTGCGAGAGGGGCGACTCAATGGTGCGCCCATAACGTAGGGTTGGTAAACGGAGAATGGGAAGAACTGCGAAGCGGATTCTCGTAATAGCGTTCTACCCGATATCCGAGAATCGCGCCCCTGCGACAAGAGATACTCAATTTCCGACAAATAGGGGTGAAACCTTAGGTGCAGCACGGGACCGGTTTACCACGCTTACACGATCGGGCCCGACACTGTCCATACCAAACCACGTGCTTTTACAACATTTTTGGCTAGGGATTGGACAGGGCGGCGCCTCTTTGCTTGATTTAGGCCGAGGGGTCATTTTCACATAAAACCACGGCGGAAGGAGAAGCTCTCCTAAACCGTATTCTTGAGAATACTCCTCCGCTAGAACCCATCCGAGTAGAACCCAAGCGAGAAACCGAGGAAGTCTCTTCGGCAAAAGCCGAACCCAATTAAACCCATAAAGAGACCCTCGCTGAACTGAACACAAGGAGACCGTGTGCACGGATCTCCCGTTCTTCGAGGTTGACCTTACCGATCAATTTGGTGACACCTCGAAGTACGAACAATGGAAGAAACCACCAGTCCCGCTAGCCCCGAACAGCCCCTGGATAAAACTTTCCTCCGAGAGTCTATTAAGGAGCTAACAAATATAATGAGCACGGAATGGTTGCGAGAGGAAGGACCCTCTTTTCGAAGAAATTCGGATAAGTGGCCCCTCTACACCAATCCATTGCGGATATCGGGGAAGTTTGGTGGAAGTCATGTATAACCCTACCGTGGGGGATAAACATAATGTCCAAACCTTTGCACAAGCCTTGTGTCGAGGAAGCCATTAGGACCCCAAAGACGGACCCCGTGCATAGCACCTCGTACCACCATTGAAAGCCGTGAGGTTATACATGAACAAATCTTCACGCACAAGGATGTCAAGTTGTCTTTGGACTTTCACGTTTTTGATATCCAAGACTTCGACATCCTAATCGGGCATCCCCGAAAAGATTCTTGACCTACCAACATCCGGGGATTTAGATGTCAAACTCGGGAAGAAAAAGTTTTCTATCCCGATTACTCGAGCTAAAAACTCGATAATGTAACCCTTCATTGAGTACGACACGCCTCGAGGAGGTCATGGGAGTTATGCTATATGAGAACCCGAAAAGCGGACCTTGAAAAAGACGCCCAATTCTTTATTGAAGAAGAGGACGATTCGAGGGAACTCATAGAACTTCCCAAAGAAGAAGAGCTAACTCGGCCTCCAGTTGAGCTTAAACCCCTACCCCCAGGCCTACGCTATTGTTGACACTTGTTATCATATAAAATTTTTAATTAATTAAACATGAGAAAGGGGTATAAATAATAATAACAACCTAGAATAGGGTGTCACTAACATAATTCCATCAGTTTTGGTAAAGTTGTGATTTGCGCGGGGACTTAACAGAAAATCAGCGAGAGATGACGTGGCATACGGCCGACGTAACAAACGCAATCCAACTCGAAACAAGTCTAGAAGGCTTCGGATTAATCCCGACGTGAACTAACTTCTAACCAAGAAATACATCATCTAGAAGACTCCCGAAACACGCGACGCACGACGCGGGACCCGGAGGGGAGCACCCCCTGGGCCGATCGGCCCAATAGTTAGGCCGATCGGCCCCCCCTGCGCCCGACTACGCTGCTTCGGGAAGCTTCCTCCACCGCCTCTAAGACTCGATCTAAAACCGGTTGATTTGAGTCGGTTTGATCCGAGGGCGACGGTAGAAGTGCGGGATTGATTCAAGGTTAATACCACATCGCCTAATGAAGATGGAGAGACGCACGAAGACCCGATATATTAGGACCCCTAGACCCCCTTCTTAGATCATCAAGTTCTATAACAAAGATATTTCTAATTAAAATACCAAGTCATATTCAACGCTAGAGAAACATCGCTTTTAAGAGTAGCAATCAAGATTAGAACTAGTAGGAAGGGAGAAATCCGCTCGGATCGTCGGAGGCCAGCTCAAGATCAGGCCCTCGTTCTTGTAAGTTCTTCATTGTAAGTAGTTTTCAAGTCCCGCACACATGCTTAATATGAATATCTTGATCATGTTTATATTCGAGATTATTTGTTCTAGTATTTACTTTAATTACACATTTAGCATAGTTGAATTCTTGTTATGTTCATGCATGGATTCGTATAGCGCTCATCATCTAGATCGGAAGGTGAGTGGTAGAGACGATGTAATCATGGTGATTAGATCTTATTTACTCAACGTTTGCACCCTATGTGCCGGTCGTGTGGTAGATCGTGGTGGTGACAGCACCATTGAGTCCTTTGCAATCCATCCCCCGTATGTAGGCCTAGCGGATGTTAGATTTCGGGTTGTTCTAAGTTTCGCCTTAGTCTTCACGGATTACGTCCTCATGTCCGGATTTAATTAGTCTTTCTTCGATGATTGTTATTTGTATTGCATAATTAGGTAGATCCTAACATTTAGTTTAGAGTTACATATTGGAGTTTCTAATGCTAGCTAGCCTATGAATTGCTATCGTCCATTGTTAGACACTTTCGCCAACCAACGTGATTTTTGGTCAAATCTGTTTATCTAGAACTTTATCATTATCTTTACTATGAACTTTGATCCTTGCTTAAGTAATTGATGAGATTAATGCTGATGTCTTGCACATGAGAGATGGTTAGATTAAGATCTATGCTTAGTTAATTCAAGATAAATGAGACTTCTTTCCCTCGTGGTAGAATATAAATTCAAGACACGGTTATTACTCCCGGTTAAAATGCTACAATGGTATATATTCATATCTCGTGGCGCTGCGGATACCCATTATAATTGTTTATTTACTTATTAAGAAGTTATCAAGGCATAGTACGAATATTATATTCCTTGCATATTAGTAGTTTAACTATAGGGATGACAACCTTTTCGGATATGCTATGAACTGCAATGAATATTTCTTTTAAGTTTTATCTCAAGCAACATCGATATTCTTTCTAGATGCCATTACTAGTTAGTGACATTAGAAATACCAACAAGCATTTTTGGCGCCGTTCTTGGAAAGAAAGTCTATAGCCCAATAAAATAAAAACACATAGGATTAACATGCATGCATCTCTCATACGCATCGACACTTATCAATTGCTTAAACAAGTATACCCTTGTTATTATTCTTCCTATCTTTTGCGGTAATAATGTATGAAAAGGAATCTTCCCCGAAAACTTCCAATCAGATCCGTAAAAAACTTTTGAAGGAGGCAAGATCCAAGTTGAAATCTCAACCCAAGAACACTACCTCGGAAGACTCTCTCACCGTGGCGTAGCTTAGCACCGCTTTTTGAAGACATGGCAAACAAGACCCTTCGCGAATACTCGCGACCGACTACGGCCAATATCCGCACCGACCGACAACGATGTGGGAGACAAAGCTTTTTGAGCTCAAGCCCGCACTCATCAACATGGTACAAGCTAGCCAATTACCGTGGAAAAGCTCATGAAGATGCCAATGCTCACCTACAATACTTCTTAGAGATTTGTGGCACCTTCACTATCAAAGATGTCTCAAGTGATGCAATCCTACTTCCTCTTCCCATTCTCACTCTTGGGACGAGCGAAAGAAAGGGTTCTACGCCAACAAAGACAAACTCACTACTTGGGCACTTTGCTCTCTTCGCCTTCCCGGCAAAATTCTTCCCTATAGGCAAAACCAACGCCTTTACGAGGGAAAATCTCAAGCTTTCGTGAAAGAACAACACGGCGAATCTGTTCCCAGGCGGCGTGGGAACGCTTTCAAGACTACATCACGTTGCCCACACCATGGAATGGAGAATTGGTTACTCATGCGGACCTTCTACCACGGGCTTAATAACAACACCCGTGAGACCATGGACGCTGCTGCTTTGGAGGTGCTTTCCTATCACTTACACCGAACCAAGCTACCGACCTTGTGGAAAAGATGGCATCAAACCAAGCTTGGAATGAGGACCGTCAACCCCGCAAGAAAGAAAGAGAGAGGAATGCACCAAATGAAAGAGGTAGATATGCCGTCTGCCAAAATGGACTTAATTATGAAGAAGCTTGAAGACAAAGCTCCGAGAGAAGAAGGAAGTCATGCAACTCTTCGATTCCCGCATGACATGTGAAGAATGTGGCAACATCGACACTCGGGCAGCCACCGTCCCCGAGCTAGAAGAGGACGTGAACTACATCAACAATAACAACAACCGTATCGATCCCCTCCGAATCAACAATGGAGTCAACAGAGACCCAACTACCAAGGTAACTATTCAGTAACTATCAAGGTAATAACTCTTTCAATAATTTCCCACCTTTAAGAGAGTTAGTACAAAACCAAGGTAGACTTATGGATAATCTATCTAAGAAGTTAGCTTCCAATGATAAAATGCTAGAAACTATTAGTACTAAAATGGAAAGCTTTTCTTCTCGCAATAAAGAACCAAAGATAGCTTTAATAAAATGATAGAATCACAATTATCCCAAATGGGCTTTATCTCGCTCCTATGCCTAACCCAGTAAGATTCCGGGTCAACCGGAAGAATTAGAATCTGCAAATCTTGTCGATATTTACTATGCGGGTATGCGGACCACCTACTCGCAAAAGAAATTCAATTGTGTCGACCGGGAATGCCCGCTAAGAAAGAAGATCCGGGAAGACCGGTCGTCACCATCAACATAGGCGCCGCACCTACAATGCACTCATCGACTTCGGCTCAAGTGTCAACATCATGCCTAAGGTAAACCTTGAGCCGATTCAGAATTAGTATACACAACCATGTGCCTACAACTTGCGAGATCAATCGTTATGCTACCCCGAGGGTATTCTAGAGGACGTGTGCCTTTACATCGGTAAGCTATACGTGGCCACCGACTTCGTGGTCCCGGATATGGGTAAAGGTAAGAACGCCCCGATCATTACGGGCGCCCTTTCCTCGGCTACCACTAAGGCAATCATCTACGCCGACACCGCGAAGATCGTCTTCACGATTTAATGGACGGAGGGAGAGATTCAACCGCAAACACAAGACCTTAGCTCCCCCTGCTCCAACCGTACCACTACCGTACCTCGAAGTACACATACCAAATTGCCGAGAAGAGGATAAAAAGAAGAAGGGAACAAGAACAATCGTCAACCTCGACCACACGTAGAACGAGTCTTGATGATCAATCAAGTCAACTCAAAGACGCAAGACTCGGCGCAATCAACCACCAAAAGAGAGAAGCTAGACGACCACTCGAGTTCCGGCAATCCACCGCTCCATTAATCAATGGAACTTCTATACAACCGTCATGACACGGGATCGCATCAACCTAATGTCAAAGGTAACGTATAAATTAATCTATGGTAATCGCCTTTGTGTTCCACCTATGTACTCATCGCGGTGGGCGGATCAAACACACCGATTCCTAAGGTATTGTGCGAAAGCATCGGTCAAGATCAAAGACGACTATGTCCTCACCGACTTCTTAGTCATGGACACGGAGACGAAGAACAAGATCCTCCCATAATACTTGGAAGGCCGCTCCCTGAATACTACAAGAGCAATCATTTACATCGGGGCGAGGCGAAATCCAGTTCCATATTCAAGGTAAAAAGGTCTTGCCGCTTCTTTAATACTTATACTAACTATGAACAGCCCCGAAGAAGGACCAAGAGCCGAAAGCGTCTCCAAAGACTACAAAGGAAGCCGGACTCAAAGATGGAGCACATTGAGAGGATAGAAAAAGACATCCAAGAAAAGTACACTCAGCTCCTACCAATCTTGAATGATGCACCAACTACACCTGAGAGGTCTCCACCAAAGAAGCAATCTTGGAAGAAGAAAGAAGCCGCTAAGAAGAGCAACAAGAATACACCTTCGAGACCCAACCAAATACGGCATCAACAAATGAACAATCGACTTCTCAGCGGCTACTTCGTCTACGCCCACCTACGAGATCATTGAAGGAACCATACCAGGTACAACATTTATACGGGGCCCATAGAGGCGACACCACGCCATGGGAGTAAGTGCTTTCTAAACTCTTGCCGAGAGGTAACTCGGTATTTATTTGCATCTTTAATTTTCTGCACGAAGATATTTCAAATTAGCATGTTTACTTTAGCATATTTATTTTTCCTAAACCTGCATCGAAAAATCCCAAAAATATGTTTTGCTTTGCATGTGCATCGTCTCTTAAGCCCCATGCAAGCACACCTTGCCGTGGTGGCATAAAAATATATAAAAATATAAAAATATTGCATTCATATGTTTTTGCATTATCATCCCTATTGCATAGAAAACCCAAAAATATGTGGGCACATGAAGGTCCACACCTTTTATATAAAAATCCAAAAGAGACGTGAGCACATGAAGGCTCACATTAACATCCTAAGATTTGTTCCTTCGGGTATGTGCAAATTAATATTAACAGGGGAGAACATTAAAAGGAGACCCAAAGAGGAGCGAGATTCCAAGGATGAAATCTAAAAGGACTACTTCAAGATCTAGCTTGGGGAGAGCACCCCATTTATCATGATAAGTATTACTACCCTATGTCTTTAAATTTTAGCTAGTTATATTTGCTTAGAGTTAATGAGTCTTATTTAATGTGTCTTAGTTAAAGAGTATTAGTGTTAAAGAGTCAAATAAATAAAGTCTTTGGAACTTGTTAGACTACTTTCTTCCTATTAATTATGATCTTGATAATATGTGCTAAGGAAATGATGAATAGTTGCTCGCCTTAATTCCTCTTAAAAAGTACGCATCCCCATATTTCACTTAGCCGTTAGCCATAAAAATATTTAATAGAGCTCTTGCAATCTTTAGATATGTCTCTCTCAATGTTTTATATAGGCTGGGCTACATTCGAAAAAAAAAAAAAAGAGAGAAGTAGAAAAGAAAAAGTGAGACGAGAGAGGGAGAGTAACGACAAAAAGTCATACTAGGCGAGAAGGGCCTACCTCCCTAATAATAAAAAATAATAAATTTAGAGATGAATAATGGACACGTGTCCGAGGGTGAGCAGGGCCCACATCTCTAAGGAGAGAGAAAAATGGACACAAGTTCAGGGGAAAAGCCCACCTCTCCAAGAATGGACAGCCCTGCATCCTAGCAATTTTTAGAAAGAGGGATATAGACTAGAGATGCTTGAGAAGAAAAAAATACTAGAAAAAGGCTAAAGGCTATTTACTACCTTTCATCCTCATCCACTTCACCACTATCATCCCACTATGTATGTCCTACCACTTGTGTAACTCCACTACGTACCATCTACTTAAGGGGGTCATACATAGGATCTCGAGTTTTCTTTTGAAAAAATATTGCAAAACCCCGTGATGATAGTTGATCAAAGAATTTGAGACATGGTACTTAACTTGATTGTTTTATCTTGCTTATGATTCGTGAAAAGGCTACGCCCCATGGTAAAATGTAAGAGTAATGTCGGTCAAGAGGAGAATTTATTTTTTATAAACACAAGACTTTTTGAGGTATGAAAGCGTAGTAGCAACTCCCCATCCTACTATAGCATGTAGCTTTGCTAGGGACTAGCAAAGGGTAAGCTTGGGGAGTTTGTTGACACTTGTTATCATATAAAATTTTTAATTAATTAAACATGAGAAAGGGGTATAAATAATAATAACAACCTAGAATAGGGTGTCACTAACATAATTCCATCAGTTTTGGTAAAAGTTGTGATTTGCGGGGACTTAATGAGAAAATCAGCAGAGATGACGTGGCATACGGCCGACGTAACGCAACGCAATCCAACTCGAAACAAGTCTAGAAGGCTTCGGATTAATCCCGACGTGAACTAACTTCGAACCAAGAAATACATCATCTAGAAGACTCGAACACGCCGACGCACGACGGGACCCGTGAGGGAGCACCCCGGGCCGATCGGCCCAATAGTTAGGCCGATCGGCCCCCTGTGGCGCCGACTGCGCCCGCTGCCGGGAAGCTTCCTCCACCGCCTCTAAGACTCGATCTAAAACCGGTTGATTTGAGTCGGTTTGATCCGAGGGCGACGGTAGAAGTGCGGGATTGATTCAAGGTTAATACCACATCGCCTAATGAAGATGGAGAGACAGACGAAGACCTATATATTAGGACCCCTAGACCCCCCTTCTTAGATCATCAAGTTCTATAACAAAGATATTTCTAATTAAAATACCAAGTCATATTCAACGCTAGAGAAACATCGCTTTTTCGGAAGAGTAGCAATCAAGATTAGAACTAGTAGGAAGGGAGAAATCCGCTCGGGATCGTCGGAGGCCACTCAAAGATCAGGGCCTCGTTCTTGTAAGTTCTTCATTGTAAGTAGTTTTCAAGTCCTGCACACATGCTTAATATGAATATCTTGATCATGTTTATATTCGAGATTATTTGTTCTAGTATTTACTTTAATTACACATTTAGCATAGTTGAATTATCAAGTATGTTCATGCATGGATTCGTATAGCGCTCATCATCTAGATCGGAAGGTGAGTGGTAGAGACGATGTAATCATGGTGATTAGATCTTATTTACCTGCGTTTGCACCCTATGTGCTTGCCGTGTCGTGGGTAGATCGTGGTGGTGACAAAGACCATTGAGTCCTTTGCAATCCATCCCCCGTATGTAGGCCTAGCGGATGTTAGATTTCGGGTTGTTCTAAGTTTCGCCTTAGTCTTCACGGATTCTCGTCCTCATGTCCGGATTTAATTAGTCTTTCTTCGATGATTGTTATTTGTATTGCATAATTAGGTAGATCCTAACATTTAGTTTAGAGTTACATATTGGAGTTTCTAATGCTAGCTAGCCTATGAATTGCTATCGTCCATTGTTAGACACTTTCTCCAACCAACGTGATTTTTGGTCAAATCTGTTTTATCTAGAACTTTATCATTATCTTTACTATGAACTTTGATCCTTGCTTAAGTAATTGATGAGATTAATGCTGATGTCTTGCACATGAGAGATGGTTAGATTAAGATCTATGCTTAGTTAATTCAAGATAATTCTTTCCCTCGTGGTAGAATATAAATTCAAGACCGGTTATTACTCCCGGTTAAAATGCTACAATGGTATATATTCATATCTGCGGCGCTTTATGGATACCCGATTATAATTGTTTATTTACTTATTAAGAAGTTATCAAGGCATAGTACGAATATTATATTCCTTGCATATTAGTAGTTTAACTATAGGGATGACAACCTTTTCGAGATATGCTATGAACTCGCAATGAATATTTCTTTTAAGTTTTATCTCGAAGCAACATCGATATTCTTTCTAGATGCCATTACTAGTTAGTGACATTAGAAATACCAACAGCTATGTCTTCCTAAACGGCGATTCACAAGCACCGGTCATCATAAGTTTATAAACTTAGTGACCGAGGGAGACTACCCGGCTCATAGCCGTTTTAGAGAAACACGGATCGGTCTTCGGGTATTCCCTTCAAGATCCGAAAGGGGTAAGCCCAACACTATGCACACATCGCATACCTATTGACCCCGGCACGGTACCCCATCATGCGAACCCCAAAGAAGCTTAATAATGCGATGCGTGAAGTCGTGAAGAAGGAAGTTCTCAAACTTCTTCACGGATTATCTATCCCGCACCACACGATGATTGGGTTAGCCCAGTCCAAGTGGTCCCTAAAAGGGAGGAATGACAAATGTTGAGAACGCTAAAAAACGAACTCATTCCACAAAGACAAGTCACAGGTGGAGAATGTGTATTGATTACGAGAAAACTTAACAAGGCAACAAAGAAAGATCACTTCCCGCTGCCCTTTATTGATGAAATGTTGGAGCGGTTAGCGAAAACACTCTTTCTTCGCTTTCTTGACGGGTATTCGGCTACCACCGGATCCCGATCCACCCCGATGACCGTGAGCAAGACCACGTTCACATGCCCATACGAACCTATGCCTATCGTAGAATGTCATTTGGGCCGTGTAATGCGCCCGCTTCTTTTCAAATTGTGCATGATGTCTATCTTCTCGGACATGATCGAAGAAATCATGGAGGTCTTCATGGACGATTTCTCCGTCTATGGTAAGACCTTTGAAAGTCCGTCTAAAGAACCTAGACCGGGTCTTGCGGCGATGCCGTGAAAAGGACCTCGTACTTAATCGGGAAAAGTGCCACTTTATGGTCCAAGAAGGCATCGTTCTTGGGCACCTTGTGTCCTAGAGGGGGATAGAGGTAGACAAAGCTAAGATAGAAGTTATCAAAAGCTACCACCCCGAAAGGAACGCCAAAGGTATCCGTAGTTTCCTAGGCCACGCAGGTTTTATAGAAGATTTATAAAAGATTTTTCGCAAATCGCTAGACCTCTTACGGCCCCGCTAGCCAAGGATGTACCCTTCGACTTCACGGATGAGTGCTTGCACGCTTTCGAACCCTAAAAAGCACTCATCTCGGCTCCGATCATCCAACCCCCTGGATTGGTCGCTGCCATTTGAAATCATGTGCGATGCTAGCGACTACGCCTGTTGGTGCGGTCCTAGGCCAAACCAAGGACAAAAAGCAGCATGCCATCGCATATGCTAGCAAAACTCGACAGAGCCCAGCTTAATTACGCCCCTACGTAAAAAAGAGCTCCCGGCAAGTAGTCTTTGCTATCGAGAAGTTTCGATCCTACTTAGTGGGCGCAAAAATAATCGCTTATACGCACCATGCCGCCCTTAAGTACCTTCTTACCAAAAAGGATGCGAAACCTCGCTTGATCCGCTGGATTCTTCTCGCTCCAAGAATTTGATATAGAAATAAAAGATAAAAAGGGGAGTAGAAAATACGCTTGCGGATCATTTGTCGCTGCATGCAGGTAACTAACATGCAGAACCACCCATCAACGATTACTGTGCGACGACATGCTACTCAAGGTGTCGCACTTCAACCCATGGTACGCAAAACATTGTGAATTACATGGTTGCGGGATATGTACCACCCGGGAGAACAAGTGGAAGCTCCAAATGGAGAGCAGACGGCACCTATGGGATGACCCATATCCGCATGGGTGTGTGCGGACGGCTTGCGGAGAAGATGCGTTACCGTGGAGGAAGGAATGCGGATCATCGAAAAATGTCATGCATCTCCCTACGCCGGACATCCGGGAGTATTTCGCACACAAGCCAAAATCCGGGCAAAGGCGGATTCTTCCCGCCGACAATGTACGACGACACGAAAGAGTTCATCGAAGATGCTACAACCGCCGAAGACTCGGGAACATCACGCTCGTGATGCAATGCCCCTACACTACAACCTTCAAATAGAAATATTTGATGTGTGGGGGCATTGACTACATGGGGCCATTCCGTAGGTCCCATGATTGCGAGTATATCCCGGTGGCAGTAGACTACGTGTCGAAATGGGTAGAGGCACTACCATGCGTAGTGCTGATGGCAAGCATGCACGCAAGATGTTCCATGAAATCATCTTCCCCGTTTCGATGCCACGCATGGTGATCGCTGACGGAGGATCGCATTTCAAGGACAAATCATTCAAGACATTCTTGAAAGAGCTTGGCACCCAAAGACAATATTGCCACCCCTTATCATCCGCAAAACCAAATGGCAAGCGAAACCTCCAATAAGCAAATCAAAAACATCCTGCGTAAGACGGTCAACGAGATGGGGGAAGGGTGGAAGAACAAGCCGCCGCCGATGCCCTCCCGGGCATATCGGACAGCTTACAAAGCCCCCATCGGCATGTCACCTTACCCGGTGGTTTATGGCAAAACCCCGCCATTTACCGTTTGAGCCGGAGCATCGAGCTCATTGGGCCATCAAGAAGTGGAATATGGATGTCGACTCGTGGAAAAAGAATCGTCGAGACAAATCTCCGAACTAGAAGAATGGCGAGAGAAGGCGTACCATAGTGCAAAGCTCTACAAAGAGCGCACAAAAAGATGGCATGATCACGCGCATCAAATTCAAAGAATTCGCCACGGGAGACAAAGTACTCCTATTCAATTCCGGGTGAAATTATTCGCTAAGGGGAAGAAGAGAAGCAAATGGAAAGGACCGTACACCGTCATCAATACATCACCACACGGCGCAATCATAATTCAAGATGACGCAGTGAAATACAAAAAGGTAAACGGTCAACGTCTTAAGCTTTTCTTCGAGCCAAGACGACCTTAACCAAGAGCTCGATAGAATAGATTTATGCTTTGAGAATTAATTTGTATGATCAGCATATAAAAAAATTAATAATAATAAAAATGTATTAAAATTATCACAATTAAAAAAATATATATATATATATATAATAATAATAGTAAAACATAAAAAGTTATCTATATAGTTTTACTTTGTTTTTAATTAAGTATTTGCCTTTTTATTTTTCCTTTTTATTCTATTAAATTTATGCTGGTCATTTGCTACACAAAGAATTTTAACTTTCTAAATTAAATCAAAGCATAAACTATTTTCAAAATTCAAATTTGAGGATCAATTAGAGATCAGCAAGAAAGGAAATGTTTCTCGCGCGGCAAACCCCGGTTCAAAACTTTTCGAAAAAGGAAACGAATGTGGACGAAAGCTCGACCCGTGGGGGCGCCAGGTGTGTGCTGCGCACCACACCGGTGCGCCAGCACCCTGGC
This sequence comes from Hyparrhenia diplandra, assembly GCA_015847255.1. NCBI lineage: Eukaryota > Viridiplantae > Streptophyta > Magnoliopsida > Poales > Poaceae > Hyparrhenia > Hyparrhenia diplandra. Next base: position 392,015 of record JADLZK010004112.1, on the reverse strand, counting down.
TCCGTTCGGGCTGGGATTTCACCCATCACCTTCCTCTTTTTCACAACCTTGTAGTAGTGAGGTGTGCTCCGCGAAATTTTGACTCAAGCTAAAACGAGAGGAGAATTTGTCCTATAAAATCCACCCTCCTCCTCTCCATTCTTCACACCTCTCCTTCTTGCTCTTCTCCTCCTCTCAAATTCTCTTCTTTTGAGCCAAGAACAGCCGCAATGGCGGACCATGCCCTTACCCTCTACAACTCCTCTCGTTCACTTTGCTCTCTCAATGAGGAGGACTTAATCTTCCCTAGTGACGAGGTGGAACCATCCTCTGCAAGCCCCTCTTGCCGTGCTCCCTCCCCTACGTTACTCATCCGGTGGAGGGAATACCATGTGTCCACGGGCAGATCCGTGACACGCAAAGAGTATCCTTGGCGCCCACCTCCTCGCCCTACGGTGGGCACCCGGGCATCAAGAGGAAGGAACCCCGGCGGTGGGCGCCCGTACTTCTTCAACGAGACGCGTCCTCCTTCCACACCTCCGACTACGCTTTACCATAATCGTTGTCGGTGTCGACATGCCCACAGGAGGACGTGGGAAAGGGCTTATGAAGAAGCCAACCCCCTCCTCCAAATGACGTCTCCAAGTGCTCCACTACGTATCCCCCGGCGAATCCTAGAAAGGCCCCGAATGTTGTTGAGTCGCTCGAGTAGCGAAGGCCCTTTGAGGGTACCCCTCTTTGCACCTAGGAAGGCTCCTAATGTTTTCGAGCCGTTCCGAGGGTACTCCGTCACTAAACACAGCTAGGAGTAACACGGTTCCTAAGGTCCCTTCGCTAGCAACCTTAAACGCTTAGAGTTAACTCTCTAAACAAGCTAGCGAAAACCTTAAGCCGCCAGAGGTAGAAGGGGCAGATTTAGAGAACGCCCGATATCGGGAAAGAACTAGACTCTTTACTCCCCTAAACTTCAAGACTAAGCTAGCTAGGGTCGCTAGAGCGGCTAATGCGAGAGGCGCCCTACGCGGCCAGCTTAGAAGTACTCTACCTCTTTATCAATAATTAGGCGCGCACTAGTTTAATTTTCAGTATTTTCCTTCCAATCATTTTATAATTTCTTCAAGTGTGTGCCCCAGTTTTGAATTATTTATAAATTCAATAAAGTTTTATTATTATATTATTGTCTATGTCTCCACTTGTTTTTGTCCTTGTGCAAAAAGAAAAATAAAAATAGGTACAAAAACAAGTGTGGGGGGAGGTTCGCAAAGTCAAAGGTAATGCAATTTATTAAGATTAAATTTTGACTTGTGATCTTCTTTAAGTGCTAAAACCTGAACCAAGTTAGCAAAACTCCATCTCTACATCTACCAATTGATACATGGCATGCGTACATTTTATTCCTCGCCGAATAATACCAAGCTTTCTTAAAACAACTACTCATCCCGAAAAACCCGATTCATGTGGGGTTGCATATGCTCTATCTAGTCTAAGTTGTTGCCAAATATGATATGGTATAAATAGATTTGCTATGCCTTCGTCCGTAAGAGAAACTCAACATCCGGGAATCTATTCTTTGAAAAAGAGAAATGTCTTGGGCTATGCTAAAAAAAAAAATGAGATGAAAAATGGACAAGTGTCCGAGAGCGAGTAGAGCCCACATCTCTAAAAAAAAAAAAAAAAAAAAGAGAGAAAAAGAAGAAAAATGAGATGAAAAATGGGCAAGTGTCCAAGGGCTTAGTAGAGCCCACATCTCTAAAAAAAAAAAAGAAAAAAGAAAAGAGAGGAAATAAAAGACAAAAGTCTAGGGCTTGCGAGCCCACCTCTCCAAAAAATTATAGCAATAAAGCCCATGCTTTCTCGAAAAAATAAAATTTTATCTATGATAAGCACCTCCTCGGTATAACCATTCTATCCGCAACCACCCAAGGCTTGGAGAAAAGCTAGAAAGCCCCATTACGATGAAAGGTAATAAAGGGTGGGAAAATGCTCACAAGGCGGTAAGGCTTGAATAACATGTATGCAAGCTTACATCTTGGAGATTGAACCACTTTAGTCCTCGTGCCTTCACTCGAGGACGAGTAAAGGGCTAAGTGTGGGGAGTTTGTTGACGGTAACCAACGACAAAATTAAATACCGTCAACATAACACCAAAACAACCTAGAAGTAGGGATTTCAACTAATATATTCCAAAGTTTTGGTGTTTATTTTGGACTTGCGGTACAAATTCAAGGATGATCACTTTGGGCCAAAAAGACAAAGAAAAAGAAATAAAATCAACAAATAAAAAAAGGGTCCAAAGGAGCAAATGGCAAGCCCAACCAAGAATCGAACCAAAACGTCAAAACCAGGCCGGACCAAGTCCACCTTACAACTTTTCGAGAGCAAAGGAAGCCCACTGCCGAAGCCCGGGCCAAGCCGGGCCCTGGCGGGTGTGCGCGCCGCACAACTCGGTGAAAAGCGCCGCACTCGCCGAGGCGGCGGTTCGAGCCCGGCTTCGGGGAGGCGGTTTGCTACCTTCAAAACGGTGAAACCGACGCGTGGGATGGTCGGTTTTGGCGTACATGGAAGGGTTTTTCTAGGACGGTTTGGGGTGATTTTAGCACTTAGGTCCCTCCCCCTGTGTATAAATAGGTCCCCTCTCTCCCTCTCAAAAGCAATACAAATTCAAAGGAGAAACCAAATCCACTTGTGCAAGAGAGTAGAATTAGATCTTCTTCTTCTTCTACTTCTTCTATTCTATCTCCCAATTCTAGAGAGTGAGAGGGAAAGGCTAGAAAGAAGCTTGATTCTTTCTACACGGAGTTGCCGGTTCGCCCCTCGGTGTTCCGCTGTTCCTAGGAGGACGGAGTCTTGGGACTTGGCCTGGGCACCCGCCCTCGCTTGTACCTCTCAAGCAAGCCGCTACGCTTTGGTAAGGAGTCTTGTGATTATCTTGCAGCTACTTAATTTCCTTCGTTACATTTCTTAGCTGTTTGTAGACTTGCGGGATTGGTAGATCATTTTACGTTAGTTCTTGGTGGAGGGACTCTTTGACCAGAGAACCTTGGCCAACATCAAGAACTGTGACCAATAGTGCAAACGTGGTGTTTGGACTAGCGTTCACCTACCTTTTGTGGCGCATCCACGGTTGAGGGGTAGGCGGCTTGGTCGTGACAAGCCTTGTCCGTCCCTTGAAATCCCCCCACGTTCGGGTGCGGCGCGATGCTAATTGCCTACAATCGTTCTTTTGAGCGTGGGCGGTGCTCGAGTAGTAGACAAATGCACTTTAGGAATCACCGCAAAAACTTAGCCTATAGATACCTCGCTACTCTTAGAAAACAAACCCTTGCCTTAGGTTGATATAGACCTGAAAAGCCACCGCTAGCGACCGTCCCTCGTGTGAAAAATACGATACCCTTTACCACCGGGTGAAGTGCTACAAACGGTATTTCCGTGGCGCTTGCGGATTTCTCTATGCGTAAGAAACACCAACAATCATATTAGTATTCTTTAGACCAAAGTTGTATAAAGATATTATACTTGTTATTCATGAGATTCATGCATTAGATTTATGCATTAATTCTATTTCTGCCCCAAATGATGATGTAGAATTGATGTAGAAGAATAATGTTCTATTCTATTTCTACCCAACGGTTGTTATAGATTAGAACTTAAAGTTTTGAATTCATGGATTTTAATCCAATAAGATAGAGCAATAAAAGTTCAGTTTAAGCAATTATTTAATATACTCACTTTCTGCGAGAATTTGTTTTTCGCTTTAGTCATTATGACAAGATTTGTAATGAGTTATATGCATGTTTATTTTGACCAACGTCGGATCAAGCATGCATATTATAGAATGTTCAGATTTATTTCGAATGTGATAATGAAAAGAGCCAATGTTGGCATTTAAGTATTATGATAAGAGCCAATCTTGGCATTTAAGTCCTTTTCGAGGAATTATCTCGTTTTGGCGGGAAGAGTTTTAGTCAATGCCAAAGATAACCCGCATGGTAGGGTAAAGTTGGTATACCACTTAAGTTATAATATCCTGCATGGCGGGATGATTCATGTGCCTTAGTATATCCCACATTGGGAGAAAAGTTTGGAATAGCTCTTATGCTATCCCAAACACTAAGCTTAGTTGTTTAAATAAAATAAGGAAATAGTACTCCCATAAGAGTTAAGAAATAAAATTGAGAATGGTTTCAATTGTGGTAGGAAAGTTTATGCCACACTTCGAGGGGGAGAAAAGTGAGATAATTAAGAATGATACTCCCTTATACTTTAGATAATATAAGATTTTGATTTAGATAAGTATATGAGATTTTGATTTAGATAAGAATATGAGATTTTTAGATAATGAGATGCATACACTTTGCATTAAAGGAAACTATGATTAGTGATCTATAAAAGATAAATGTGATTGTCGAGGGAGTACGATGGTCATAATAGTGATACCCCTAATCGGGAGGACTAGGAATAGCGTACTCAACCGGTATTCATACTAGATAAGGCGCTATATGAGTTTAACAGATTAAACCCAAACAAAAGTTTTAGAGAATCGATGTCATCCGGGGAGCATGGTTAAAGACCTAACTCCTCAAGTGAGAGCAATCGGGGAGCAAGGTAGTACAAGAAATAAGTTTTAAAGAAAACGGGTATATGTGCCCACTCGGATGTTTAAGAATCATACTTTATGCTACTTGCTCTTGTTGCACCAATAATGTCAAACATTGAAGTGCCAACACCTTGTTGTTAGTTCTCCCTTGCCGATAAATAATGAGAATTTGGAACTTGTACTTCAGAATCCTTAGAGCCTTATGTCGAAAGCAAAAGGAAGAATAGCAATAGCCCCATAAGGCGCCAAATAATGAAGGTCGGTTATATCGGATGATTATGAGATTTATCGGACCAAAAAGAATTTTTAAATAGAAGGTGATTCCACCTCATTTGAATAAGGCCATCGAAAAATACCCACTCTTTGAAGTGTTTAGTTGTGATGTAAGAATAAGATGAAAGTCCCAATGGAGTCAAAACCAAGTAGGCGTTATGGGTCTACAAGATAAGATGTGACTCTAAAGGGAATACGTTAAGATGTAAGAAGATGATATTCCTAATGGAGCCAAATCAAAGAGGCTACATATGGGTCTACAAGGTGAAAAGTGACTCCAAAGGGAAATGTGTATAGAGTACGACTTATAATGAAAGGATTTATGCGAAGAGGATGAGTATGCTACAATAAGTATCGGTGGCGCATTATAATTTAGAATTACATTAGATGGATATATAGAAAATATTCCTCGGGGGGATTAGTATGAGATGGTTGCATAAGAATATAACACATAGGATAACATAAGAAGAAATGCAATTATGGGTTGATGAAAGACACCACCGGTGGCATCTAAGGTTTAATGAGATATAATAAGAAAGTTTCAGTTAAGGAGAATAAGATGATAGTTGCATTAGAACTCACTAAGAATGTCACCAGAATCGGAAATTTATTTCCCCAAATTAAATTAGAATGATCTTGGTGAAATGTCACTTCTTTAAGCAATTAGAACTCACCGAGATAAGGAAGGGGTATTAGAACTATAGCAAATGCATACTTAGAAAAGACTCCAAAGCAATAAGTTATGCATGCGAAAAAACCTACGCTTTGTTCTTCGTGGTCAAGGGCAATATCTTAGGAATTTTAGTGTGATCACAATCAGTAAGAAAGAGATTTTAGTGTGATTAGAATCAGTAAGAAACCGATCATATAAAGATGGTACCATATGCTTCAGCTGTTGGAAGTTTAATAAATGCATAAGATTGCCCCTGACTCGATCCATCCGGGTTGTTTTTGGCAAAGACCACTCCAAATTATAGATCAACGGAATGGAATTATAAGTATCGGTCTCATGATTGGCAAAAGAAAGAATAAATACTCACAAATAGATGTGGGTACATAGTCTTAAGTTAAGTTAAGTTTTTGCAACAACTCTACAATTGTTGCTAATACTTATAGTTGGAGTTTTATTGTGGAAAAGCTCCAATGAAACAGCTTTCATATCATTAGTAATGCAAAGTTATAATATAGCATATCATGGGGGCTGAGGAACAGGCAAATGATTAAGGTAACCTCAGACCGAATTGATAATGGTTGACAACAGCAAATAACCATATAAGTAATTTATTACTCCCGAGACAACAAGGTCAAGTGTGCTGCCAAACACATTGACACTAAGTTATATGTTGTAAAGGGGAAAGTCCAGAATCATTATTAGATCATTAAGCATATACGTATTAAGTTCTTGCGGATCCGCACAATGGCTTACCACCCAAAGTGTATTTAGAAAATACACAAATCGACATGGGTTTAAGGGAAAGCCTATGATTTTGGACACTTAGGGCCCGTTAGAAGTAAGGACTGTTTCAACTTAGAGAGATGCAATTGTAGCCGTCAAGTCCAACGGAAATTTTTACGTGACGATGAAACGCGCTCTACGCATTTCTTTATAATGAGACGGAACTAGGCACTAAGTATTTAAGTTAAGATTAAAATAAGTTGTTAAGAAGAGATCAAGGGGAGAATGTTAGAATTGATCTCCTCCCATTTATTGGGCCCAACGCCCACAACGGAACTTGATCCGCTCCCCGATCGGGGAGCCCAACCCATTAGTGGTTGGAGGGCCCCGTCGCACGCGTGCTTATAAAAAGAGGAGGTGGGGGCCACGGACTAAGGTGACGAGTTACTCTCGGCCGCCAGCCCCACTCCCCTAACCCTAACCGATCGAGAGGCGCCTTTGCCAAATGACAAGGGAACTTCTCCACCGCCGCCATTTGCTCCACTGGCGGATCCATGGCGGAGTTAAACAACACCACCAGCAAGGGAAATGATGGTCTGTCATCTTAATCTCCTACTGTTAGTAGATCTCGCGTTATTAGATATTGTAGTAGATGAATTAGGATCTGGTACCCTGCTGTTCATCACTATTGTTTAAGATCTACCCGCCTTTATCCACTACTAGTGATCTCCTAAGATGTTTTTGTTATAACACATCACAGCTGCCATCTACCCCTCGGCTTCTCAACCACAAGCCCAAACTAGTCAACTACTACATTGTAGGTCATTTTGACGTTTTTAATTAATCAATTATCACGCCAACTACTACATTGTGCATCCTACATACAGTACAAAGCTGCAGCTAGATGTAAATTAAATGCTGACTTGCTCCATGACGTGCACATCAATCATTTCTGGCGACCAGACACAACCACTCATATCGCCTAGCTCTGCGACCATCACACAATGCATACTGGCTGGATACACAACACTACTTAGACGTGTTTCAGAGATGCTATCCTTTTTTCATGAAGGTTAAATGAAAAATCACCTCTACATATGTATTTACAGGGACCCTGTAAAAGAACCATATCACTGTAAATGAACTTCTATGTTACTAAGTTCTTATATGAAAAAATGGTCTGCATGTCCACTAGTACCCAAATCATTTTGCGTGGCAGGCGTTGTATTTTGTGTGGCGGGCATTTGAGCCCGTCACCAATGAAAGGTCACGGTTAATCGTGGCTTAACTGTGACGGGCTACATTGCCCGCCACGCTTAATGGATTACCCGTGGCGGGCTAATTACAATGCCCGTCACGGTAAAGGTTTTCAAAAAAAAAAAATAGAAGAAACCCTAGACAGGCCCGCCGAGCCCATCTAGGGTTTCAGGCGCCGCCGGCGCCGATCCAGCCCGCTAGTAGCCACCGCCGCGCGGCTGCGGCGGATCGCTGTCCCCGCCGTGGAGCTCGCCCGGCGCCACCTCCTGGTGCCGTCCCGCTGTAGATCAAGGCCGGGAACAGCGGATCTCTTGCGGTGGAAGCCCGCCCGGCGTCGCCGTGGAAGCCGTGGGGCGCCGTGGAAACCCGCCGTCGTCGTGTGAGCCGCCACCGCCGGGAAGAGCGGGTCCCCGCGCGCCGCTGCCGGATCGATGAGCCTCGCCGTCGGATCCGCGCACCGCCGGCGAGGAGAGGAAGGAGTTGGCCGCGGATCCGGCTCCCAAAAAAAAAGCGCCACCGGTCGGCCGAGAGGTCCCGCCGCCGCTGGGAGGAGCGCCCGAGGGAGGGGCGCGCGAGTTTGGGGAGGAGAGAGAGAGAGAGACGGCGCATCATCCGGCGCTGGCCCCCCGCGAAGCGTCCACCCCGCCCGCCCGGCCTCCGATGTGGGCCGCCGCCGCCCCACGCTGTTTGTCGTGGGAGGATGAAGAGAGGGACGAGAGAGACGATGTGTGGTGGCGGCCCTGAGAAAGTGAGAGGGATGGTTGTCTGGAACCCTAAGTCTCTGCTTTTATAGTCCATGATAGAGATCGGGCCACAGTGGGCCTATTGGGCCTGTGTGTTTTGCGTGGCGGGCACCTTAACGCGCCCGCCATGCAAAAAATCTTTCCTGTGGCGGGCAAAAACACGCCCGCCACGCAAAAATAAAAGGATGTGGCAGAGTATTTTTCCGTGGACGGGCAAAAAAAGTGCCCCCGCGGAAAAGATTATGCCAAATGCTCGAAAAATCAAATCAGTACTAGTGGTCCAAGGGTACACGCTTTTTACGTCATGTCCAAGGATGTCTAGCTAGTAAGACCAAAACATATTTTTAAACTATATTTCTAGTGACAACTCCTTTTACCGACTCCCTTGAAAATGGAGGCCATCTCCAGTTCTCCACTCCTCCATGTAGGCCGGCGTTGTTGCTTCGAGGACTCCACAACAACAACTACCGACTTTATGATGACTATCGCCAACTCTTCATGATGGTGACCGTGCAACTCCCTATCTAGATGTTAGGTACCACTCTCTGTCTGTCTCACCATCATATCTGGATGCACAATGGCGTGGCAAATTATTTGGTGTATCGTTGTTGATGTGATTTGATGATTCAATGATTGGGCTTCAATAGATGGATAATTAGTGTTGCAAAAGCAGGCCTATGTGACGCTAATGTAAAAGCTGCTGCTCTAGCCATTGGACAGGAGACGTTAGTCCTAGTTGGTGGATCGGGACTAAAACCCTATACCGAAAGTTTGTTCTCTACTAGTGTTCCATCTTTAATTTAGCTGGCATATGTGATGCTAATCTCTAGTGCCAGATGAGATGTTAATTGGACAATAGATAGGTATGTTATTTCTGTTATTATCTGCTGCGAGATCCCTTCATATTTTGGTTTTAGCTCTATTGTGGTGTACAACACATACTATTTTAATTTTGTTAGGACATAAAAAGTGTCACACGCACAACATGGGCTGCAATTTACAGTGGGATAAATGGGCAGCAAGGGCAGGGGGGGGGCAGGGCTCCATAGCCAGTGCCCTCGACCCTAGCCTCCACCGTTGCTATCTAGTTTCCATATCGGGTCTTAGTAAATTAAGGAAGAGTTGGTTAGATAAGAGATTGAGTTTGAAATTGTTAGAATACGAGAATCCAAAATCTCTTATTGAAATACGGGTGATTGGCCCGATTTACAAAAAAAAAATGGATCAAAGTATATCAGTGCAATCTAGACAGGTTTGGTTCCGCCACCATGCAAATCAATCAAAGCACTGCATCCTTATCTTACTCTAGTTATACTCTAATCCCTTGCACAAAGGCCATGTAAATTTTGGTGTTCTTTTGTTGTATGGCTGTGACCATATATGCATGTTAGCCTATAATACAGCTAGTAGGTACCTACATGGATTATTGGATACATATGTATATATATAATTTTTCGTTAGGCACATATTTCATTAAGAGAAAGTAGAAAAATATTACATGCTACTATGTTAATGGTTAGTGCCAAGGAAGAACAAAAATACAGATACAAAAAAAAAAAGACAACCACAAGAAAACAGAGGACGCGGGAGCAACGTGTAAGGATTTGAAACTAATGGTTGCAGGAATTGTGTCCATGAGATCATCGGCTCATGATGTGCCTGATATGATTTATTGTGTGATGAAAGAGTCAGCAGTATAACGAACCACTAAAGAATTTATCCGTTCACCTACTTCACCACCCGCAGCTACGTCGCTCCAGGGTGCGGTGGTGCCCGCCGCCATGCTATGGCGTAGCGGCGCATTGCTGCCATGCCACGGGCGGCAAACGTCACCTTGCAGGCGGGGTCGTGCTGTTGAGGAAGCTAGGCATTGAGGTCGAGGGGCGACTTGACGGCCGACAACGAAGCTCAAGGCCTTCTTCGAGACACGCCGAATTGGTCGAACAAAAGAAGAAGCGGTTCCAAACGCTTATGAACGGACGTCTCGGCGTAACAGCCATGGACCTAAACTTGGAAGGGTTGGAGAGTGAGGTGTAGGCTCTGGAGTGTCTGCCTTTTTAGTTGTTATTGTTTATTTGTAATCACAATCACGTGTGAGTCGTTGTAGTTGTTAGGTTCCTTCTTCGGTAATTGTGTGGTTACCGTTGCGTCTTATTTATTTGAAATTTACTCTGCTTAATGAAAAAGCGGCGCAACGACGCGGTCTCAAAAAAATATATAATTTTAAACGAATCGTTGATATCGTTGGAATATGTCTCGTCAAAGGGAAATCTCCATGATTTTTATTCGAAGATACAAACATGTTTTAATCTCTTATAGATGTAGGTATGTAAATGCATATATACCTTGATATGTATACGTAATGCACACCACTTGCATGCCGTCAGACCTATTTATTACAAGAGCAATATATACATACGTGCCAGCTGCGTGGTATTAAGCTGATAAAAGGCGGGTGTGCATTATGGAGTCGGGGGAGAAACACAAAAAAAGCGTAACTGAGAATGAATGGGAAAACGATAGAGATGTTGGGTTACGTATGTACACAAAACGCTAGCTAGCTAGGTAAGAGTGGCATCAGGAGTTGCATGGATTTGCTGAGACTAACCGAATGCTATCGACCATATGGTGCTCTTGCTGAAGCAGATATCTTACTATTACTAATTGGAGGCTCCAACAAAGGCTCCATGTTAACTCTCACCAGATGCGCTAAGAAAAAAGATAAATGCTACTCCCTCCATCCCAAATTATAAGTCACTTTGACTAACCAAAGTGACTTATAATTTGGGATGGAGGGAGTAGAAATTCTCATATTAATCAGAAACATCTGGCCATCAAAACATAAGTCTATAGCCAACCATAACCATTGGATCTATTTTGTTATCTAAGAAATTACATATATTATACTTAGATTTAAAAGAAAATATCTCTTTTTCAGGAGAAAAAGGGAACGAGTACCACAATTGCCGACTTAATAGAATTTCTCTCTCCATAAAAGATATCGTTGGCTACCTAATCGAATCAATCTACGACAACAAACTCTTCATCATTCGTGCCCTGCTACGTCGCCGTGGATTACTGGGTCGCTGTGGGCGTGGACGCCGCCGGCTGGACGCATGGAGTCTGGACGCCATGCTCAACACAGCACCTGCGTCGTAGACCAACTATCCCCAGACACGTCACAGATGGCCAGCAGCCTGGACTCCATGCAGTTCAACGCCGTCATGTCGATGAATGTGCATGGGACACTGGCGGAGATCAAGCACGTCGCGCCACCCGCCGGCACTATCATCGGCCGAGGGTTCAGTCCATCCTCGGCCGAGATGGGGACGTACCCGTTTTCGGTGTCCAATTGTCCGCCGTCCCCGGGATTGTCAAGGCCGTCGTGGCTGAGCTCTCGCGACACACGGGCGTCCGGATCAACTGCATCTTGCCTTACGGGGTGCTCATGCCGATGGTGTGGACAAGTTCTCAGCTATACTGGGCGTGCCGCCGCCGAGGCACAAGGCCGCTGTGTTCCTGTCCTGGCCTCCGACGACGCCAAGCACGTCTGTGAACACAACTTCGTGGTTGACGGCGCGCGGATTCACGAGCTACTACATGCACGTGAACTTGTCTTTCCGTACCAAGCTACAGAAGTGACTTGGTGGCGCAGCTATTTCATTCTGCTCTGTTGCTTTGTACCACGGAAATTCAAATGCTTAATCTGAAGAGACCGTCAAGTTCTTCACCGGCATCATCCACCACTTTGGAGTCGAACTCTATCATCACCGACAACGGCACGAACTTCGTAGGAGAAGTCTTCATCGACTGGTGCAGCGACCATGGCATGATCCTGCAGGGCGTGAAGTCGCGCATCTTTAAGAGGCTTGGGAAGTACGCCCGCCGATGGCTCGCCGAGCTCCCCGCGGTCGTATGGAGCCTCGCTGCGCCAAGCAGGGCCCGCGGGACGGACGCCGTTTTCCTCGTCTTCGGGTCGAGCCGTGCTCCCCACCGACCTCGAATACGGCTCGCCCAGCGTCAGGCCTTCCGACGGCGCAGCAATCAAGCACAGCTCAAGGCGCGGCCGATCAGCTCGGCGGCTTCGCGACATCGCCCTCATCCACTCCGCCAAGTACCTACAGTCCATGCGGCGCTACCACGACCGCCATGTCAAGGGAAGAGCTTTCAGCGTCGGCGACCACGTTCTGCGTCGGGTCGAGCTCGAAGGACAAGCACAAGCTCTCAGCACCATGGGAAGGGCCCTTCACCATCGACCAAGTACTAGGGCGAACGCACGTTACAAGCTCAAGGACCACCAGGGGCCGAGTCCTCGCAAACGCATGAAACATCGAACAGCTACGCCGCTTCTACCCCTAAATGTATTTCGAAATCTTGTCGCCACGAGCTCAATAAAAGCACAATTTCGGCGCTTAAATATGTGCAAGCATTCCGATTTCTCTCCTCCACGCATCGAACAACGACAAGCACACCCCACGCCTTTAACGAACCATTTTTCTTTTTTCGCAAAATTCACGAACTCAGAGCTCAGCAACGGGCTCAAACCCACGAGCTCCCACTTCTTTCTCCTAACTCGAGTGATGCCTTGAAATGATTAACTTACGAGCTCGCCACTAAAGAGCGTGGCGACGCCTTAACGGCCTCCAGCGCCCCGCGGCCAGCGAGAACGGCCCGTCATTCGACTCCCGAATCGCGAGCTCATACAAAGAGTCAAAGTAAGAAAAAAGCACGACAAAGAGAAAAAAGTGTATCCAAACGCGAATTCCCCTTAAACCGTTACCACTTAAGTTTTTACAAATTGCCTCGACTACGAGGACTTGATGAGTTCACAAACAAAAAGAGGCCAAACCTCGAGTTTCAACTCCTGCGCGGTGGGTCCCGGTCCATCGGCGTCGGGGTGGGGACATCGGCGCGAGCTTCCTCCTCCTCGGTGAGCTCCTCGGACACTCCATCCCCACCGACCCGGGGCTCGAATACCTCAAGTTCCTCGGTGGCGAGCTTGAAAAAGTTCGGTGGACAGCTCCGATCGCAGCCTCGGCGGGCCGGGACTTCCGCCGGTGTCGGCGTCGTCAACACTGGCGCCCACCCCGTCTTCACGAGGTCGACCTCAAAGTAAGGGTAGTGGGTGAAGACGGCGCCGATCACCTTGTGCACCACGCGGCCCGCGTCCTCCGCCACCTTTGCGCGGAAGAGACGAAAACCCGCTCGGCGGGTCCGCCCGCGCCTTCCACCCCGAGGGCGTCACACATGTCTTCAACCGCCGTCACGAGGCTCTCGCGCGCATGCCCCGTGCTCTCGCCTCCTCCACAGCCTTGGCGGCACGTTCCTGGAGACCCCCGAGCTCCTTGCGCGCATCAACAAGGTCGATGGTGCGCCGCTTCAAGTCCGCCTCCTTCTCCTGCAGCGCGAGCCGTGTATGCTTCAAAAGAGGCTTCGGGCGGCGAGCTCCCGCCTCCGGTCCTCGGCCTCCCGCTCCGCCTTCAGGGTTTTCTTCTTCTCAACTACAAGAAAGGATAACAAGTAAAACACGAGCCGCGAAGCATCAAACATGAAAAGGAAGTGGCCTCCCCGCACTCCCATAGCTCGTCGTAGAGCTCTTGCTCGTTGTACCAAAACTCATAAATCTCAGCCTCAAACCGAACCCTCTCCGCCTCCGGCGCGAAGGTCACACCACGGCTCGGAAGCTTGGCGGTCGTGGGTGGAGTCCCACCGACAATCAGCCCCGAATGCCCATCGAGCAAAAACAACAAAGACAAGGATAAAGATGCTCACCCTCAAGCTCGACGTCACGGTGGCGGAGCTGCTTTCGCAAAGCTCGTCCTTGTCCTTCCACAGGACTGCGCGGCTCAAGCGCCGGCGCTCGCGCTCCCTTGTCATCGAAGCTGGCGGAGGGAGTCGAGCTCCTCCCGCATCTTGTCGCGCTGGCTGGCTGGTAGGAGAGCTCGAGCTCCCTCTCACGACGACGCCTCGCCTAGCCGGCGGCTTCCACCTTCTCCCCGCCCTCTCGGGAGGCCCGCATTCCACCTCGCGAATGTGCTCCATGACATCCGGTGATGCTCACTAACTCATATTTTTATGCATCAACACTTCATGGAAAAGAATTAAAATATAATTAGATAACCTTATTAGGGGTTTCTACTAATGATTTTCATGAGTTTTGGTAAAGTTGTGATTTGCGGGGACTTAACGAAAAAATAATTGAAATGACGTGGCATACGCCCGACGTAACGCAAAGCAATCCAACTCCTCGAGACAAGTCCGAAAGGCTGAGAGATACACCCGACGTCAAAGAGTCCCAAAACCCGAAAATACATCATCTAGAAGACTCCGGAAGACACGACGCGATCGCGGGACCCGAGAGTGGGCCCCACTGCGGGCCGATCGGCCCAACTATTAGGCCCGATCGGCCCGCCCTCGCCGCCAATCAGCCTCCGCTTGGAAGCTTCCTCCACCGCCTCCAAGACTTCGATCTAAACCGGTTGATTCGAGTCGGTTTGATCCGAGGGCAACGGTAGAAGTGCGGGGATTGATTCAAGGTTAATACCACATCGCTGTTGAAGTTGAAGAGACAGAGGAAGACCCATATATAAAACAGCCCAAGACCCCTCAAGTCAAATCAATCCAAGTTGATCTAAAGCTTCACGTTCAATAAGAAGTAGATCAAGGAAGAGCCAAGACAGGGAGAAGAAGAGGAGACACCACGAGATAGGATAGCTAATTCATAGCTCTAATCTAGAGCCTAGTTTAGATAGAAAGTCAGGTTTAAAGAAGAGAGAGTGTATGCTCCGGTTACGGATCGATAAGTTACACTATGGTTCAATATAATTATTGTTCTCATACACCTTCGTGCTATTTCATTATTATGTATGCAATTAATTTACTTACACTTTATTCTAGTCATAGCATATTTGATATAGTCATTATTCATGGTAATTCAAGTACTTATTCGTAGAGCTCCTAGTATATTATGCGATATGCTAGGTAGTAGAGAGTATGTAAGCATGGTGCTTAGATATAATTTACTTATGGATTCACCTTATATGCCGGGGTCATGTGGTAGATCGTAGTGGTGACAGCACTATTGAGTCCTTTGCAATCCTCCCCCGTATAAAGACTAGTCGATAATGGTTCTTGGGATTATCTTGTTTCGTTCTTGATTTTCTTAAGTAATCTTCGAGGTACACATTTTTTTATTTATGGTTTTGATTTATATATGATCTTATGCTATGCTGTTTATTTCCACTTCGTAAATTCTTTGTATACTACATAAGAACCTGTCCCATTTGTCCTAAATCCAATCCTAATCTAACTAGGAATTAATCTTATCCTATTGTTCACCACGTGCACCTCTACCCGCCTTATATACCTTATCATTATTATCTTTTATTGGCTCACCCCTGTTTAAGTAAATGCTAAACCACCGAATCTCATTAGTCTTCTATCACCGTCCTTAATCAAATGAATTGCTTATCATATCTTCCTCGTGGATTCGATATTTAAAACCCTTCCCGGATGAAATGCTCATTTGGACATCCGTGGCGCGCTTGCGATCTATCTCTCTGTAAGCTAACAAATACCAACAAGCATTTCCGGCGCCGCTGTCGGGAAGATTTTGATAGCTTTTCTTTTGATTATTGATAGATGAATACTAAGTGTGGATTTGCTACTTAGCACCTCTCGCTAAAACGTAATTACCCGTGTATTGTCTATTAGTCTATCTTATGCGGGGTAATTGATTAATATTTTCGAAGCGACCGACGGTAGGAGAATCCAAAGTGTACCTGAACTTCATAAACCATTAACATTGGGACTCTGCCCGTGTCGTCGTCACAAGAATTCAAGTGACGAATAAAAAGCCGCACAACTCACAGATTCTATTTTTGTGAGTAAAGGTAAGTATGATCGAATGTGAGAAGGTTTTTAAACTTTTAAAATCATATTAGTCTCATCATGATCATAGCCCTTCATCTCTATAAAACCTTTATGCTGCCTTTGTTTACTATAGTATGCTTAAGTTTTGAAATATCTTCATACACCTTAGACATGATGCTTAATTTATTTTCATGGCTCAAGTTAAACATGGTGTTTAGTTTGATTCCCGAAAACCGCAAGGTGTGCCGATTTTATTTCTAAAGGCTTTTAAATTAAACATGGTGTTTAGATTAAATTGCCTTCTTAAATTGAGTTGGACATTATGTCTAGGTTGATTTTTGACTGATAGTATACTTTAGTAGATTCTCGGTTATCTTTGTGAGACTAACCCCCTTGAAAAAATTGTCAAATCCAATTTGGGAAAAAGAGATTAGCTTACGCAAGATATGTAATGAACTCCAACAACTCTGCACAAAAGAAGACTCAACTCACTCCTTACGAAAAGGACGAACTGTAAGTGCCTAAATACTCAATTTGTCTTTTTTATCGCAAGTTACCTTTTGCCTTAGCCACGCTTTAAGTGCAACCGCTTCATAATAAATAATAAAAACAAAAACAAATTTATATAATCGTGCTAAGTTTTTAAAAAAAAGAACCATCATTATGTTAGCACAAATAAATTATATGGACAATAACCCTATTTTCAATATCATTGCTATCCTTCGGGTATATGTCCACTAATCTGTTGCAGGAAAGAATCTGTGGTGGCCACGTTCATGGACCTACCTCACTACCACTTCCACTACAAAACAGAGGAGTACCAAGCCAGGAGGCTGATGAGAAGCAGGATCAACGTCAACCTACATCATCTTATCAAAGACTTGCTTGCTCTCATCACCTACAACAAGAAATACACACGGTAGGAACGCACTCCAATCAATGACGGGCCAACAAAAGAGAAGTCACAATAATGCCTTCGCACCATGGAGGACAAGGATGTCACCAATGAGGTTTCTCCCTCGATCATCAAGACGACCAGTGTGCTACACATCATCAAGAAGAACACTCCACACCACGTCGTTAGAGGACAAAGCAATCAAGGAGGGACTCCAAGTTTACATCTCAAATGAGCATCCTTTTGTCAACCAGAAGTAAAAGAAGATGAAGAAGAATTGACAAAGTAAGATCAATTGGTCGTCGATCCTCATCCCTTGGGCGATTAAAAGAAGAAAAGAAAATGGATTGGTACAAGGGAGAGGACGAACACAACAAGATTCCATCAAAGACCGACAAATACAACACACTCAAGGAGATGATGAACAGTCAACCCCGACTTTAAGCGCCGAGTGACACGAGAGTTTGAGCTTGGGGAGGAAGACCAATTCCACTAAAAGATGATTCGACAAGGCTCTCCCTCCTCTCGAGACTCCCGCCGTTCCGACACGTAAAAAATGAAGAGAGGACAAGACACTCAACTACCATACAAGAACCACCATGAGGTGTTACGATGCTTTGCCATGATTCTCGCAATAAAGGTAACATCTTCGGTAAGTGTCCTAATCGATAAAACTTTACTCTAATCATGGCATGCTTACTAAGGAGTTAAATATATTAGCTCACAACCTCACTTGGATTAATCTGAATAGCTCAACATGTTAGCTCTTAGTTGTTCTTACCCTTGTCTCTCTAGTTTTATTTTTCTCTACACTTTTAGTTTGCTATGTTATAAAAGCCACATTCATACCGATAAATTACGATCTTTTCACCTTTGTCACAAATAAATGAAACACATTATGCTACCATGGTTATATATGCTCAAGGTTAGAGTAGGATGAATACAATTTTGGTTTTGTTGGTGTTTTCCCACCAACCAGAGCCCATGCACTTGATCTCTATCTTGACTTTGTGAGCGGACACACTTTTAAGCCATCGTAATGTCCTTCTACAACATGCAAGGAACATAAGGTGATGCCATCCTCGGGATCATAATCCCAAGAGATGCAACTTCAAGATCGCACAAGCAAGCCTAAAAAAAAAAGAACAAGACGCTGAGAAATTACAAGTGGGATACACGGAGCTGATGGACAAAGGAGACATAAAGAAGATTCAAGAAAAGTCCACCCAGCTCCCACCAACCAAGTGCGCCCAACCAAATTAACTCCAAAAAAGGTCTCCACCGAAGAAACAAGCTTGGAGGAAGAAAGAAGAACACGCCTACCAAGGGAGACAACAAGAGTACACCTTCTAAGACCTACCACCACCAAGCCAATCGACCGATCAAACACCGCCGGCTACCTCATCTACGCTACTCATCGAGATCATTGAAGGCACCGCACTGCACACAACATCCCGACGAGATTCCATAGATGACAAAGACGCCACGAGAGTAAGTACTCGAAACTCTCGCCGAGAGGTAACTTCGGTATTTATCTGCATATTTAATTTTCTGCATAGCATATTTTAATTAGCATATTTCCTTTAAGCATATTTACTTTTCTAAAAACCTGCATTAGAAAATCATAAAATTATGTTTGCTTGCATTTGCATTAGTTCCTTAAAAGCCCCATGCAAGCACCCCTTGCTGTGGTGGCATAAAAATAAAAATACAAAAAAATATTGCACTCATATGTTTTCACATTAGCATCTCTATTGCATAGAAAAATTCTCAAAAAAAAAATGTGGGCACATGAAGGTCCACACGTTTTCTAAAAATCAAAAAAGAAGTGAGCACATGAAGGCTCACAACATAATCCTAGAATTTATTCCTTCGGTATGTGCGAAATTAATATTTGCAGGGGAGAACATTTAAGGAAAACCCCGGAGATGAACAAGTTCCAAGGACTAATAAAAAGACTACTTCAAGATCCAAATTTTGGGGAGAGCACCCTCGCTTATCACGATAAGTATTATTATTCTATCTATTTTAAATATTAGCTAGTTAGAATATTTTGCTTAGAGTTAATGAGTCCTAAATAAAAATATTAGTTTTAAGAGTCCAATAAATATTAGAAGTTCATGAAAGTTAGCTCTCTTTTCTTTAATTATAACCTTGATGACATATGCTTGGAAATGATGAATAGTTGCTCCGCCTTAATTCCTCTTAAAAGTACTTACACTTTGGACTTAGATTCTCCCAAAGCTTTAAATGCTTAAATTGCTCTAAACCCAACACTGTGGGAAGCACATGCTTAATCTAAGTCTTAGCATTGAAAGATAATAGTGCATGAAAAGTTGAGCTACTGTTTATCATATTCTTAGAGATACTTGATCCCCGGTTTTTATCTTTAAAAATTATAAAATATTACATGATGAGTTCCTTAGATATGACCCTTGAGAGTTTGTCACTGCATCAAAACATCCCACTCCACCAAATACGCCGCTTCTAATCCGTATAAAGCACCTCTCCATATTCCATCAAGCCGCTAGCCATAATTATAAAAATAATAATAATAAATTCTAGCAATTTTGGATATGTCTCTCAATGTTTTTATACCAATTAGATTCTCGGGCTACATTCATAAAAAAAAAAAAAAAAAGGGAAAGAAAAGAAAAAAAAAATAAATATTCAGAGAGAAAAGTGAGACAAGAGAGGGAGAGTAACGGACAAAAGTCATACTAGGCGAGAAGGGCCTACCTCCCTAAATAATAAAAATATATTTAGAGATGAATAATGGACACGTGTCCGAGGGTGAGTAGGGCCCACATCTCTAAGGAGAGAGAAAAATGGACACAAGTCCGGGAAAAGCCCACCTCTCCAAGAATGGATGGCCCAGTGTCTTAGCAATTTTTAGAAAGAGAGATATAGTCCAAGATGCTTGAAAAGAAAAAAAAAAATAAAATACTAGAAAAGGCTAAAGGCTAATTACTACCTTTCATCCTCATTCATTCACCACTATCATCCCACTATGTATGACCTACTATATGTGTCACTTCACTACGTACTATCTACTTAAGAGGGTCATACATAGGATCTCTCGAAGTTTTCTTTTGAAAAATAATGCAAAACCCCTGTGATGATAGTTGATCAAAGAGTTTGAGACATGGTACTTAACTTGATTGTTTTATCTTGCTTATGATTCGTGAAAAGGCTACGCCCCATGGTAAACAGTGTATGAGAGAGCAATCTTGTTAAGAGGAGAATTTATTTCTCGATAAACACACGATACTTTTGAGGTATGAAAGCGTAGTAGCAACTCCCGATCCTACTATAGCATATAGCTTTGCTAGGGACTAGCAAAGGGTAAGCTTGGGGAGTTTGTTGATGCTCACTAACTCATATTTTTATGCATCAACACTTCATGGAAAAGAATTAAAATATAATTAGATAACCTTATTAGGGGTTTCTACTAATGATTTTCATGAGTTTTGGTAAAGTTGTGATTTGCAGGACTTAACAGTAAAAAATAACAGAAATGACGTGGCATACGCCCGACGTAACGCAGCAATCCAACTCCGAGACAAGTCCGAAAGGCTACGTAATACACCCGACGCCAAAGAGTCCCAAAACCCGAAAAATACATCATCTAGAAGACTCCGTAAGACACGACGCATCGCGGGACCCGTGGGGGTTCTGCTCTGGGCCGATCGGCCCAACTATTAGGCCGATCGGCCTGCCTGCCGCCAATCAGCCTCCGCCGAAGCTTCCTCCACCGCCTCCAAGACTCGATCTAAACCGTTGATTCGAAGTCGGTTTGATCCGAGGGCAACGGTAGAAGTGCGGATTGATTCAAGGTTAATACCACATCGCTGTTGAAGTTGAAGAGACAGAGGGAAGACCCATATATAAACAGCCCAAGACCCCTCAAGTCAAATCAATCCAAGTTGATCTAAAGCTTCACGCTCAATAAGAAGTAGATCAAGGAAGAGCCAAGACAGAGAAGAAGAGGAGACACCACGAGATAGGATAGCTAATTCATAGCTCTAATCTAGAGCCTAGTTTAGATAGAAAGTCGGGTTTAAAGAAGAGAGAGTGTATGCTCCGGTTACGATCGAGTAAGTTACACTATGGTTCAATATAATTATTGTTCTCATACACCTTCGTGCTATTTCATTATTATGTATGCAATTAATTTACTTACACTTTATTCTAGTCATAGCATATTTGATATAGTCATTATTCATGGTAATTCAAGTACTTATTCGTAGAGCTCCTAGTATATTATGCGCATATGCTAGGTAGTAGAGAGTATGTAAGCATGGTGCTTAGATATAATTTACTTTAAGCGATTCACCTTATATGCCGGGTCGTGTGGTAGATCGTAGTGGTGACAAAGACTATTGAGTCCTTTGCAATCCTCCCCGTATAAGACTAGTCGATAATGGTTCTTGGGATTATCTTGTTTCGTTCTTGATTTTCTTAAGTAATCTTCGGGTACACATTTTTATTTATGGTTTTGATTTATATATGATCTTATGCTATGCCTCGCTTATTTCCACTTCGTAAATTCTTTGTATACTACATAAGAACTCGCCCCATTTGTCCTAAATCCAATCCTAATCTAACTAGGAATTAATCTTATCCTATTGTTCACCACGTGCACCTCTACCGCCTTATATACCTTATCATTATTATCTTTTATTGGCTCACCCTCGCTTTAAGTAAATGCTAAACCACCTAATCTCATTAGTCTTCTATCAATGCCCTTAATCAAATGAATTGCTTATCATATCTTCCTCGTGGATTCGATATTTAAAACCCTTCCCGGGTGAAATGCTCATTTGACATCCGCGGCGCTTTTGATCTATCTCTCTCGTAAGCTAACAAATACCAACAACATCCTCTCGTCCGGCGCTCAAGAAACCGGTGCTGAAGTTAAGCGTCGCTGGCTGATCTCCTCGCACATCTCCGCAAGATAGCTCCGCTCGACCTCCCGACGAAACCTCCGGCCCATAGCGAGCCGCGTCGGTGGTTGTACCTGGGATGGAGTCTTGCACACCGTGAAAAACACGAGACATGGGCAACCCAGGAAAGGCATGGGAAGAGAGACCCGGCGGCGGGCGGATCAAACTGTGCGGCGAAACACGCCGCGTCGGGTCCTCGATCGGCCGGGGCGGTTCGCGGCATCATCGGGGCATAAGTCGGGGAAGGGCGACATCCACGCCCGACGGAGGAACGCTTCGCCAGCGCGGGGCGCCCGCAAACACCACGGCCCCGTTGACCTCGATCGTCCCCCAAGCGAGAAATGGCACTCGGCGGCGTTGGCGATGTTCGGGGCGGCGGAAACCTCGGCGGCGTCGACGCAGGACGGGCCTGCGGCGCGTGGGCTCCTCTCGGCGTGCTCCCAAATGAAGCGAGCCTCCTCCGAGGTCGCCTTCCCGCCTCCTCCGGGGCCACCTTCTCCGCCTCCTCCGTTGCCGACGAGCTTGCGGCAACACAGGCGTCGGGCGCCCCCACCGTCTCCGGCAGGACCGTCGGCCGGAGCCCGCCACTCGAGCTTAGCACCACCTCCGGTGCCGGGACCTCGAGGATGGCCCGAGGCGGCGAAGGGTCCTGGAGTGCGAGTGGTCTTTGGGACCAACGACGGCTGGTCGATAGTGTCCCCTTAAAAGGGAACAGATCCATCATTTGGGAGCCCCTCGTCGCTCCGTCAAAGCCACCGGGCTCATCGGCGTCGTCGCCCGAGCTCCCGGTCGTGCTCGAGCTGCCCGGCATCGAGCTCGTGGAAGACGGCGCCCGGCGAGGCTCACCATCTCCGCGCCCGGACCAGCTCGGCTGAGCCGGGAGCCTCGTCCTCGGGGCGCTTGCGGGGTGATCCGCGCCGCCACGAGAACTCTCAAAGTTTACGACCATGGACAATTTTTACCAACCGCGATGGTATGGAGAGTGAAGAGCTCATCCGGGCGCCACCCTCTTACTCGCTTTATCTTCTTCTTCTCGGCCTCGGCCTCGCGGCTCCCTTCCTCCCCGATCGCGGCACCGAGCTTTGTGTCGGGGCTTGGGCGCCGGGCGGCGGGGCGGGGGTGCCGGGCGCCGTCGCGCTCAAGGCCACCACCCGGGGGTGTGCGAGCTCGCAAGCCCGAGGAAACCGCAGCCTCTTCAGCCCGGGGGCCCGGCGACGCCCGAGGGGCTCCCTCGACTCGGCTGCCGCGACCGGACTCCTCGGCCGACCCGGTCGCACCTCGCCGGAGGAGCCGAGCCTCCCCGCTGCGGCGAGGGCATGCTGAGCAACTATGGGCACCGCCTCGGCCTGTGGGAAGGAGGAGGAGGGATCGGGAAAAAGGGGACGCACCACGCCGACCCTCTGAGCTCGAGCTCGTCGGAAGCTCCAAGGCGAAGAATAAAAAAGAAGGAGGGGAAGAGAGCTCGAGTATGGCGAAAAGCTCTCACCGGCGCAGACGTCTCCGCATGGGGAGGACCCCGGGGCTCCCGGTTCCCTCTCTCCGTCCTTGTCACCAAGTTCATATAGAACTCCAACACGGGCGTCGTCAAGCCCAGGCGCATTCGCGTCCCCCT
This sequence comes from Hyparrhenia diplandra, assembly GCA_015847255.1. Taxonomy (NCBI): domain Eukaryota; kingdom Viridiplantae; phylum Streptophyta; class Magnoliopsida; order Poales; family Poaceae; genus Hyparrhenia; species Hyparrhenia diplandra. The sequence goes on along the minus strand of JADLZK010004112.1, from coordinate 368,445 downwards.
CGAGCGGGGCCTTCTCCTCCACCATCTCCCACATGCGGAGAACCCGGCGGCCGGAGGGAACCACCGCCCGTGGCCAGGCCTCGATGATGTGGTTCACCGTAAGCCCGGCGTCGCAAAAGCGCCTTGATCTTGCCCACTGCTGCCGTCACGTCCCCCATCGTGCCGGCGTGCGCGCCCTCACGCCCGCGGCTCGCTCCCCCGTCAAGCGTGCGCCGGTGTATCGCGGAAGAGGGAAGGAGGCGTCGTTCTTCAGGTAGAACCACTCCTCCCTCCACTGCCGTTCGCCGTTGGGAAGTCGTCCACCGGGAAGCTCTCTCGGGCCTTCCCTCCGCGCAGCTGCATCGGCACGCCGGCGATGGGGGCGGCCCTCCTCTCTGCCCGACGGCCGGATCTCCCCTCCTCCTCGGTTGGGAGGGATCCCGACCAGCCCCTCGTGAAACACGGAGAGCACCGACAACGGTAGCACCCGTTGGGCGTCAAGTCTTCTTGGCTCGATGCCGATGCCCGAGACAAGACAAGCCGAAAGAAATCATCGGCGGGCGTCGAGCCCGCGTTCGGTGGAACGCGATGAACGAGACGATGTAGCCGGCGGCGGATCCGACGCGTGCGTCACCGGCGGGGAGAATCCACTCCTCCGCCTCCGTCCGCGGGAACGGCGGCCACCGATAAGATCCCGACCGCTCGATCAGCCCCTCCGACGCCACCGAGCGCTTCCACAAGCCCATTCTCGCGTCTCGGGCGAGAGTCGCCGACGGCGAGGGGGCGGGGATTGGATCTGCGAGCAAACGGCGACAATCGGACTCTCTCTCTCTCTCGTGCGCTTGGCGGGAAGGCGAGAAACAAAAAGGTAAATCCGCTCCCTAATCTCCTGCTATTTATAGAGCTCCAAAGACGACGGAGCGACGAGGTGAAACCGCCGGGGGAGGGCCCGCCACGCACCACGACGCCCTCAACCGACTACGCAAGATCGCCGTGCGTGTGACACTGGCGGAAGCCGAACGGGCGCGACATTAATGGGATAACCCCTGGCGAGCGGTAAAAATCTTAACGGTAAGATCTCAACGGCTATTTTTATCCAACGGGTAAAAATCCCGAGCTCTACGCAACGGTCGAATCATCGAGCTCCGCGAGTCGAAACTCGAAGCATGAGCTCATCGTCTCGGGGTTCAAGGCCGGCTCACCTTGTGAGCTCCGGAGCCGCCCAAGGACACCACGGCGAGGGCGCCTAGCAACACCGGACCGACGGCCCCCGCCCGGGCTCCCAAAAGGGCTCGGGGGCTTATGCTCATGCGCGTCTAGGTCGGCCGAGAGCTACGACCGACTCTGGGCTGACCTCTCCGACGAGGGAACGCCACACCCCCAGTCAACACTCGGGGGCTCGAGAACTACAGAGTCGGGCTCTCAGAACCTGAGGTTGATCCACCAGCTGATCAGACGAACGAGCTGACGAGCTCGAACCTCACCGGACTATCGACGGTAGCTCACCGAGCACTTTCGGTCTCGGCTAACGAGCAAGATCGAGCACGAGCTCACTCCCTCCGCGGACGATCGCGCAAGGAACGGTCGTCGAGCCAGCGAAAAACTCTAAAAAAAAAGCCTCCGCGAGAATCTACCATTCTCACGGGGCCTTGCAGGGCTACACCCCGGGTGCGCTCGCACGCACCCACGAACAAAATATCCAATCCCACGACGAGCTCTCGCCTCCACAAACGAGGATCGACACAAAAACAGCGCCTGGGAGAAGTCTTACCTCACCTAGACGCTCGGGGGCTACTGTGGGGGATCGATATTCGGGACGCCCTTACCCGAGCTCTCAGGCCACCATCCACGAACAAATACACTCCCAGGACCCGAGGCGTGACGGCCGACCCCAGGCATGCGAGGTCTCTACCGCAGGTGAGCTCTCCGCATACGGGCGAGACTCCATGAGCTCACCCGCGTGAACTCCGCCTACGGCGGCACTCTGTCCGCTCCGAACGAGCTCCTTCAGAACAGTTCCCTCGAGCTCCCCGCGAAGAGATCCCCTCTGGGACCTCTTTCGAAACGCCGAGCTCTCACGCGACGAGCCCCGCGCTGGTGACCTTGAAGAGCTCGACCCTCCAGTCTGCGGGTATAGAAGTTGGCCAACAACTCTCTGACAGACCCAACCACTCCCTGACGATCGCTGTAGCCATGCGGGGTTATAGAGACGAGGGAGAGGTCATTCGACCAGCTCACCATACCCCGTCGACTCCAACAGCCCCGCTACGGATGCCCGGCGGGTACATACGGAGACATCGCCCATCCACGGCATGGGCGCATCCCATACCGAGAGGACGGCTTCCACCACGATTAGGGACAAGGCGGCGCCCGACCACCGCCCAAACCACGATTCCCACGTGCGGCGGCGACCAATTTCAACATTCAAAACACCCGGGAGCTCGAAGGTAGCTCTCACCTACGTCGCGAGCTCATCCGAGAGCTCTCCCCACGTTCTACACCTCTAAGTCCTCGGTCCAAGGGAGCTCGTGTTCCTACCCCTCTTCACGACTATAAAAGGGGAGGTAGGCCTCCTGGATTGAGGGAGAAGGACTCTAGGATTCAAGTTCTCCACCCCCACTCACCCACTCTCGATATTGGCACTCGCCTCAATCATAGAGACTTGGGAGCCTCCTCCCTCTCTCGCCACTTGTATCTTGGCCCCAGTATGAGCATTTGAGCTCGGATAGTGATCACACTTTGGACTAGGGAGCCCGATTTGTCCCGAACCAGTATAAATCCTGTGTCATTGTCTCTAGAGCTAGGCCATCGAAGCAAGCATTAGCCGGACATTCTTGTGACGGTGGTATTAGACCACGACAGTCTACTCTGCCTAACTTCGAAAACTTCTTAAATTTTTTTTTGTGGTCATTTACACCCAAAATATGGCCCCACGCAAAATCCTAGGTTTTAAGCCATTTTTAGATTTCTTGTATTTTTCTACGTGCCGCGTGCGACCAAATATGGTGAATTAAACTTTGGAAACAAAATAATTCGCACCGGCCTCCACAAGTTTTGCCTCCTAGGGCACAAGAGACCTTGCGGCAAAGTTTGGCACCGTTTTCGGTCTTTCCGGGGTGGTCGCAGTTCAACGTACATTTATTGGGAGAAGTCGCGCGGTAATTAAAATAATTAGAGAAAAGTACCAAACAATTACAGAAAAATTATCAAACTTGGCGGTGCCTTCACACATGCCATGTAGACGCCTCGAGAAAAAGTTTGAGGTCGATAGCACACCGCAAAGCGCACCCGGCCACACAACCATAAGAAACCTAAGTGTGAGGATAGGGTTCCATATACCCTTTGTCAAGCACGTCTGCTCCGCCTATGTCCAAACTTTCTCAAATTTTTTGTGGTCAATTACACCCAAAATATGGCCCCACGCAAAAATCCTAGGTTTTTTAAGCCATTTTTCGAATTACTATATTTTTCAACGTGTCGCGTGATAAAATATTAATAGTTAATTCCAAATTTAATAAATCAAACTCAAATTTTAACACTTATAATTAGTTTAAAGAATGACACAAGCGTGTATTAGAGTTAAACATGAAGCTAATAGAACTAGAATGAAACGAATCAGATTTAAAACACAATATTTATAAGCATTATAATCGGAATGGCAAATATGTAATTAAGGGAAAACGTATTTCCTTATATACGCTTTCCTACATGTCATGCTAAGGACGATGTGGGAAGAAGGAGAAACTCTGGGGTCTTATGTGAAAAAGGACGTTGCTAGTACGCACAGTTAAAAAAAGAAAACCTTTAATCAAGGTTGTAAGATGTAACCTAGAGAAACCTGAAACTAGTACTCCCGGTTCTACTCTATAACCGGGAGTAATGGTTTTTAGTCCACTTATTGGAGACCTTTAGTCCCGGTTGAGTGCCTTGGGGCGCGTCGCTCACGGACCTTTAGTCCCGGTTGTTGGCGTGAACCTAGAGAAATGAAGCTTTATCCCCGGTTCTCGTTGAGATTCACAATTCTAGTGTATTTTGCATCCGAGGATAGACCTCGTTTGTCGAAAGTAGTGTTTGCAACAGATTGTTGGGGCAGTTAGTTCGGGTTAGTCGTCTCTCGACCAGAAGATCCTTCTGATGCTATTGTCTCTGTCAAAAATCAGTTGCGCCTATATATTGGGCAATCCTACTTGTACAAATCTTGTAATTTCAAGGCAAATTCAGTCATCCCTACAGTGTGCGTGCCAAGTAGTACTTCAAGTCGGATTTCACTCAAGTTATACTTAGGTGGAAGAATATATACTTATGAACCTCAAATTAGCCTAGATGTTTAGATGTAATTCTTCTCATCTTATTTGTTTTGTAAGCCTGTTCTACGATTCTTTTACTTGTTTAGAGCACAGTTGAATCCGAAAATTATAGATCAATTTTCTCGTCCATCAGGAACCTTCATATGTTTTAAACTGCTTACTCTGTCTATCATAATGGCTGTTGGAATATGACTCTGTCTGTCGTAATTACTGCTGGAATATGATCAGTTAGTCTTGTGGCGATACCTAGAGATCCCACGGTTTGGGTTATGTTTATTAGAAGATTTATTTTTGTATTTGACTCCATCCTATAAATACACATGTTGTAAGTCGCACGGGAAGAGTCGAGTCGACTTACTGCATTGTGTAAACTCTGGTTGGCGCCCGTGGGTTTTTCCCACAAGGATTTTTCACATAAAAATTTGTTTCTCGATCTATTCAATCAATATTCGCATTATTTACTTACAACGGCCATCATGTTCAATGCACAATTAAGACACAATACTGTCGGATGCTCTCAGTTTCCCACAACATATATCAAAATTAGCCTCATCAGCACTAGAACCGCATAGTTCTTTCTGCTTTGTTTGTTGTGATCCATTTGTGAAGGGCAAATAGAGCCCTCCGATTCATCACATTCTACCACCGTTTTTTGATGTTAATACAGGATTGGGATGGATCAGGAAAGCCAGTCAAGAGCACGAGAGGTGTTTATCTACCATATTTCCTTCACAGGCCTTGACATTTTAGCTGATTGCCTATGCAATCCCAGTGGTTTTGCTGTAACAGGCGAACTGAAGCAGCCTCAGATCAAGTCCCGGCAACACAGCAGCAGGATTAACTTGTTGTGGCCCACCACCTGTACAGAAGTAGCGGCATGGCAGTATGCTATGGCACTTAAAGATGCTGGAAACACATATATAGCACAACAAGAGGTATTCTGCTGGCGTATGGCCTTTGATTTGTGAAAAGAGAGGATCAGAGTGGAAACCTGTGACCTGTGAAGTGGACAATCATCCATCTCGATAAATCGTATGTCTAGTGGCAACTAAGGGGTGGTAAATTAGTTGGTTTATTCTACCTGTTGACCTAATTTCATCATTCAGAATTTCGGCGTCGGTAGACGGATAATTAATGCCTTCGTCGTCTTGCTGAATTGGCCCGTGTGATTAATTTGGAGTCCAGTTATGTGCATTATTTGTGTTATTAACTCATTATGTGCTACATGACCGGTTCAAATTTTGGTTTTCAGCAATCACTACAGGAGGTCAGGTTATGCCGAAGCGTCCGATGCGCCGGCAAAGCCTTTGTTTCCGCTATAAGGCTTGCCAGCGTCTTTCTTCGGGCGCCTTTGCCAAAGCGCCCAAAAAATGCTCGGCATTGATTTTTCAGCTATCACTACAGGAGGTCGGGTCATGCCGAGCGCCTGATGCGCTCGCAAAGCCTTGTTTCCACTTGGCGAAGGCTTGCCAAGCATCTTTCTTCGGGCGCCTTTGCCGAGCCCAAAAAACGCTTGGCAATGATTTACACTCAGCAAAAAAAAAAATGCGAAAAACCCAAAAATAATAGGAAATTTTTTTTGAGAAGGGGGGCAGCCCGATCGACCGAGTTGGGCATTTTCATGTACCTACCAATTTTGTGTTTATTTTTAACATTTTTCACAAGGGTTGAGAGGTGGGATTCGCACCCCACCCTCTCTCGCTAAGCACTCCCCTACTCTACCACTACACTACTTTTCTTTTGTGCATAGGAATAGTTTTACCTATTCAAATATTGTATTAATCCGAAAGTGTAAATTGTTTATTTGTGACTCAACGAATTTAAATAAAAAAGTTGTCAGCTATAAAGTTTGATAACTTTTCAGGGATCCATAATTTTGATTTAGGAAATTTTTCCAACCGAGGTCATTTGCGAAATTTGAATGTCAAATTTGAGAGATTCAAAAGTAATTACGCACAATAAGATGAATTCAAATCAAAAAGTGGTTAACTACAAAGATTTATAGCTTTTTGAGATCTCCAATTTTCATTTAGGAAGTTTTTTGATCCGAGGTCATTTCAAAAATTCAAAATTCAAAATTGAGACTTTCAAATTTGAAATTCAAAATTTTCAAACGACCTTGGATGGAAAAAAATTTCAAAATGAAAAGTGCGAGATATCAAAAAGTAATGAAATTTTTGTAGTTGACAACGTTTTTGATTTGAATTCATTTGGGACCTCAAAATCTGATTTGAAAAACTGCTTTGTCGGGTGCATTCAGCATTCGGCAAAGAGACCTTTACCGGCGTCTTTGCAAGCACTCGGCAAACATAAAAAAACTTTTTGGATTTTTTTTTTTCCCAATTTGTTTCTTGAGGCCTTGCTACAGTACTTGTAACAAATTCATATTTTTATTTTTTTGGTATATTTTGCTATATCTTTAAACTTTATCTCTTTTATTTGAATTACTTCTCGAAAGTCAAATTTGAACTGCAAGTCATTCAAAAAAGTGAAAAAGGTAAATGAAAAAATGATATTCGTGTTATTGACTCTAATGTGAGGCCTCATCCAGGGGCAAACACATGAGATATCGTCGGCTTGTTCACGAAACACCACAATTTACTTACGGGAGCATTGTTTTTAAATTCTAAAAAGCAAAAATGAGTCGGAAAATCATGAAATTCGTGGAGTTGTCGTTATATCATATGTGTAGGCTATAATAAAAATTTGAGAAGGTTTAGTGCACGGTTTCATATACAATTGAATGACTTGTAGTTCATATACGTGGCCATCAAACTGACCTGAATGAGGTCTCACATTAGACTCAATAACACGAATATTATTTTTCCATTCACTTTTTCCACTTATTTGAATGAATTGTAGTTCAAATTTCAGTTTTGAAAAATAATTCAAATAAAAGAGATAAAATTTTTAAAAATAGCAAAGAGTGCTAAAAAATTTCCAAACATGGATATGTTGTGACAAGGACCCTAGCAAGGCCACATAAAAAAATTTGGGGATGAAAATTGAAAACAAAAATTCTGTTTGCCGAGCATGAGGAAGGACACTAAGGGCGGGGTGCTCGGCAAAGAGCTCCTTGGCCGAGTGCCGTGATTCGCCAAGCGTCTTCCTCAGGCTGCTTGGGAAAGAGAAAGCTTTGATGAGAGTCGCGCTCGGCAAACCTCCATAGGCTCGGCAACGACACCGTCCCCTAGTGTATAATGTGATGCTCAGCACAACATACAAACCATTTTTCATTTGTATTAAGAAACTACATTCTATAATGTATCTATTCTAATGATGGTAATTCAGCATCACACGTGTATTTTTCTTTTCTACAAGCTTACTCAAACTTTTGAAAATTTGACTTAGAAAAAACTCCAGACCTATTATATTTCAGAACCGAGTTTTCAGGAGATGCAGCCAGCAATAACAACAATAACCGTCTTAAAGTCTGAACTGAAAAACCTAACACACAAAGCCAGCCAAAATCCTAACTAAATCATTTATGCTGACTCAAACCAGCGTATATGGTAAGCTCTCGGGGACTGAAACGCAATGTTCACTGTTATCAGTTTCTTTACTATCTAATTTAAGGGACCCCCATCCTACTTGTGCGCTCAACAAATAAGATATTTATTTCCCAGGTTTGGCTGTGTATTCCTCCGGATGATGCATGACATTAAACTAGTGAGATTCTAATTATACTGAACTACTTCAAACAGGTGAGCCATGCATTTTGGGACGATCCAGCAAGAAATATAAGTACTATATATACGTGAGGCCAAAAATTATAGCTTCAAATTTGTTTGCTAGGCAAAATAAAAGGTACATAACACTGTATACCACATGTTCACTTGTAGCTATAGTTACTGACTATCATTATGTCGTGTGACCTCTGAGTCTTAGCTTGGGTGCGCGCGCAGCGTACATGGTGATGGCAAGAATCCAAGCGCAAAGAGATGCCCTTTCTGTCGATTTATTGATCTCCATTCTCATGAAAAGACCATTAATTTCTTCTTTAGAATCCGCTTTCGGCTTACTTTCTTAATTTTTCCTCACCAAATCGGCTGCCAACTCATATTTCTTGCAGGAATGCGTGGTCATGCTCCACCTTGACACAGAGCGATACCGCACTGGACGCCATCCACCCGTTTGTTGGGAGATATGACACAGTACGGAAAAGGTGGCATCAGTGGTTCATGCCACATCACCCTGGTTGGCCGCCCGCTCCCAAAATCAACCTCCTCGATGCCAATATTTCTCCAGGATGTCACCGCGAAAATGTTGTACTGCCCATCCAACGCTTGCAGCCGGTTGGTGCTGCTTTGGTTTCTCTTCTCGTCGACCAACTCACGAACTTCATCTTTGGCCTGTTTGATCATCTTGACAAGATCCATAATGTTGGGGAGGTGACCCTCGTAAGCTCCTCCCCGGCAACTCCTTGAATCTAACAAAGATGCAAGCCCTCTTTGGGCGTCGTCGAGGCCCGCCCGGGCAAAGCCAATTCTTTTATCTCAGGCATACAGCAATTCCCCCGCACAGCGGAGGTTCAAGAAGAGTCTGATGGAACCCCGCAAGAAGGAGGTCGAGAGGACCTAACAGCTGAACCCCGCACGGGCGGAGGTCCAGGAGGACCGCGGGCGCCACCTCTGCGCCCCGGGAGACCCGTGCGGCGGAGAACCAGATTTATTTTAAGTATGAGTAAAGTCGTTATGAGTGAGTGATAGATTTATTTGTGTTTTCAATTATGTTATTATTGGAAGATGTATGGATATTTTTATTTTTTACAAGTTATATGGTAGTTTTGTACGGCATAAAATATGCTATTAAATTTAAAGCAAAAGTACACGTTACATATATTACATTTTTATATTAGCCATCTCAGTCACAGGCCTCCAACCAAATTCATCTTTTAAGTTCTAACTTAACTAGACAGATTCCATTTAATTTCTATGCAACTCTGTAGTCATCCCCAATGGCTGTCGAGCTTGTTAGCAAGGAGGAGTATCCAGCCAATCAAGAAGAATGAGAAATGTAAAACTTACCACGCTAGTGAGGTAGCAAGAGTTAAGCTTGCATCGTTCTAAAAAAATTTTGAGTCTGAAAATCTTAGGACTATCTGATTTCTTATTTTTATATGTTTCAGGTTCCACATTAGCTAGCAATTTGCAAAGGGTATTGATGACGCCCTGAGACAATGCTTTTTACCAAGCAAGTCCCTCCGGGCTACCGTGCATCAAATATATGCCCTGCATTCATATGCGTTTAACTGTTGCCTCGGTCTGTCATATATAATGGCCCATGCTCATTCATCGCACAATAACAAAGAAAGAATACGGATGCCCTCAGCTGCCCACAGCATATATCACCGAGCCCTCAGTAGCAATGGAACCATAGATCCCTTTCTGCTTCTTATTGTTGGTTGTGATCGATTCCTGAAGGGCGTAGAGCCTCTGATTCACATGCTATTGTTACCACCGCTCCGTATTTACTATTATAAATATGATAATGTGATTGGGATGTATCGGAAGAGCCAGTCCAGATCACGAGAGGTGTTTGTCTACCATGTTGCTCCGACGACGGACACTCAACGATCTTGGGCATTGAGCTGATTGCCAACACAATCCCAGTGGGGTGGCTGTTCAATGCTCACAGGATGGTTCCAATGGCGTTGGAAGAAACAAAAGATGGGCCGTGACGCAGCTTGCATGCTCGGAAGCCAGTGCTCGCGGAGAGCCCAGTTAACTGGAGAATGGCCCAGCTCGTATGCTGGAGTAGCTTAAGTAGTTTTTTTTTAATAATAGATAAAATATCCGACCTCTACATCCGGAGATGTACACAGCCTAATTATTACAGAGTTTATAGAAAAAGAGCGAAAACTGCTCAAAAATAAGAACAAAGAACTAGCACAGCCTATACGTGCTTCCAACCACCGTTAGCCTGCTGTAACGAGACCATCTCAATTTTGGTGCTCAACGAGAAATGAAAATAAAATAAACAATGAACATGTAAACACTACTTCTTGTTAAGCTGTCCTGGTTCAGGTGAATAACCATTTCCTCCCATGATGTGGTCGATTCTCTTTTGCTGTTCTTTTCTTCCTTCCTACGATCCGTCCATTGATTCGCATCCATCACAGGTAGTTGAGTTCATATCGACCGACAGCGTTGTTCTTCGATTTCCATAGTCCCCAAGCATGCGATCGATCCAACACCGAGCATGCGAGCTGGATCGCTCCCCACCACCGCCACCGGCCATCGCCTCCCCCAACACCCACACGACACTCGATTCACTCGCTGCTGTGGCCCAATGAACTCGGACTCCAGACTTCTGCTTCACGAGATGCACTGCCTCTTCGCTGAATAGAAAACTTGCTTTGGCGAGCGCTTCGCCGAGGTGGATTAGTGGTACGACTCATGATTCGTTACCAATAGAGATCATCTATTCAAGAAGCGATTCGCTGAGCTCAACTCATCCATCACAAAGTGCATCACCAAATCCAACCACAACTTGGAACATCACATCACTGACTCGGAGCTCTGCAGACCGCCCTCGTCACTGAGTCCAAGCAGCGCCAGGATGCTCGCATTTCCAACATCAAAAAGTTGACATGTTCGCTGGAGCTCTAATGCTAGGAATCAAACGAAGCGCTGAACAATTTGAAGTCCAAGGTGCTCAAGCTCGCCAAGTATTGGGATCGATTGGTTCTCGACCGTGCTGCTACGTTGATCGGATTGATCTCCCCAATACCACGCCAGCCGCCACACGCTCATGTGACGGCATCATGACGGCTTGGGCCAATACGTACCGCCCCAGCCAGTTGTATTTTCTTCAGTCATTCGTATATTATTTCAACTCATTATTGTTTATAATTTCTCGGCTATCAAACAAAATTAGTGGAAACAATGTTCATATCTCATTGATAAACACAGCTATACCTACCTTTTTTATTCACCATATAAGTCTAGTAGTTAGGAGTGAGCTGATATATTTATTTGTCTTTTCAATTATATTATTATTGGAAAATGTATGTATTTTTTTTTGTTTTACTAGTTATATTGTAATTTTGTATTAGCCTTCTTAGTCACAGGCATCCAACCAAATGGGTCATCTTCTAAGTTCTAACTTGACTGGCTAGACAAATTCCATATAATTTCTATGCAACTTTTTAGGCATCCCCAACGGTTTGTCGAGCTTGCTAGCAAGGAGGAGTATCCTGCCAATCAAGAAGAAAGAGAAATATAAAACCCACCACACTAGCGAGGTAGCAAGAGCTAAGCTTGCGCCGTTCATACAAATTTCAAGTATCAGGAAATCTTAGGACTATCTGATTTCGTACTTTTAAATGTTTTAGGCTCCACATTAGCTAGCAATTTGCAAAGGCTAGTGAGAACGCCCTTAGGCAATGCTTTTTATCAAGCAAGTCCTCCAGGCAAACATCCAATAGCATCCATATGAAATCATGTTCATTCATTCATTGCACAATAACCAAGACAGAGTACGGATCCCCCACAGCTGCCCACAATATATATCACTGTGTCCTCATCAGCAATAGAAAATTGAGTCCTTTCTGCTTCTTATTGTTGGTTGTGATCGATGCGTGAAGGGCAAGTAGAGCCTCTGATTTCGATCCCTCGTGTGCTATATTGCCACCACGGCTCTGTAGTATATAGTAGATGGTAATGAGATTGGGATGCATCGCAAGAGCCAATTGAGATCACGAGAGATGTTGGTCTACCATATCGCTTAACGTCCTTGGACATTTTAGCTGATTGTCAATACAACCGTAGTGGGATAGCTGTATAACGCTCATAGGATGGTGTCAATGGCATTGGTAGTGCTGCTGTTCAATGTGGACATGAAGGAAGAAAGAAAGATTCGGCCGTGACGCAGCTCTCGTGCTCGGAAGCCCAGTTCTCTGGTGAATGGCCCTGAAACAAAACCATTGGACTATCATTTCTTAATTAAAAGAGATAATTTTTAAGTATAGCAATACTACTGATTTTGCATAACTCATATTTTCTTCATGCTTAAGCATCACATGATAAGAAGCTTACACAACACTTATCATAGTTTTTTAGCCCTAATTATTTAGTAATGAATTTCCAAAGTTCAGCACATAACCTGAAAAAGAGAAAGGGAAATGGCACTATTGACTAGTGATGAACTGTGCAGTTAGCCCCCTGGAAAAGCTTCTATTTGGAGCATGGCGGTCACGAATCGGGAATATCACTACTACACATTTCATTTTTCGGTGGCGGTTGTTTTTATTTTCCGTGGTGGTTTTTAAAACCGCCATGGAGCTAGGTCATGGAAAATACAGGTATTTTTCGGTGGCGGTTTCCTGGCACCGAAAAAACCGCCACCATAAATAAAAAGAAAAATCAAATAGAAACCCTAACGGGCCCGGATCTGGGCCGCCGAGCCCGTTCGGTTTTTCAGATGCGCCGCCGCCATCGGCGTCCAGCCCACCGCCGCCGCCGTCGTGGAGCTAAATGCCGCCGTGCTCGAGGTGGAGCGCGATGCCAACGAGGAGCTCGAGTCGGCGCGACGCCAGATCCGAGCTTGAGGTGGGCGGTGGCGCCGATAGGGGAGCTCGGCGCCACCGCCGTCGTCGAGGTGGAGGGCTCTCGCGCGCACCTCCTTGGAGTCGCGCCGCGCCGCTCGGGTCGGCGAGGTTGAAGGCGCCGCCGCGATGCCTCCTTGGAGCCGCGCCGCCGCTCGGGGTCGAAGAGGTTGAGGGCGCCACCGCATGCCTCCTTGGAGCAGCGCCGCCCGCGTTTGAGGGAGCCCGGCGCCGCCCCGCGTCTCGCGCGCCCGCCGTCGGTGGCAGATCCACATCTGCGAGTCTTGGGGATTGGGAGGGGAGCTAGGGCTGGTGTTTGAGAGAGAGAGAGAGAGAGAGAGAAGAGTGCGGTGAGAGAGAGAGGGGAGTGCGGCAGGGAATGAGGGAGGGTGAGGAGGAGTGGAACCCTAACTGTGGTATATATAGTTAGGGATGATTTGGGCTGTTATTGGGCTGTTTGGACAGGTATTTTTGGGCTTCATTTACGGTGGTGGTGTTTTTAATAAAAACCGCCACGGTTAATCAATTTACCGTGGTGGTTAATAAAAAATAACCACCACGGTTAATTGGAGCATTAACTGTGACGGTTTCACAAAAAACCGCCACGGAAAATCATTTGGAAACATCGTGTAAAATCATTTATCTAGTAGTGTATGGGACATGAAGAAGGCCACCGAACTCACCGGTGGTGAGGATTCAGGCGATGTGGCTAGCACCTATACACTACTCTCGATCTCACAAACTCTCCCAACGGGTTTGTTGGGCAGATTAACGTTTGGTGTGCGCATAACAACGGCACAATGGAACCAACCGTTTCCGGTCCTAAATGAGTGGGATAGGTATTAGCAGAAGTTGAGCAGGCTTACCACAACTTGCTTGGCTACCCGGCTGCGAGGTGTGTTGCCGTCATTGAGGATGGAAACGCTAACATGAACCGGCGGCGAGATGCACGTTTCAGCTCAACCTTTGCACTATTCGAACAACAGTCACTCTTGAGAATACCAAGGACTCACGGTGAACTCAGAACTGAAGCCGGTTGAACGAGAGGCTCACTCCAGTAGGCTAGCCATGCCAAGTTGGATTTTGGCGGTGCTGCTGACGTCAGCGAGGAAGATGGCGGGGATTGCCTGCAGCTGCATGGACTTGGCTAGGCAGGCACCTACGTGCCAAAATAGCGAGAAGGCTGGTGGCAATGAGCCAGGCAAGGAGAAAGGCAGGCCACTCGTCGGCGTGGTACTGTAGCACTCTAGCAGCCTTTATTCTTCTTCCATTTTCTCCTAATCTCTACTATATATAATGCACCAAAAAAAACTTTCCTAAAGCCACACAACAAAATGTCCACCACAGTCATTATCTCTTCTAATCTTTTCTAAGTGCACCCAACAAAATGCACCCCAATGCAAAGCAAATTTTGAAATGAATGGCTCAGATCTATTCTAACATCTTTCTCTCACTCACCCACCACATCCAAGGGTCAAAATTGCTGGGATCAAACATCATCTACCACCACGCTAATCTCCCCGCCCGACCCTCCTTCTCCCCTCGCCCCCGCACATGTGACCCTCCGTCTCCCTGTCCCGCACCCACCCAGGCACGCGTCCTTCACGCGCAAACTGCGAGGCACGACCCTCCCTCTCCCCGAAGCCAAGCAACGTGCGGTCCTCCGACTGCTCTAGCCTGCACGTCCCTCCCTCTCAGTCCACGCCGCACGGCCCTCTCCAAGGAGGCGTGCTATGGCTGGTCGGCCACCGCGGCACCGGACTGCTATTGCTGCCCAACGACGTCGCGGCCACCGCCGTTTTCTGCTCCCTCTTCGTGGTTGTCAACGCAAGGACGCAGGTCGGCAGGGACGCGCGGTGAAGTGCCGCACACATGCTGCTGCTGCGGTTCGCCATCGCAGAAGCCACCGTCTTCTGCTTCCTCTTCGCCGTCGTCAAAGGTCCGTGCGTCCGCCCATCCCCCAGCAAGATTTCTCATCGTCGAGATCTTCTTCGAGGAACGTGTGACACCGATGTCTCCATCCCCTACCGGCAGCCCCAAGGTGAGTCCCAATCCAACCGCTAATTTTGGATTGTTGAACCCTAGAGCTGTTCGATCTACATTCAGAGACCATCTGTTGTGACAGCCGGCGAATACAGGGCTACAAGCAGCAGCGAGGCGTGGTGGTGGATGCTCGAGCTCGGGCATTGCGCGAGGCGAGGTGCTCCGGCCCGGTCGATTTGCCTGATGCATTTTCCTTTCCAACAATACAACTTCTGAAACTCTTCTCGATCAATCCTTTCTGGGGCGACAGGGAACGAGCAACAGATTTGCTGTGTGCAAGCTGTCTCTCAGTTGACTACAGGCATGCGTGCAGTTGCTGAACGAGGTCCGTCTCCTGCTCAACGCCCAACTACTTGCATCCCTACTCCTATCTTAAATATTTGTCAACTGGCATTGCTCAGTGTATTGAATGTCTCTGATATTTGTTCTTGAAATGTATGTTTAAGTAGTCCCAATGAAATATCATTCTTGAATGTACTAACCACTAGCATGTCTAATTGTCCGCATGTATGATATTTTGTGTCCTTTATCTTTCTCAAATCAACACTTGGTTACGTTCACAGCTGTACTATGGTTTGCACTTCTTTTTGGTCATCTCAAGATCATCTTTGTTCGGTTCTCCCCGTGTACCTGGGGACCATCTCCTTTTCCGTCAAGATACTACTTT
The DNA here is from genome assembly GCA_015847255.1 of Hyparrhenia diplandra. NCBI lineage: Eukaryota > Viridiplantae > Streptophyta > Magnoliopsida > Poales > Poaceae > Hyparrhenia > Hyparrhenia diplandra. Next base: position 352,901 of record JADLZK010004112.1, on the reverse strand, counting down.
TATTTATTAGTGGCTTAAAGTTCTCTTCTATGCGGAAACTTGAAAAACTAATAAATTAGACTCCAATATTAGAACTGATGCCTTCTGGTTTAGATCATTTTTGTTTGAATTCCTTTGTTCTTGTGTTTGTGCAGAAAGTACACATGGGGATGATTTGTGTTCCTGGTTCATAATAGCCAAGTATCTTAGGTAACATGCCGGTGTCAGATAGAAGAGATGAATTGAAAAAGAACATTGGCTCCACTGAACTAGGAACATGCTGGTGCTATATCAAAATCTAGCTCGGTTTGAGCAAGAAGCTCCCCAATGGTCTCCCGATTTTAGGTAAATAGCACTAACGCGGACGGACGGCTAACACTTGCTGATGCTTTGGTCTGTGCTTTCTAATGTAGCCCCACTAAGTATTTCTCGCTAGCTCTGTCTTGCTATTGTTTTGAATGTACAGGGTAACATTTTCAAAATGATAGAACAGCAAAAGGAATCTCTGCGACTACCATTCTTCATGGAAGTTTTCATGACTGCTGCATGGTGCATTTGGAATGATTTCTTGGATTTTCAATGACAAACCCTCATTGCTGGCTTCTTGCAAGGCTTCCTTCTCCACTGAAGTTAAACTTCATTTGCATGGAATCAATCATGTACTCCATTTTTCTGTAATGAATTGGTTAAATATTCTTTAGTTTTGTTCCCCTCCTTGTCACTAGGCTCATGTTTAGTGGCAGTTGGCTCTTGGCTAACTGCTTTGTAAGTGTCACTATGTACTTCCCTCTTTTGTTTTAATAATATTTGGTGCTGTGCTCGGAGCTTTTGCTTACAGTTAACTTAAAAAGAAAAGCTTCATCTAACAATGCCGATCCTGACTTTTGGATTAATGTGTATATATAAATTAACATTTGTTTCATGCGAATTTTTAAAATGTCGCCGTAGCGTTAGCACAGGCACTATACTAGTTCTTTGTAGTTTTAAGCGGACTAGAAGATCTAACCTAAGGATCACAGGAACCTTGAAACAACACTTTTGAAACTTCAATCACTACCGGAATATGAGGCTTTGTTGAGTGGCCACCTCTTTGCCGAGTGTTTTTTTTTTTTTCGGGCACTCAGCAAAGAGCCTCTTTGCCGAGCAAAAAAAAAAAAAAACATGGTAAAAAGCAGCACTCGGCAAAAAGGCTTTGCCGAGTGCAAAAAACAAAGGCACTCGGCAAAGATATTCTTTGCCGAGTGCTAAAAAAAGGCACTCGGCAAAGAGGGCAAAACAGTTTTTCAAACCAGTTTTTGGAGCCCTAAATCAATTAAAATAAAAAGTTGTCAACTACAAAGTTTCATAACTCTTTGAGATCTACAATTTTCATTTGGAAAGTTTTTTCAAAAGAGGATGTTTGAAAAATTACTGGGGTTTTCATGTTTTTTTTTTTAAAAACGCTATCTCGCCATAGCGCCGCTATAGCTTTTTAGCTGCTGGAAAAAAGGTCACCGCTATTTTGCATAGCCCGCTATTAAAAACTTGAAAGTACCACATCACACCACAAAGTTTAATAGGGCACAATTTGAAGTATTCATTCGGAGGCATTCAAGTAGGAGGTCACAAAGTACTACATCAAAACGATTTTTACTTTTAACACATTACATCACACATGATATGCATTGACAGCATATCCATATAACATTGATTTTAGTGAATGCAACAGGACATGGTTAGCTATCATGGATGATTACAATGCATGATGATGACATGATGAAGTTTTAGTGATGCTTTTAGAGGAAGTCTACCACACATGTAGCTGCTTCTTCCCACACATCTAGCATCGAAGATATACATTGCCTAGCTGAACAAGACAAAGCTTTTGCTGCTTTATTTCAATCTCTCTTCACTTGGGAATTTCTCCATTCACACATCGGTCTGTCATGTATAATATGGACACTATGTTCATTCAATGCACAATGAAGACAGAATGCAGATGCACCCAGCTCCCTACAATATATATCACTGAGCCTCAATAGCAATAGAACCGTGGTACCCTTTCTGCTTCTTATTGTTGTGATCGATTTCTGAAGGGCAAGTGGAAAGCCTCTGATTTCGATCCCCCACATGCTACCATGCTGTTCTCACTGTTCTCTAGTATAGATGGCAATATGGGATTGGGATGCATCGGAAACCCACGGCTAGTGCACAAGAGGTGTTTGACTACATTGGTGGCTTCACTCCCTTGTACATTTGAGCTAATTGCCAATACAATTCCAGTGGGGTGTGCGATAGGCGAAGTAGCCACAGACCAAGGTTCGGCAACCCAGCAGCTATACCAAGTTGCCGTGGCCCACCAGTTTAGAAGCAGCACCATGGTGGGCTGCTATGCAACTAGAAGATAGATGGGGGGAACACAAAGTATACGAATTGGTATGCTACATACGTATATATGGGCTCTAATTTGGTTTCTAAACATGAGAATCAGATCAGTCGAAACATGTGAACTGTGCTTAGTTTTTTTAGAAAGGGCAGAAGAAACTTTGACGCTGTATATATTAGATAGAGAAATGGACATAATTAGAAGGCTAGTCACCCCAGTTCTTCCCCTAACACACATCCACTGAAACATTCAAGAAGACTGAAGCAACGTTACTGAAATGCAAAACCAAGGGTGACTACTGAAAACAATCTTCACAGAAGAAAACAGCTGATAGAACAGCCCCGACGAGAAGGGAGAAACAACTGAAAGAACCTAGTCATTTGCCCTGACATGCTGACTTGATACTAACTCAAAATGCTGTATGTCATGTTTTCATAGAATTTTGACTTGTCTTGGTTGCAAAGCTTTTTGTTGAATGGTTTTTTTATTTCTCTAAATCCATCTCTCATGAGAGATCACCACGTCTAATTCCGAGGTTATAGAGCTAAGGTAAGCCTTTTTTCTCCTTGCATTTGCATGAAGCTAAAAAAATGGCTATTGGTATCGTCTTTTTGAATCCAGCTAAGTCAATCAATAGTGATGACATGCTTTAGCTTTGGGATATCTTTTGACACCCACTTCTTCTGATGTTAGTATTCTAGCCTCTTGAGCCCTTCCATTGTTTGCCAGTGTAATTTGGAGGATAGCCCACCATAGTTTCCATTCGCTGAGGACTGTCTTTCTACAAATTTGCATGGCTTTAAATGGTCAGTAATTTAACGTGAAATCGTTAATGGCATCCTGGCACAACCAAAATTTCAAATTTCTCCTAGTGAGGTGGGCTTCTCCTAGTGTTTTGTTAGTCAATTTTAGTATAAACTTTCCCTACTAAATGTCTCCTAGTAATATTCCCTTGTGCCTTGACTAGTGTTAGTGTTTTATTACTAACTAAAAACACTAGGAGAAGTCCACCATTATGGTAGTGTGGACGTTCCCTATCTGGTTCCTCGCCTCCTGTACCATATCTAAACAACCAGGCCTATTGATCTAACAGGCTTCAAATCTGAAACCCCTTATACAAATCGAAGGCGCTGTTCCCATGTAAGAACAAAGGGCAGTAAACAGAGCGAATAGATGCAAGTGGCTTAAATCTGTGCTTCAGAGGATTTCAAGCCAATCCCGTGAGACGAACAGGTGGTCGATTTTTGCCATCGTCTGAATCTAATGTATGTAATGATACTAATTCGACATCATAATATGACAAAGTTTTGGTCACTTAATTATGTCTTAAAATGGAGGATGTATGTTCAATGAATGCTGGCATCTGCAAGAACAATAACAATCTCAATGTCTGAATACCAACTAACAGTTGCACGGTCTGGCAAATTCCTGATAATTAACCATATCTCAATGTCTGAATACCAACTCAAACCAGCGCACATGAAACAGAGATGCGCGCACATGCCTAGTAAGCTAAGCTCAGGGAGACGAGAATGCAATGTTCATCACTATTTAATTTATAAGGGACAGGCACTTCACTTATGCTCTCAAAAAAAAAAGTAACATTTTTATTTCCCAAGTGATGAATGAATGACATTAAACCAGTGCGATACCAATTATATTGAACTACCTCAAATAGGTGAGCCATGCATTTTTAGGACCCTAAAAGATGTATAGGAGTAGTATCATATGGGGCCAAAAATTATTGCTTCAATTTTGTAGCTAGGCAAAAAGGTACCATTGTACCATAGGTCCACTTGTACCAATATATATAATTACTACACCTGTCATATGTCGACATGTTGTGTCACCTCTGAGTCTTGATATACGACTGTAGAACCACTCTCTCTATATAATACGATCCATGTTGTTTTAGCCATGGCTCCATTAACAAAGGGTGTCAAAAGGGTATGGAGTATCATACTAGTTATCCATGCGTGGAGCACCATATTATCGATCAGACGTGTGCATCGGATTGGGATGTGTCAGCAAATCAGTGAGTGTTCAGCCACAGGACCAAAGCAGCTCATCTCTACCGACGGCACTTAACAACGAGATCCATCACAAGGCATGCAAGGTAGCTCTGCAACTATTAGTAGCTTGTTGGACAGGGATGAGTGAGTACATGTGATGTTGAACTTCTGAGATCAGGTCTTGCCAAGGATACGGCACAGCTGATGTATGGTATGGATTTAGATGTCTAGATATCCCATATGATATCTGATTCCACATTTGTTTTTAAGATTGTTCTCTATCTGATTCCACATCCATATTCGATTTAAATATGGCTCAGGAAAATTATAATTGTGTGGTTCAAATCTGACAACAGAGGAAACGCTGCTTCACCTAATCCAGGAATGTCCGTTTGCAGCACTTGCTGGGGCAGTTTTGAGTTAGTCGTCTCTCAACCTGAAGATCTTCTGACCTGATCATTACTACAAAAACCTTAACCGAGGCAGGCAATCTGGCTTTTCCCAGGCGGCCAGGCCAACTGCCTCGGACCAAAGGTCACAGTTAATGCACTACTGCACATACGAGGTCTATCCTCGGATGAACAAAACACTACGAATGCGATTTCCAATTGCAACCGGAGATAAGGCTTCATTACTCCAGGTTCAAACTAACCAGGACTAAAGCTCTCTGGGCAAGGCGGGAGGCGGGGCTAAAGGTCTCTGGACTTAACCTTTAGCCCCAGTTCTTCGCTCTAAGTGGGGACTAAAGATCTTACTCCCGGTCTGAGAGTAGAACTGGGAGTAAAGGTTTTGGGTTTGGTCTAGGTTAGAGTATCCCACCGGGACTAAAACTTTTTTAAGCTATACACTCTAGCAATGTCCTTTTTGCACAAAAGACCTCGATGATTTTGTATGTATCCACCTACGTCCTTAACGTGATATATAGCAAAGCTTAACAATAGGAAAGCGTATATCAAGGAAATACGTTTCCCCTTAATTACATATTTGCCATTCAGATTAAAATGCTTATAACTTTTGTGTTTTAATTCCAATTCGATTCATTCTAGTTCTATTAGATTTGTATTTAACTTTAATACACGCTTATACCACTATTTTAACTAATTATAAGTGTTAAAATTTGAGGTTAGATTTAATAAATTCTGTGTTTTCAATGGGTAATTCACCATATTTGGTGGCACGCGACACGGAGAAAGATACAATAATTCTAAAAAACGACTAAAAAACCTAGGATCTTGCGTGGGGCCATATTTTGGGTGTAAATGAGCACAAAAAAAATTGACGCAATTTCGACATAGGCGGAGCGCACGTGTTTCACAATGGTATGGAACCATTCATCGAACCCTATCCGTAAACTTGGGTTTCTCATGGTTGTGTGGCCTGTGCGCTTTGCGGTGTGCTATTGACCTCAAACTTTTTTCCGGAGCTTCTAGATGGCCTCTGTGAAGGAACCACCAAGTTTGAGATTTTTCTGAAATGGTTTGGTAATTTTCTCTGATTATTTTAATTACCGCGTGACTTGTTCCGGTAATTATATGTCGAGATTCACGACCACCCCCAAAAAGACCTAAAACGGTGCCAAAGTTTGCCGTGAAGGTCTCTTGTTCCCTAGAAGGCAAAACTTTGTGGAGGCTGGTACAAAATTATTGTGTTTTCATTGTGTAATTCACCATATTTGGTGGCATGCGGCATGGAGAAAAATACTGTAATTCCAAAATGACTAAAAAACCTAGGATCTTGCATGGGGGCATATTTTGGGTGTAAATGAGCAAAAAAAAATTGAGGCAGTTCATGTGTGCCGTACAAAAAATAAATATAATTTGTTTCTTTTTAAAAGTTATCCATGCGTGGAGCACCATATTATCGTTCAGACGTGTGCATCGGATTGGGATATGTCAGGATATCAGTGAGCGTTTCAGCGACAGCACCAAAGCAGCTCATCTCTACCGGCGGCAGTTAAATTCGAGATGCATCACGGAGCACACGAGGAAGCTCTGTAACTATTAGTAGCATGTTGGACAGGGATGAGTGAGTACATGTGAAGTTGAACTTGTGAGATCAGGTTTTTCCAAGGCACAGCTGATGTATGGGTATGGATTTTGATGTCTAGATATCCGATATCTGATTCATCCATATTCGATTTAAATATACCTCCAGAAAATTATAATTGTGTGGCTTGTAATCTGACAACAGAGGAAACGCTGCTTCACCTAATCCAGGAATGTCCGTTTGCAGCACTTGTTGGGGGAGTTTGGGGTTAGTCATCTCTCAACCTGAAGATCTTCTGATCACCTCACTACTTCAAAAAACATAACCGAGGTGGGTATTTTGGCTTTTCCCAGTCAGCCTGGCCAACCGCCTTGGACCAAAGGTTACGGTTAATCACGGCCTTATTGATATACAATCATTTTAAAAAATACAACTATACAACTATAGTCGTTAGGAGTGAGCTAATACATTTATTTGTGTTTTCAATTATATTATTATCAGAAAATGTATGGATATTTTTTTGTAGTTTTGTATGATTTAAATATGCTATAAATTTAAAGCTAAAGCAGCTGTAAAATATATTATATTTTTTATTATCCTTCTAAGTCACAGGCCTCCAACCCAATGGGTTATCTTCTAAGTTCAAATTAACTTGCATATCTAGACAATTCCATTGACAATTCCATTGCCTATCTAGAATGGTTGTCGAGCTTCCTAGGAAGGTGGACTATCCAGCCAATCAAGAAGAAAGAGAAATATAAAACTCACCACGCTAGTGAGGCAGCAAGAGCTAAACTTGCACCGTTCTCAAAAAAAATTCAAGTCTCTGAAAATCTTAGGACTATCTGATTTCTTACTTTTTATATGTTTTGGGCTCCACATTGGATAGCAATTTGCAAAGGCTATTGAGGACGCCGTGAGGCAATGCTTTTACCAGCAAGTCCTCCGGGCTACCATCCAAATATATGGCCTGCATTCATATGCGTTTAATTGTTGCCTTGGTCTGTCATATATAATGGCTATCTTGTTCATTCATCGCACAATAACGGAGACAAAATATGGATGCCCCCAGCTGCCCACAGGATTGTGCTCTCAGTAGCAATAGAACCATAGAGTCCTTTCTGCTTCTTATTGTTTTGGTTGTGATGGATTCATCAAGGGCAAGTATAGTGTCCGATTGTGATCCCCTCATATGCTATTGGCACCTCCGCTCTATGATGGTAATGAGATTGGAATGCGTCGGAAGAGCCAGTTGAGATCAGGAGAGATGCCTGTCTACCATATCGCTTAATGACCTTGGACATTTCAGCTGATTGCCAATACAATCCTTTTGAGGTAGCTGTATAAGGCTCACAGGATGGCGTCAATGGTGTTGCAATTGCAGCGTACAATGAGGATATGAAGGAAGAAAAAAACGTCTGGCCTTGATGCAGCTCACGTGCTCGGAAGCCCAGTTCACTGGTGAACGGCCTAGAAACAAAATCATAGGACTATCATTTCTTAATTAGAAGGGGTAATTTTAAGTAGCAAAACTACTGGATTTGCCTAGCTCATATTTTTTCATGCTTAAGCACATGATAAGAAGCTTACACAATACTTTTCATAGTTTTTTGAGCCCTATTTATTTAGTGAAGAATTTCCAATGTTCAGCACATATCCTTAAAAAGAAAAGGAGAAATGACACTGTTTGCTACTATTCACTACAGTCATGGATGATTACAGTGCATGATGATGACATGATCAAGTTTTAGTGATGCTTAACACCGAGGGTGTTACAGTTTTAGTGATATTGAACTTGTGAGACCAGGTCTTGCCAAGGATATGGCACAACTGATGTAAGGTTCGGATTCAGGTGTCTTGATATCCGATATCTGGTTCTGCACATTTGTTTTAAGATTGTTCTGTATTTGATTCCACATCCATATTCAATTAAAATATGTCTCCGGAGAATTATAGTAGTGTGGTTTGTAATCTGACAACAGAGGAAACGCTGCTTCACCTAATCCAGAATGTCCGTTTGCAGCACTTGTTGGGGTAGTTTGGGGTTAGTCGTTTCTCAACCTGAAGATCTTCTGACCTCGTCAATACTACAAAACCTTAACCAAGGCTGGCATTTTCGCTTTTCCGAGATGGCCAAGCCAACCTCCTTAGACCAGAGGTCACGGTTAATCGTGGCCTTATTTTATTAACCGAGGCAGGCTTTTTATGGCAACCACCTCGATTAATGCCTTTTAACCGAGGTGGTTTTTTTATAACATGGTCACGTCGGCTAATGGATTAGTAGAGGTAGAGGCAGTTCGCCCAAGGCATCCGCCTCGGATTAATTTTTTCCAAATTTTTTTTAAAAAACTTTTTCTGAATTCTGATTTCAACTACCTCGCCAGGGCATTTCAAAAGCCCTCGGTTAATCGTTTGTATAGTACTGGATTATATTGTCTCCTTCAGAAATAAGTTGCATCTACCTTCATGGAGCTGACCATTTCTATGTATTGCTGTGTTTCTTTTTTACAGCAAAAAGTGCCCCCACAGTACAATCAAACTTTTATAAATAAATAAAATAAAAGGGGTTACAGGGACCTACATGAAGGATTAACTAAAAGCATGTAACAAAAGCAAAAAGGTAGTCGGGCTTGAATCTAAGTGACCGAAGATTACATTGATTTTTGAAATTACAGAACCATCTAGTTTGACTCTTGCACCGATGAAAACTATGTATTGCAGTGTTGGGCAACTTGTGCGAACTAATGGAATTTTGAATCAAATTCAACCATCCCTTCAGGTGGCAAGTGGCACTTCATGTCAGATTTCGCTCAAGTTATACTTAGAGTGGAGGATATTGATGAACCACAAATTAGTCTATGGCTAGATGTTTGATAAGTCTGTTGTAAGACTCTTTTACTTGTTTGGAATAAAAGATGAGTAGGGAGATTCACCATCCCGCTTTAAGCAAAACAAGGAGCATATTTGAACCCAAAAATAATAGATGAACTATCTCGTCCATCTAGCTAGAGCCTTCATATGTTTATTATTTTTTTTTTGAGGAAAACAGGAGGGGGGGGTGCCCCTACTGAGTTTTTTTAGAACTTAAAGAGCTGTCTATAATTGCTACCTCTGGATATCACTGTACAATGAAGACACAATACAGGATGCCCACAGTCAACGGCGTGACACCTACCGTGTGGATGTGTGTGCTCATCCGGCAAGTCTCCAAAATTGCCTCGCTTAATTTCTCCACTTGGTCTCAGATCCGATGTCGGTGACGGGGCACCACTTCCCCGAGGCCTCATCCTGTTGTTTGGGATTCGTTCCCGTTCATACTATTTCTTCACTTACTAATATGGAAAAGATTATACGAGCTACGTAAAAGAGCCATACCGAGACATTTTGGCCAATCAACTCAGGTCAAACATCATAGTTACCTTTTCTGAGGCGATTTGATGCCCTCTTCGGTTCATAAAATAAAAATATCTATGGACAACCCCGGGCGAAGCCCACCCATGGGCCCGTTGAGCCCATTCACACCACCGTTGGATGGATGCGCCGCGACGGCCACCCCAGGCCTGATGCTGGTGCAGCCGCCATAAAAATCCACAGCCGAGCAGGCCCATGCTGCCCGATCTGTCGCCACTGCCCTAGCCGCACGGGAAGAATCAAGATGACTCAATGTACTGTTAACTCTCTCTCCATATAGTGAAGATTACCGGTTGGCGTATGTGGGTTTTTCCCCGCATGGGTTTTCCCACGTAAAAGTTTGTGTCTCGTATTCAATCTATATTTGCAATATTTGGTAACAATGGCCGTCATGTTCAATGTACAATTAAGACACAATACTGCAGCTGCAGGATGCCTGCAGTTTCCCACAACATATACCACACTGAGTCTCTTCAGCACTAGAACCGCAGAGTCCTTTTGCTTTGTTGGTTGTGATCGATATGTGAAGGGTAAGTAGAGCCCTCCGATTCAACATGTGCTACCACACCGTGTTTCGATGGTAATATGAGATTGGGAAGCATCGGGAAAGCCAGTCAAGAACACGAGGTGTTTGTCTACCATAATGCCTTCAGCTTTGACATTTTAGCTGATTTCCTTTGCAATCCAAGTGGGCTTGCTGTAAGAGGCGAACTGAAGCAACCTCAGATCAAGGCTGGGCAACACAGCAGCAGTACCAACTTGTTGGCTTTGACACTCTGCTAGTAGGGCACTTAAAGATGGTGCAAATCTCATAGCACAAGAGTTACTTTGCCGGTGTATGGCCTTTGGTTTGTTAACAGAGGGATCAGAGTGGAAACCTGTCTCCTGTGAAGTGGCATCCATCTCTGTAAATCATAGTATGTCCAGTAGCAACTAGCAGTGACAAATTAGTTAGTAATTTATACCTGTTGACCTGATTTCATCATTCAGAAATTCATCTTTGGTAGATGGATAATTAGTGCTGTTGTGTCTTTCTGAATTGGCCTGTGTGACAGCTACTGTTGAGCAGGGGTGTTATTAATTTGGACAATAGTTATGTGCATTATTTGTGTTATTAACTCATTATAATGTAATGCTCAAACTCAACGCACAAACCATTTTTCATTTGTATTAAGAAACTACATTCCATAATGTGTCTAATCTAATGATGCTAATTCGGCATCATTAGTCGTATTTTTCTTTTCTATAAGCTTACTCAAACTTGTGACAATATGAATTCGAAAAACCTCCAGACCTATTATATTTCAGAACGGAGTTGTCATGAGATGCAGCCATCAGTAACAACAATAACCGTCTTAAGGTCTGAACACACACACACAGCCAAATTCCTAACTAAACGATTTATGCTGACTCAAACCAGCGTAGCGTATATGGTAAGCTCCCGCGGACTGAAACACAACGTTTACCGTTTTCTGTTTCTTTACTATCTAATTATAATCAAGGGACTTCAATCCCATTTCTGCTCTCAAGAAAGAATTAAGATTTTTATTTCCCAGGTAGGGAGAGTGACATTAAACTAGCGAGATACCAATTATATTGAACTACTTCAAACAGGTGAGCTATGTTAGCTAAACTAGTGCACGGTCAATGTAATCTTGAGTTTTTTAGATTGTGGAGTCATAGGTTGTTAAGATAGAGGAGGAGCATGGTCGGTGGCGTGCTGGACCATGACACCATCCGGTCGGTCGTTAGGATCGCGTCACACGCGCGTGTTGCGCACGACGCGCGCCGCCAGCGGCGTCAACGGTGGTAAACGACGCCGGTGTGGCGCTGTGGATCGCGGGCGCCTGTGCCCAAGATCGGGTCATGTAAGAGTCTATAAATACATGAATAAGAGGACCGAGATAGCCACGATGTTGTGGTGGCATAAACCCTAATCTCTCTCGCGTGTGTGTGTTTCTCATCTACTTTCCTAGTTCGTGGCGACTACGCTCCAAAGCGTGGTGATCACGTCGGTGGCGAGCGGCGTTCCGCAACGTTCCTCGGTGGTTGTTCCAACAAACTATGCATTTTGGATCCAGAAAGACATATATGAGTACTATTTATACATAAGGCCAAAATTATAGCTTCAAATTTGGTTGCTAGCTGTACCACATGTCCACTTGTAGCCATAGTTACTGCCTATCATTATGTTGTGTCACCTCTTTGAGTCTAGATATATGTAGACCGTAGAAGCCCTCTCAGCTGTATATAATATGATCCATGTAGCCATAGCTCCATTAAGGTCGAGAGGGTGTGAAAAAGATACGAAGTATTAGACTATTAATCCATGCATGCAGCCTACTAAGGATCAGATGTGTGCATGGGATTGGGATGTGTCAGGATATCAGTGAGCAGTGCTCTCATGTTGTGGTAACCGAGTGTTGCCAGGCCGTGGGGCTTTGTGTTTTATTTTTTTCAAAACTCTATTTGCTTAATGAAAATCGTGCTCTGGCGTGATCACAAAAAAAGCATTTGAACTGGAGATGCCTCGAGAGGTATTTCAGTAGCTATGGTAGCGTTTGGTCTCCATCATCCACTCGCCGGCGGCTAACTTCATCTTGCGGCGGGCTGCTCCTGAGGCACAAGCCTCTGAATGCTGTCAAGGTTCATCGAAAATATCACTGAATGAGTGCTGTTATTCAATTATGAATCATACTATGCTTTTGCATTCTCCTTATATATATGGTACGACTCATGCATGCATCATGTGATGAGAAGAATCTCAAACAGATTAATCACCATATTAACAGGATTGATTATCTGATAAACACAATAAAAATTACAAGGATGATACAACCTGCATCAAATTGACTGAAGACAGCAAAATAAACTCTAAACCAACAAAGGTTCAGATTGACCCTCGCCACCACTCTCCGCCAGCGGCCATCTCGGCCCAGGCGAGCTTTCTCTTGCCCGGTGATCTTCTATGGGAGATGCCGGCGGTCGTCATCGCGCAGTCTGTCAAGCAGGCTCTGAGGCGGATCACTGCCAAGGATCCCCCTCCCGTCCTGATCTTGAGTTGGCTCGGCGTCGGGTTCTCTCGCCGGATTTCCCTCCTTCCACATCGTCTATGCCTCGGCAGATGCATGGCAGGTTTTGGGACTCCGACTCGGACTCCGAGGGGGATTTTCTCGGCGTGGCGGATGCTCTTGCCAAGTGCTACGTTGATTCGAATGAAGCAAAGGGCATTCTGGCGCTCACCAGCTCCTCATTGGCAGCCGGAATTCCATCGGCGCCGGTCAAGGAAAAGCAGAAGCCAACGTCGGTGTCTCCAAAACCTTCCAAGCCACCTTGGAAGTCCCTATGGAAGGGACCCTCCCACCACCGCGTGCTATGCCGCCGGTAACCTGTAACATCCCAGATATTAAAAAGTAATTAAAATATTAAATATGCTCATTATCATGTGTGATTATCAAGTATCAAGGCAATAAGGCATTTCGTGTTTATATATTGCAGTTATATGTTACAATAGTGGTTTTGTTTGCTACATGATATATTGACATTAAACATTAGTTATAATGTTTTGTGAATTTCTGATGGTTGATTAATGATTGTTCACTAATTAAGTTGGCTAATTAATTATTTTATTAATCATAAATTCAAAATCCTACTTTGTATACTACTTGGAATTTGGCGATGAGCCCAAAAGCAAAAGTGTAGTTCTCATTATTTTGAGCAACTTTTATTTTGAAAGTTTTTCAAGTTACAATTTGGATTTGGGAGATTTTTTGAAGAAGAAGAAAGGAAGATGCACTAGTACACTACTTCGAGATACAGTCATAGCTGCACCAACGTGCTTGCTTGCCTGCACACCGTCAACGTTGCTGACCATCTCATCACTCCAGGCGTATCCATGCCACCTCTCCCTATACGTGTCAAGTTTAGTCTGAATGAAGTGGAGAAATTGATCTTCTCCTTCTCCTTCTCCATCTTCTCTCTGTCCTTCTGCACTCTCTGTTAGGGGATAGCAGCACCAACGCACAGAGCCGAGGCAGCAGGAAGCAGCGCCGGCGCCCAACTCTCCTCCCTGTCCATCTCCATAGCAGCTACCGGCCACCCCCTTTCTTTCCTTCCTGTGCCAAGGAGCAGCGGCTGCCATGGCTGGCCGCCGGACTGCCATCAGCAGGAGCAACGCCAGGCTAGGACCGGTGCTGGCTGCTCGAGCTGTCGATCGGCTGCTGGACACAGCAATCCCAGGCACCCTCTCTTCTGCTCAAGCACGGCCGGCAAGCACACAGCAGCGGCCATGGATGTGCAGCGCTGCCGTGAGCTGTTCCTCTGCCACGGCAACGTCGTCGCCGTTGCCGGTTCGTGCTGCCACCGCCGCTGTATCGCCGTCGAACCAGCTCCGCTCCGTCCCCGATCTCAACAACCTTGCCATTCAAGTCACGTAAACGAGAAAGAGAAGGGTTAGAAGCTGCAAGTACCAAGCGTGTGATGCTTTGGTCTCGTCGAAATTAAGGCAAGTGCATGACGAGTCTTTACTTGAGCTTTATGCTTATGGTTCGAGTTTTTCTTTGCTCCTCAATGTTCAAGCGTTATATATTTTTGGCTTATTGTTCAAGTTTTCAGTTCATGAGCTTCAAGTTTCAAGCTTTCATTTACATTCAATTCCAGTGCCGGTTTATCCGGAGGTGCAATTTGGTTCTTATATTCAAGTGCCTGTGAGTAAGTGCTGGCCCCACTTGCTCGGCTTTACCGGTAAATGCTAAGGAGTATTCAAGTGCTGTCCGTTTCAGACGGAAACTACTATTTAGTTGGAGTTCCAGTAATTCATTCATGAATTCTCATGGTTTGATTTTTCTTTCGGTTCTTAATGTACTTGCTGAGTGTTTTCACTCACCCTTGTGTTCATTTGGTTTTTAGGTGCTAAACCATCACGACTTGCATGGGAACTGGGAGTAGCACCATCATCACAAGTACTCACTTTTCGTTCACAAACGCGTATGTAATAGGTTTGTTTTAGTCCAAGTATATATGTGTTGAGGGTAGCCCCCGGTGGTGTTTCTAGCCGGGCGTTACATAACCATTGGCGATTTCTTGCCGGGCGACGTTAAAATCGCGTTCGGTGTGGCCGATCCGGTTTTGAAGGAATTTCAAATTTCAGATCAGGGTCGATCAGGAAGCGGAGTTGTCTCAACAAACTTCGTATCCTTCTCTGGGCTCTTCCAAAGCCGGTCCGGCCCAATACATCTTGTCCACCACTTCTATCGTGCCCCGGAAACCTAGACGGCGGCTCGTCAATCCAGTTGTGCCGCCGAATACCTCCTCTCGAAAAACCGTCCCTACAGAGATATTCTCATGGCCGGTGGTGGTCGACGTTTCCGCCGCCGTGGTCAGGTGATCCCTGGTCGTGGCGAGGGGCTGATCGTGGTGCTGGAGGGCGTGGGCGGCTGGCCATGGGGAAGTTCGAGGGATGGAGGCCGGACGAGGAGGTGCTGGTCGAGGGGTAGGTGGTGACCTCGAGCATGCTGTGCAGCGTGGTCGCTGGTCGGGAGATGGTCGCGGAGCTGCTGGTCGTGGTGCCGTGGCCGATCGTGGTCGTGGAGCTGTGGCGGATCGTGGTCGTGCTGTGGCGGATCGCGGCGCACGTAGGGCGCTGATCAAGGACGCGGACGTGGTGCTGCAGCTGGTCGGGGACGGAGCGCTGGAGAGGCCATTGCTGCTGCCTCTGACGCCGGTGGTGCGGATGCCGCCCCTGATCAAAAATTTGGGGAGGCAGACGCATGAGGGGGACAATCCTCGTGTTCGCGCGTCGCCGCTGGTGCTCCAGGTGACGGTGCTCCGGATGAACAAAGGCAAAAAGAAAGCGTCCGGGAATGTGGAGTGTGTCATTTGTTTGCAAGATCATTACACAAATCAGTGCCCGTTATTGCGGGGACCGAAACCCTCAGTTGCTTACTGCGGTGCAGCGGAAGATGGTATTGGTTTCTTCCAAATCCAAGCCGCTAATTTCAATGACATTGTTGCTTCTTCTCAGAATTCGGTGGCGGCCCTAATTACTGTCGAATCTGGGGAAGTGCCTATTCGTTTGATGTTGTCCGAACTTTCACGGATCATTCCTGTGCGTTGGCAATGGGAAGTGCAGGAGGTGAGAGGCCAGGCATATATTGTCCCTTTCCCAAGTAAGGACGAATTGGACCGCATGGTAGCTATTGAAAGAGTTACGACAAAAGAACAAAGAGGGTACACTTCTGATCAAAGAGTATGTGGATGAAGTCAAGCCTATCAAAGTGCTGCAAAAGGTTTGGGTGACAGTCACAAATGTACCACGTCCACTCCGTTCATTCCTACAGTTGTGGGCTGTGGGCACGATGATTGGTGCAACCCAAAAGGTGGATATGTATCACCTTCGGCAGACGGGAGAGATCCGAATCTTGGTGGCTGTTTTTGATGTTAAAAAAATCCCACCTTTTGGTGATGTTTGCGTCAAGGGGAATCTCTTTCGTCTTTACTTCAAGCCTGACGAAGAAGAATCTCTAATTTCTCCAGATGATGATGATTTGCTGGGAAACGATGATAAGGATCTTGACGGTGATAGGGAGATGGAAGAAGCCGAGGATGATGCTACTCCTAATCCAGAGAAGGGTAGTTCTTCCTCAGCTGCTGGGGGCACTTTACCATCGCATTTGAGTGGTGGATCTGCCAATAAAGATACTACAATGGATGGCGACACTTTCTTTGAAGAAGTTAGCAAATTTTTGGCAGATAAGGAGATGGGACAGGAGATATGCAACTCTCCTTTCACCAAGGAAGGGCTGGCCATGTATAATACGTTGCTAGCACCTTCAGTGTTACATCACTTGCCTTTGGATAGTAAAGTTGCTGAAGTTGATAGTACATCAGTTTGGATGGACTACCCGAAGGATCTACTTGCCTCTCCGGTGGTGGAGGGCCCCCCTTTGCTGTCCTACACCCTGTCACCGGTTGATCAGGTTGTTGGCACTGATTGTCAGATGAAGCTTGCTGGTGGCGCTGTGCAGGAAGTGCATGGGCGTGCTGACGACGTGCTATGCTCTGGGCTGACTGTTGCAGATGCCAAGGAGCTGTTCTCAACCGATCCTGATGCTGATGCGGTCGGAGACAAGGAAAAGCAGGAGTTGCATGGATGGGTCACAGCTTCTGTTGTCGTGGAGCAACAGGTGGACGCGGAGGTTTCTGTTACTCCGGCCATCGAGTTTGGTGTCCAAGAGAACCAGGAGAACGCGGCTGACTCGGCGATTATGCCAGTTGACGATTCAGTCGACAGTTTCACCTCTGTTGTTGCTGCAGGTTGTACACCGGGGCAGCAGCCGCCTGTCTCGCCAAGACGGGGACCAAGCCGGTGGACATCGCCTCGGCCGCTGTAGATCCGGCAGGCGAGGTTGTACTGCGTCGGGAGGTCTCTGCACCCCAGGCCGCCTGTGGTCTGGTGCAGGGGAGCGGTGGTGGGCGCTGCTCCCGAGGGAGTGCCACTGCCGGCTGCTGCATCCCCGCGGTGGGTGGCGATCGCTCGGCGGACGTGCTGGATCGGGGGGGCGACAGTCGGTGCGGCTGTGGGCGCGACAGCTGTCGCTGTGGAGCTGACCGCCACGAGGTTCTCCCCAACATTCAGAGTTGCCTGTGTTGAAGACGGAGGCCTCTACCACTCAACTTCGGCGGAGCCGAAGGAATGCGTTGAAGGCGGACGAGCACACTCTATGCAAGACAGAAAGGATGGCGCTGAAAAAGAACCTTGAGACTTCAGGTAACTCTTTTTTGCTAGCTTTTCTGATTCTGCTATTATATCAAAACTTGGTAGGGTAGGCATCGACCTTTCGTCTTCGACGTTATTGCTATTAAAAATCTAGAGGTTGATAGATTGGTTCTCTCTGCTAATTCAAGAGATTAAAACCTAGAGTTAATACTTTTAATAGCGATGATGAAAAGGAAGAACGCCTGGATGCAGTTCTAGACCACATTTGTGGGAATTTATATGAGAACTCGCTAGCGGAAAATGATCATATTATAGATCTTTCCCCTATCAGGCGTAGGAAAAAATATAACAAGACTAAGTCTCCTAAAAAGCCAAAGACTCCCTCCAAAATAGTTTTAAAATGAAAGGAGTTTTCTGGAATAGCAGAGGTCTTGCTGACTTGGCTAAACACAGATTTTTGGCTGAATTAGTTAAAGAGGAGCAGATAAATTTTATTGCCCTTTCAGAGACTGGTCGTGACTCCTTCCCGGATCATGTTCTCAAAAACCTTTGTGGAGGGCGTGACTTTCTTTGGCACGCTATGGCTCCACATGGCAGATCCGGGGGTATTTTACTAGGAGCCGACTTGTCAATTTTTGACATTGGAGCCATTGATGAAGGAGATTTCTATGTGAAATTCACTTTAAGATATAAAACAAATGACTTCAAATTCGTCCTTTATTCTATTTATGGACCAGCACAACATCAAAATAAGAGTACTTTTCTCGCATAAATTGCTAATACATGCTCCAAAGAAAGTCTCCCTATATTATTGGTGGGGATTTTAATATTATGCGGAGTCCTGATGATAAAAGCTGCGGGGAATTTGACCCTAAATGGCCGAATCTTTTTAATGCGGTCATTGAATCTCTTGATCTTAGAGAAATCACTATGTCAGGCCGCCAATATACTTGGGCGGGTCCAGGCGATAACCCAACTTTTGAAAAGCTCGATCGAGTCTTAGTCAGTGCGGATTGGGAGTTTCAATTCCCCCTAACCGCTGTGGAGCCGAGGGATAGAAATATTTCCGACCACACTCCCCTGGTCATTAACACTGGTGCTTCTACACACCAGACCAGGAGTAGACCCTTCAGATTTGAAAGGGGGTGGTTATTAAGGGAAGGATTCTATGACATGGTTGCAAATGTTTGGCAATCTGAAACCTCTGGTTCAAACCCTTTAGAACGATGGCAAGCTAAAATTAGAAAGCTAAGGCAATATCTTAGAGGGTGGGCTGCAAATACCGCAGAACCTATAAGAAAGAGAAGAAGACCCTTTAGAGCTCTTACATGGGTTGGATAAAAAGTCGAGACCGATTGTCTATCCGATGAAGAGATCAATCTCAAGCAAAGATCTAAAGGGGCGTCTAGTTTCTCTACTAAGAGAAGAGGAACTAAAGTGGTATGAGAGAGCCAAAGTTAAATCTTTATTAGAGGGAGATGCAAACACCAGGTTTTTTTCACTTAGTGGCTAATGGAAAACACCGAAAACAACAAATATTTAGACTTGAAAATGATCAAGGTGTTGTTATCGTGAGGAAAGTCTCAAAAGCCACATTACTAGTTATTATAAAAATCTTTTGGTTCACCAGAGGAAACCGATATAAGCTTGATGGAAGATCATATTATAGATATTCCACAAGTTACCCCGGAGGAGAATGATATTCTTATTGCCAACTTCACTTTGAATCCGAAGTGAGAGAGGCCATTTTCCGGATGGAGCATAATAAAGCTCCGGACCGGATGGTTTCCCTGCAGAATTCTATCAGGTTTTTTGGGAGGTAATTAAGAATGACCTTATGGCCATCTTCTTCGAATTCCATAACGAGAGACTTGACCTTTTTAGTCTCAATTTTGGAATAATATCCCTAATCCCTAAAACCCAAAACGCTACTACTATTCAGCAATATAGACCTATTTGTGTCCTTAATGTTAGTTTCAAAATTTTCATAAAGGTGGGAACTAACAGGCAATAAAGTAGCTAATACTTTGTGGTAAGTCCGACACGCAGGCGGCATTTATGCCGGTAGGAATATTATGGAAGGAGTAGTTATTCTACACCTAAACTATCCATGAATTACATACCAGGAAAAGGAATGGCATCATTCTCAAGATCGATTTTGAAAAAGCCTATGACAAGGTGAAATGGTCCTTCCTACAGCAAACCTTACGCATGAAGGGGTTTTCACCTAAATGGTGTCGATGGGTTCATAATATCGTCACAGGAGGTAGTGTAGGGGTTAAAGTCAATGATGATATAGGCCCCTATTTCCAGACCAAACGTGGCCTTAGACAAGGAGATCCTATGTCGCCTATCTTATTTAACATCGTTGCGGATATGCTAGCTCTTCTCATTAATAGAGCAAAAAAGCGATGGACAAATAAGAGGGATTATCCCACACCTAATTGATGATGGTTTATCCATTTTACAATATCTCGATGATACCATTATCTTTCTAGACCATGACCCGAGCAAGCAAAAAATTTAAAACTCTTGCTCAAGGTCTTTGAACAATTATCCGGTCTAAAGATTAATTTCCACAAGAGTGAAATCTTCTGTTATGATGCAGCTAAAGAGTTGGAACATTATTATACAACACTCTTTGGATGTAATACAGGGACATATCCTTTCAGATATCTAGGTATCCCAATGCACCATAAACAACTCTTAAATTCTGAATGGAGAAAGGTGGAAGAACGCTTTGAACAAAAACTTTCTTGTTGGAAAGCTAAATACCTATCCTATGGGGGGAGACTGGTTTTGTTAAACTCTGTCCTAAGTAGTCTTCCAATGTTCATGATGTCCTTTTTCGAGGTCCCAAAAGGTGTCCTCAAAAATCTTGATAAATTCAGATCAAGATTCTTCTGGCAAGGGTCTACTAGAAAACATAAGTATAGACTTGCTAAATGGGACATCCTATGCCGTCCTAAGGATCAAGGTGGTCTTGAAATTTTGGATTTATATCTACAAAACAAATGTTTATTGGCCAAGTGGATTGTTAATCTTACAAACACCAATGGTACCTGGCAATCCTTACTTAGGAATAAATATTTGAATTCCAAGACGCTAACCCAAGTGTCAGCCAAACCAACAGACTCTCATTTTTGGAGAGGCCTCATGCATATTAAAGATGAGGTGTTTGCTAAAGGATGTTTCCTGATTAAAGATGGAACCAGTACTAGGTTCTGGGAGGATACTTGGGTAGGTGATCAGCCCCTCAATCTTAGATACCCGAGCTTATATAATATAGCAAGGGATCGACATGCAACGGTTTCGAAAGTTCTATCCTCTAATCCTCCTAATATTTCATTTAGGAGATCTTTAGTGGATAATAACCTTGCGGAGTGGCTTAACCTGGTAGCCCAGGTTTCTAATGTAGTTCTGGTGGATGGTAATGACTATTTTAAATGGCTGTTATCCAGGTCTGGAGTTTTCTTAGTCAGATCTATGTATCTTGATGCTATAGATACAGATCCACCTTTTCAACATAAGAAAATCTGGAAATGGAAAATACCTCTAAAAATTAAAATTTTCCTGTGGTTTATCCAAAGAGGTGTCGTTTTGACAAAAGATAACCTTGCTAGGAAAAATTGGAAAGGGAGTCTGAAATGTGAGTGTTGTAATATGAATGAAACTATCCAACACCTCTTTTTTTATTGCCCTTTTGCAAAAACGATTTGGAGGATTATTTTCTATGCTACTAACCTTACCCAACCCGTTTCAGTTAACCATATGTTTGGTACGTGGCTTAATAATCAACGTAAACAATCTAAGCCGCTGATTTGGGTTGGTGTAGCTGCCTTATTTTGGGCCATCTGGAGATGTCGCAATGACACGATTTTTAAAAAAATGAAATCTAACTCTATTATGCAGGTTATCTTCGGGGGAGCGTATTGGTTGCGCTTCTGGTCCAAATTGCAGCATGATGAGCAAGCAAAGGACGCCCTTGTTGCCTTAAGCAAGCAATTGGAGATGGTTGCCTTAGAGATTTCCAATAGGGGGTGGAAGCATCTTTTTCGTTTGCTTTAGTTCTTATGTCTATGTTTCGATAACTCGGCTTGTGTTTGCTTTTTCAATTCCCCATACTCTGTAATAATGGGCTGTGTACATCTCTGGATGTAGGGGTCGGATTGTATTATCCATTATCTAAAAAAAAAAACCTGCATCAAATTGATGACACTGAAAGGACGTCTCTTCCTTCAGCAATGAGCTTATTCCGCCCTGCTCCTTTAGAATTAACCACCCAATTCAATGCACTAGTCACATGACAACAAGTTTATTCAATATACTGGCTGTAAGGACGTGCAGGGCACTCCTAATGCAGAAACCAATATTAGATCAATTCTGTACTCTAAGAGTCTGTATCAAGAAACTAGCTTCTCTATAATGTAATCTTTTTATCCATGGATCTTTCCAATCATTCGTTCCTCCTCTTCTCAGATCCTCTTCCCCTGCTCTAGGAACAAAATTTGCTAGCTCTAGAAACATCATTATTCTTATTTGCAGGTTATTTTCAGAGCAACTTATTGGACTCGTTTGTGGAACATTCTGCAAAAGGAGAGCAACATATCACGCTTTAAAGTGGGCATGTCGAGTATTGGAGACTTTAGCCATGGAGATCTTCGCCAAGCACGGGTGGCTGTCTTTTAAAAAGAATTAGTGCTTAGATAGGCGCCGCTTGCTTGGTTTTGCTTTTTATGAGCTCTGAGTTTTAAACTGTAATAAAAATTGGTTGTGTGCAAACCTCTTGCAGAGGCCGGAATATAAATTCCTTTTTCTAAAAAAAAAGAAACATCATTATTTGATTTTTGCACAAACTCACGCATGAACACAGGAGAAAAGAACGATCCCACGTAGAGTAGAAATCAAGATCTCAAGCAGGCTGCTAGCATATATTGCATCCTTTAGATGAGCACGCGCGCACGCCGCTGTCTGCGGCAGCAAGCACATGCCGTGCGCCAAGCTGGCCGGCTCAACACACAAAGCCGTCCACAGCAGTGAGCACATTCCATGAGCCATGCCGGCCCCAGATACCAGCGAGCACATCCCATGAGCTATAACTGGCCAGCCTAGGCGCAGTGTCGTGTAGCTTGGGTTCTTGGGCAGCCGCACATGGTGACGGCAAGAATCCAAGTGTAAAGAGATGCCGTTTCTGTCGATTTGTTGATCTCCATTCTCATGAAAAAGACCATTTCTTCTTTAGAATTCGCTTTCCACATACTTTCATGTTATTTCCCTCACCAAATCAGTTGACACATCATATTTCTTATTACACGAAAGGTTCATTTAATTTCTATAGAAACTACCCTGGTACAGCATTGTGAGTCTGCTGAATCTGAATGCATCAACATTATCGAGTAGTAAAATCAGAATCCTTTTTGCTACATCATGGCTCCGATTAAAATCCAAGGTCGAGACGTAGAATATATAACATCCAGCAACCAGGTGCTGCTAAATAGTAAGCTTTGCTATTTCTTGCAGGAATGTGTCGGCATGCTCCACCTTGACACAGAACGATACCGCGCTGACGCCATCCACCCGTTTGTTGGGAGATATGATGCAATACGGAAAAGGTGGCATCTGTGGTTCGTGCCACATCACCCTGGTTGGCGGCCCGCTACCAAAATCAACCTCCTCGAAGCCAATATTTCTCCAGGACATCACGGCGAAAATGTTGTACCGCGCATCCAACGCTTGCAGCCGGTTCTTGCTGCTTTGGTCCCTCTTCTTGTCGAGCAGGTCAGGAACTTGATCTTTGGCCTGTTTGATCATCTTGATAAGATCCATGACATCTGCGCCTGCCACTGCACCGCCCGTTGCCATGACAAGCTGATTAACGATACAGTTGCCATAGTAGCCGTCCTTGGCGCCACGCGTTTGGCGCACATTAACGTGAAATGAAAGAACAGAAAGGGTGTCCGGGCTGCTGGTGATCGGCATGGTCGCCCTGGTACGACATCGCCATAAAACGGCGGCGGCGACCTCATAGGCAGTGCAGCGTGGCAGGCCATCAAACTCAGCTTTGAGTTTGATGCGGCTGATGAAGCTCAAGGGGATGGTGACGTCAAGAACGACGAGGGGCAGTGATCGAGCATCTTTGGTATGGAGTCACCCGGCGGTGGAGGAAGGCTCGAGACAGCTTCGTCCCACCCTCGACGGGAAGAACGGACGGGGACTCCATCCCACGGGCAAGCTTCGCCGACGGCGCCGAGGAATTGGCGATCCCAATGCCATCGGCGATGGCGTGGCTCCATGTAACACCGACGACGAAGCCGCCCGCCGCAGGTGAACTCAGTAAGCTGGACAGAGAGCAATGGATCGGTGGCACTATAGCCGCCGACCGGGTAATGCCCCGTGAGCTCGTCTAGCAGGGATCTCTTGTTGGTGCTGCCACCACCAGATGGTGATGATCTTTCAAAGAGCTTGGCCGCTTGCATCAAGGAACAGTCCGCAGATGCGGCGATGAATACCACAACGCCCTCTCCAAAGACAGGTCGATGTACGAGCCTTTCGAGCTAATTCCATCGCCTCCGGAACAAAGCGTCCGGAGAAAGGGGGTAGTAGTGGACAAGCGCCTGGGATAGTGCCGCTTTTGATGGTGTTGGCAGCGTTGTTGATGGGGTGCTCGTATATAAGCAACACTGTGATGGGAAAATTACCCCTATCTAAAGGTAAGAGTTTGATTGTAGTACCGTCGCTCATCGTCGAGGGCTCCAAGGGCTGTCTGACTACAATGGACGAGGACTTAATCACTACGGTACACATATTGTTCGATGACTGCTTGAATTTGGTGCTCTCTACACACACGCACATATATAGACAGAGAGATAGAGAGCTCTGAATGTAGTTCATCACAGCTGCCATCTACCCATCGGCTTCTCAACCACAAGCCCAAACTAGTCAACTACTACATTGTAGGTCATTTTGACGTTTTTAATTCATGCATTATCTCGCCAACTACTACATTGTGCATCCTACATACAGTACAAAGCAGCAGCTAGATGTAAATTAAATGCTGACTTGCTCCATAAGGTGCACATCAATCATTTCTGGCGACCAGAGACAACCACTCATATGGCCTAGCTCTGCGACCATCACACAATGCATATTGGCTCAACATCAACATTGATGGCTGGATACACAACACTACTTAAACGTGTTTCAGAGATGCTATCCTTTTTTCATGAAGCTTAAATGAAAAATCACCCCTACATATGTATTTCTATGTTACTAGGTTTTTATTATATGAAAATGGTCTGCATGTCCAGTGGTGTCTAGCTAGTAAGACCAAACATATTTTTAAACTATATTTCTAGTGACAACTCCTTTTACCGACTCCCTTGAAAATGGAGGCCACCTCCAGTTCTCCACTCCTCAACAACAACCACCGACTTTATGATGATTATCGCCAACTCTCCATGATGGTGACCGTGCAACTCCCTATCTAGATGTTAGGTACCACTCTCTGTCTGTCTCACCATCATATCAGGATGCGCAATGGCGTGTCAAATTATTTGGTGTATCGCTGTTGATGTGATTTGATGATTCAATGATTGGGCTTCGATGGATGGATAATTAGTGTTGCAAAAGCTGGCCTATGTGACACTAATGTAAAAGCTGCTGCTCTAGTCATATATTGGATAGGAGGCGTTAATCCTAGTTGGTGGGTCGGGACAAAAACCCTATACCGAAAGTTTGTTCTCTACTAGTATTCCATATTTAATCTAGCTGGCATATGTGATGCTAATCTCTATCGCCAGATGAAATGTTAATTGGACAATAGATAGGTATGTTATTTCTGTTATTATCTGCTGCGAGGTCCCTTCATATCTTGGTTTTAGCTCTATTGTGATGTCCAACACATACTATTTTTTCATTTGTTAGGACATAAAAAGTGTCACACACACAAAATGGGCAGCAAGGGCCCGAAGAGGGGGCAGGGCTCCATAGCCACTGCCCTGGACCCTAACCGGCCGCCACCGTTGCTATCTAGTTTCCATGTCAGGTCTTAGTAAATTAGGGAAGAGTTGGTTAGATAAGAGATTGAATTTGAATTTGTTAGGATAGGAGAATCCAAAATCTCTTATTAAAATATGGGTGATTAGCCCGATTACGAAAAATGGATCAAAGTATATGAGTGCAATCTAGACAGGTTTGGTTCCGCCACCATGCAAATCAATCAAAGCACTGCATCCTTATCTTACTCTAGTTATACTCTAATCCCTCGTACACAGGCCATGTAAAATTTGGTGTTCTTTTTGTTGTATGGCTGTGACCATATATGCATGTTAGCCTATAATATAGCTAGTAGGTACCTACATGGAATATTGGATATTATATATATATATATATATACACTAGCAAAACGTGACCGTCGCGTTGCTAATGGGAATTCTTTAATATCTTTGACGATTATATGGATCATGTTTTTCAGTTGATCATTTTTGTGGCGGATAAGACGACTGATGATTTTTTTTTGTAATAAGAGAAAAAAACACATAGTGATACTCATGAGCTTTCATGGAACTTGTCGATCGAGGTTTTTTTTAAAAAAGAAATGGCCGATCGAGGTCCACCACCGTCCATGCAACAATGCGAGGCAGGTTGAGAGAATTCGTGGCGCCCGTCGGTCGGAGAAGGTTTGGTAACGTTTGGATTGAGTCTCTCTCACAAAGGGATGTCACGACCTAGGAAATAGGGGCCCAGAGGACGGGCCCGACTGGCCCAAGGCGCCTAACGCCGCCCCCTTGGGCTGTAGCAAGTCCCCCGCCGCCGCCTCCTCCCTTCCGCGGATTCTTCGGCATTTAATTCGAAAATAAAGGAGGAAAATATATAGGATTATCTTTAGGTGTTTTGGTGTGAAAGGGGCTATCTCATCTATAAGGGAGACCCTTATTGAAATAAATAAATAGGACCTGCTTGTAAAAGGTATTCCAATCTATAAGAAAACCTTTAGAGAGATTGCTTGAGATACAAGTCCCAATAGCCGGGCTATATAAGTTGGGGGTCTGTAATCTTTCAGGGTAACAAGCAAATAATGAAATTTTATCCCGATCTCTCTCGCTCCCTCGCTCGTGCCGCCCCCCCCCCCTTCTTTGCGCCGCCCGCCCGCCCACGCCGCTGCCGCCAGCCGTTGCCGCCGGGCGCGCCACCGTGCCATCCGGGCGCGGCCACCGCCCTCACGCCGCCGCCTCCATCGCCGCCCCTCCCTCGTCCTCTTCTCCAACCTCTCAATCTACGTGTCGGTTCCAGTCCAATCTAGCCGAACCCGACAGCCGGTATCCGTGAGACCACTACGATCCACCCACCACCATGGACGACGAAGCCAAGAAACCGATCAAGCACTTGGGAGATGAGTTCGCCAAAAATCAACACCAGGATGGACAAGCTCGACGATAAGATCGCTATCATCTCAGCCGACGATCCAACTAAGCTTAAATTCAACAACAACTCCATGACGCCGAGATCGAGATGCGGGCAATGTTCGAGTCGGTAGCCCGCGATTTCATCAAGAAGCGGACGGATGGCAAGCGTAACCAGGGACAATCGGGTAACAACAAATGATCCGGAGAACCTACTCAAGCGATACCGAGGCCGAAGGACGAATCAACAGCACATCATTAGCAGGGGTGCATGCGCCGCCCCCTCCTTCCTCCGGGCCGAGACCTTCCTGTGTCTCGCTCCCCGCTGCACAAGCTGTCCCTTCCCCACCCTACGATGGCAAGGACGACCCCCTTCCATGGATCAACCGTTGCGAGCAATTCTTCAGGGGACAAGGTACGCCCGGCTACTGAGCAAGTCCGGTATACTTCATATCATCTCACAGGGAGGAGCACAGCAATGGTACATGAGGCTGTCCCAAGAGAAATCGGTGGCTGATTGGGCAAACTTCGCCCACTTCAACGAACGCTTCGGCCAGCCTGAACGGGCGGAATCCGGGCTGGGTGAGCTAGCCTCGCTAAGGAAGATAGGCACCGCCGATGAGTACACGGAGCAGTTCCCCGACACACATGGCACGGGCAGGCAACCTCGACGACCAGCAACAGGTCAACATCTACACAAGAAGCTTGGGCGAACCGCTCAAGACGGACGCCGAGATCACAGAACCCCAAGGACATGGAGGTAGCCATGTCTCTTGTCGAGGCATACGAGCGACGTCTCGCCATCCTCTACAACACCGGCAAGCCAGCACCGCAAAGAACAGGGCCCTGGCGCCCCCCGTCCCTACTGGCCGCCCCCAGGTTCCCCCCTCGTCAGCAACATCAACTCGGCCGTTCAAACGGCTGACACCAGAGGAGATGACGGAACGACGCAAGGCTGGACTCTACTTCAACTGTGACGAGCCGTTCTCACGAGGTCACAAGTGCAAGTATCTCATCACAATCTTCAATGACTATACCGACAACACGACAAACGACCCACTAGCGAGACGTCAAAGAGGAGCTAGCTTATTTGAAGGTCCTCACTGGGGACCCCGACTCCCCGGTACGTGGTGTTCATTCTCTCTACCTCGTCGGTGTGATCTCAGGCACGGTCGTTAACATCATCGTCGACTCGGGAGCAACGCACAACTACATCGACCCGCGAGGTGACCACGGTAGGCCTCCGGACTCGGCCGGTCGCGTGTCGATCACCACCGCACCGCGCCCACGTCTACATGCCGCCGCCACCTTCTCGACATGCTACTACGCCTCGGCCCGGCACCTTCGACATTGACGCCACGTCATGCCACTGGGCGAGGACGTCGACGTCATCCTTGGCATGCCTTGGTTGGCAAGCCTGGGACGCGTGAAGTGGGAGTTCGCGACCCACGAGCTGCAAGACTACCGTGAGGGCCGCCCGAGCACATTCACTTCGGCGCCACCCCCTCAGCGTAGGGGCACCCCTGGCCCTGGCCTCCTCAGGTCAGGCATCTTCGCTGGCATTCGTACATCCGTGAGTTGGCTTGGGAAACGTTCGAGGCATACGACTGCCTTGGACCTCTACGACACATCTACTGGAGTCTTCACCCAGCTACGCCTGGCTACACTAGAGGATCCACAACTACGCCCGCATTGCCCTCAACATCACCACAAGCGACGCTGCTCCAAAGATGGACACCGAAGATCGACCTCCTCCTCTTCGACGGCCGCTTCGACCTTCCGGCCTCCTCTCCACTACTGCTGGACTTATCTGGACGCCTTGCTTTAGGGCGGAGTTCGCAGGACAAACTTCCTCGCCTTGGGAGCATGCACGACGGAGCCAACATCAGCCGCACCAACCGCCATCCCGCTTGGCGGCATGTGGCCGAGGCGCCACCACATCGGCCTAGCCAGGGTCGTTTTCCTCGACGGCATGGATTGCCTCTTCCTCACCGTCGACAACGTCCACATCAGCTACGACGCAGAGAGGGTGCCCATCAGCTCTTCCCCTTCTCGGTTCGACGTCGGCTCCTTCATATACGGCATTGATGTTGAACTTAGTCGCCACTCCTCCTACCGCCACGGTAGCACCATCTGGCGTTTACTTCCACTCTTCGTCAACGCTCCTCCCAGCGAGCGTTTCTTGTTTCTGGAGAGCCCACCCCGCGACATGGTGCATCAGCACCTTGAGGTGGGTGTTCCAAGGGAGCTCCTACTGGCGGCCCGGCGCCGCATTTACCTCACACCACGAACGTGCTGTTCATCGCTATATCTACCACGGCTACATCGGCAATTTTCACTACCTCCTGGAATTTGATCCCAAGCATACAAGGGAGAACATGATCCTCGGGAACCCAAGCGGGGTAGGCTCTTGCTGCAGCGAGTTGAGCTCATCGCCCAGGAGCGGTGATCTCCATCCCGGGTGACAGAATGGACTTTCATCTAGCGCGAGGATGCGCCCGGTCGGAGAAGGGGGAGATGTCACGACCCAGAAATAGGGCCAGGAGGACGGGCCCGGCCGTAAAGGGCGCGCCGCGCCGCCCCCAGGCTTCGGCGCATGCGTCCCGCCGCCTCCTCCCTTCCGCGGATTCTTCGGCAATTAATTCAGAAATAAAGGAGGAAAATATCTTGGATTATCTTTAGGTATTTTGGTGTGCAAGGGGCTATCTCATCTATAACGGAGACCCTTATTAGGAAATAAATAAATAGGACACACTTGTAAAAGGTATTCCAATCTATAAGGAAACCTTTAGAGAGATTGCTTGAGATACAAGTCCCAATAGCCGGGCTATATAAGTAAGGGGTCTGTATTCTTTCGGGGTAACAAGCAAAGAAAGAAATTTTATCCCAATCTCTCTCGCTCCCTCCTCGCGCCCCCCTCCCCCCCCTTGCGCCGCCACCCGCGCGCCCCACTTGCCCCGCGCCGCTTGCCGCCCGCCGCCACCGGCACCCGGCGCGGCCACCGCCGCCCCCCTCTCCCTCCTCCTCTTCTCCAACCTCTCAATCTACGTGTCAGTTCCGGCCCAATCTAGCCGGAACCCCGACAAAGGATGTGCTTATGTCCTTTCAATTCGATTTCACAATAGTGCAAGAATGTAGGGATAGCATGGTGACATGCACCTGCAAGAATCTAACGCTAGCTTGCACTACAAAGACAACCCTTAATCAGCGACTTTCAAATTGTTACTATATAGGGGTATAGCGACTTTCAGTCCGTGGCTAAAAGTTATAGCAACGGACCTCTCTGCAGATGCTAATGAAGCCATGTTTAAATATGTACAGCGACGGACCCTCTTTTTAGCCACGGACCATCTAACGATAAAGCTTTAGCAACGGATAACCCGCTTAGAGCTTTTAGCAACGGATGGTCCATCGCAGTGTTGGACTTATAGCAACCGACAGTCCATCGAGCTCAATTGAATATGTGAAAAAAATAATCCACATATATTTAAAACTAGATCACATTCAAAACAAATACAATATTAAATATTGAATGACATACACAAATGGCATTAATCATACTCTCATTCATTCATATCAAATGAGCACATGTATAATCATGTCACTAGCTTAAGCTTCTTGCCATCAAGGCAACCCATACAAGCATATAGTAGCTGAATACAAAATCTAGCTAAGTCATCATGGCAACAAACAAGCATATATAGCTGAATACACTACAACATGACCCTTTATACAAAGGCATTTAAAAATGCCTTCAAAAGTAGTAAAAATGCCTTCATAGATCTTTTTAGGCATTATTAGAAATGCCGGCTATAAGTGAGACTTAAAAAGTCTTTTGAGGCATTTTTTCAAAATGCCTTTCAATGTCAATATATAAAGGCATTTTATAGATGCCTATAATACATTTTAAGGGCATTTTGTACAAGCCTTAAAAAATTATTGAAGGCATTATTAAAAATGCCTCCAAACCAGAATGAATGAACTTATGTGAGTACAAATTAATAATATATCCATCAAAATATTAAAATTATTCATAGGGACAGGCGGTTCTATCTCCAAATATTTATCGAGAAAGAAGTAAACTACACATATTTCATCCATTTCAGCAATCGAATTCACTACAGATTTCAGATACATTCGAAAGCATTTCAACCATCAAGTTCTCTACAAGCTTCAGATACATCTACAAAGCATCTACTCCAGGAGCTGCAGCCTTGCTTAAATACCTGTAAAGCACCACTTAGATCAAAACTCTTATCTAAACTCCACTAGGCTGTCCACATATACTCCAGGAGCTGCAGCCTTGCTTAAATACCTGTGAAGCACCACTTTGATCAAAACTCTTATCTAAACTCCACTAGGCTGTCCAAACCTTCACCTCTGAGCAGAAAACATAGTTTATGTCAGACTTCAGAGCAATAGCTTATTTAACAGTGTTTTTTTGTACAGATTGCAGGTTCCTAGTAGCATTAACAGAAATATATTCAGAGCTATAGCTTATTCAACGGTGCTTTTTGTACAGATTGCAAGTTCCTAGTAGCATTAATAGAAATATATTTGTTGTTTTCTTCTCCTTGACAAGTAATGAACTGAATAAGAGATTAATACAATTATTTCATCAGTAAACAACTTATGGTCCAGATCATAACACCCTCAGTATCTAAAAGGATGCATAGTATGTTCAGAGTAAGAAAACAAAAGTATGTTCATAGTACAGAAAAGCAGAGAGCTTACACTCCAGTATGCACTGCACACCAGCACCCAACACATGCACAGAAAATTGCATATAAAACTTGATGTAATTTAGTGATTTTGGTGTAGGGAAATTACCTATAAACATTTTCGTTAATTCAGCCCTCTCTGAATTTGCATCTGGGCTGCATGTTTCTGTCTAAATAATTTATGAAATTTTAGTTTGTATACCCATCATTAATCATCCTCGCCACTGGCTAGGAACTACTTGATGGCAAAATACATACTATCACAAGAGAGTCATTCTCAACTGAGTCTCATTTGACAACCAAGCTAGTACAAGAGATAGGATTCACATGGCATGGTGGACTTGTGCACTAACCTGCTCGTCGTGGCCTATAGTTGAGACACTTGCGCTCCTTAACAGCTGTAATGACATGGAATTCATGGGCTTCATTAGTTCAAATATGCAATTGAAATATAGTGTATGATATATCATTGTTTGTTCAAAATTGAAAATTGTAAGGTGATCATGACATACAAATACATACTGTGAGTAGTAAGATTGTCCACCTTATACAAGTGTTTCACCGGTGCTACTCCACAAATGGACCAATGAACAAAAATTATTAGTACTTCACTTTGATTGCTGAATCAAACCCTGTAGTGACCACAGGCAGTGAGCAAGGGAAAAATTCATATGCACAAGGTAGTAGGAACACTTTATAGCTTCTATATCATCCTACAGAGATGACTCCTAACTCTATCAGCTCTCTACTATTTCGTTAGAAAAGACTGTTATGAGAAAAAGCACAGCAGTCAACTTATGAAGTGGTGTCTGAAATCCTTAGCATTTCCCAGAAGTGTGTGCTCTGCTGCCTCTCTTTATTTGTTGCAGGCTTTGCATCATAACATTTCTAGAATCCTGAGCATCAGAAAAGCAGACGCATGAATTACAAAAATGGAATTCGGTTTGGTGCAAGCATTTGAACGAATACATGGTGTGCAGGCCAACCATGAACTTCCGTTTGGCTTAGATGGTTGGGGATCGGAGCGATAGTACAGTGCTTCTGCGCCGTGGGCGGACTTGTGCGGGTCGTGGAGCACGAGATGTGTCGTACCTCGCGATGGTTGCGGTCAGTGGTGGCGTCGGACCTGGTATTGTCGTAGTGGCGGCGTCGGCCGCCGACGACTCGCGGAGGGGATGGTCGGAGACGGTGCGGGCCGGCAGCGAGGAGGTGGCGGCAGGCGGGGCGGACCTGTGCAGGAGCAAGGGCGAGGAGAGGCGGCACGCACAGAAGGTGGTGGCGGCAGCGAGGAGGAGGTGGCGGCGTTGCGGGAGCTGGGGCGAAGAGAGGCGTGGTGTGAGGCAGCAGGGAAGAGGTGGCGATGGGCTGGTAGCTGGGTGGGGAGGAGAAGCGGCGCGAGGGGATGGAGGTGGCGATCGTGGGATCGGGGGGGTGGAGGAGAGGAGGCGGCGGTCCTGGTGGAGAGAGGAGTTGAGCCGGCGAAGGGCAGCGTGGAGGGAGAGGTGGAGGTGGCGGCGTCGGCGTGGGATTGGGCGTAGGAGGTGGACTGACGGGATTTTTTTTTTCCGGAGTAGGTGGCCTAGCAATGTGGAGCAGGGGAGAGGGGATCGCTGCTGTGTACATGACTATAGAAGGCATTTTTAGAAAAATGCCTCCAAATACTAGAGCAATTTAAGGCATTTTCATGAAAAATGCCTCCAAATGGTAAAGTTATAAAGGCACTTTCATTAAAATGCCTCCAAAAGAAATAGTTTTAAAGGCTTTTTGTTCAAAATGCCTTTAAGTAAAAGAAAATTGAGGCAATTTAATAAAAGTGCCTTTAACAAAATGCCTTTAATTCGATGACGTGTTGTAGTGATACCAATCTAGCTAAGTCATCAAGTCCTACAAGTATTGTTATCCTCTTGGTTGCTGCCTGCAGACCTTCAGCTAGTATGAGAACCTTCGAAGGACTGCCCCGACAGATCTTCAAGTTCACGAAGTCACCACAGGCGCCTCGCTGTCGATGGGGATATCGCCTACCACTTAATTAATAGCGCCAGAAAATCTTAGAATAAATCCAGGAAATGCGACCACTAGGATTTGAACCATAGTGGGTAGTGTGCCACTGGACTGTCCTACCATTAGACTACACCAGCATTTGAACAGAGTGAGCAGTGGGATTACTTGTCTCATACGTTCACCTATGCCCAAAATTGTTTTTCTCTGTGCACACCCAAGCACTAATTGGATCATCACATGAATTGGGCGCAACCCAACTCCCGCCATCGTCCCCGAAT
This sequence comes from Hyparrhenia diplandra, assembly GCA_015847255.1. Taxonomy (NCBI): domain Eukaryota; kingdom Viridiplantae; phylum Streptophyta; class Magnoliopsida; order Poales; family Poaceae; genus Hyparrhenia; species Hyparrhenia diplandra. Next base: position 319,030 of record JADLZK010004112.1, on the reverse strand, counting down.
AATCATCACCAGCTTTGGCTAGGGCCTCGGGGTTATTAGGTTTATGAGGTTTTTAGGGTGGGGGATGTGATCGTCACTGGAAAACATAGCAGATGAAGGGTTTTTAGATTCTGACCTCTAGGCAGTCCGGGTCCAAATCGCGGACAGTCCGACGATCACATCCAGACCGAGTCCAGCACTTGTTTTTACAATTGTTTTTCTTGAGTTCTGGACATGGACATTCGGCTCGCAAACTGGCGGACCGTCCAATGAGAGTTGTCCAAAGCAGTTGTCGGACAATCTCTGGTCTTAAACAAATATACTTTACGGCGGATGGTCTGGTGTCCTAGGACCGGACAATCCGCAGGTATACTATCTGTGTTGTTTTGATCGGTTCAAGTTTCTTTTGCTTCCGTCACTTTGTGAGTGATCTCGGTTGTGCTTGACACTTCACGATTGGCATCTAGCTACAAGTTAGCTTGTGTGTTACTCATATTTTGAGAGATCTCTATTTTTGGGATTATGAATTGCGGAGTTATCAACATAGCAAAAGTTTTTGAGGCTCGTATTTAACACACACCCGCCCGGCCCCCAATCCCCCCCACCCCCAGCGCCTTTCCTGTCCTTCATTTTGGGAATTCATGTTGTCTTGCCAGAAGTTGAGGTGTAGAGCAAAATTTGAGCTACGAAGAACATCCAATTTCTATTCTGGACTTTCTAGAAGGATGGGAAGGACCAAAAGACCATCAAAATGGTCAAAGTGCAGTGGAATCATCATTTAGCGGAAGAAGATACTTGAGAGGTGGAAGATGTTATTAGGAATCAATATCGACACCTCTTTGACCAACAGTACACAGTTTTGGGTTGGATTTGTAACCTTAGAGCAGTTTAGAAGGGAACAAAATCCACTTTTGTTTTGATTTTTTATTCTGGATTCATAAAACCTATTTTGAAGAATCTCGGGGCACGATTCTTCCAAGGGTGGAGGTTTGTCAAGACCCAATCAGGACTTGTTCAATATCATCATCATCATGAGCATACTATTATAAACTAATTTATGAAAAAGCTTCGACTGGTTGACTAACTCGCAAAGATGCACACCAATCAATTATCAATGGAGCATGCATCGATGATGAATCCCATTCATATGTATTCTTAACATATACTATATCTTCCCTCGCATGTCTACTAAACCGACGCGAAAGGTGCCAGGACCATTAGGAGCTATCCGTATCACCTACAAAATAGGTTCTCGCCCGTGGATAACAAGTCATGTGTGCTCCAATGACATTATAGAATTTTATTTTATGGCTTTGAATATTTAATTAATTCTAAAAACATATGGTAACTACTTCACATGAATTAGTTCGTCTTCTCTTGTCAGCTAAGAACTGATTATGTTTTAAACTTACAAAAGAGTTCGCAAACCATGCACTCTCATATTCATGGGTCGCCTTTGTGACTTGCAAGGAAATGTGCATTTTGAAAGAGGTATCAGAGATTTCCTCAGGAAACCTACAGTTGGCTTGCAAACACATCTTTCGAGCATGAATTTTTTTTATTAACCATTGTGATACGCATGATACAATGAGTTTGAAACTTAACCGTCCTTCTCCAAGATCAGTTACTTTCTCCTTTGCTCGTCGATTGGTTCGCCAATACATGGTGCTTAGGAGGGTTCCACGCATGCTTTGAGCAGCCACCCTGATCAACTACTCTGAAGTAGTAAGGCCATTGCGCGTGCACCTGAATCCTGCAAATATTTTGAGGCAGCCTGGCACTGATTAATATTTCTATGATTCCTCCGTTCTCTTTTCGAGCAACCGCAACATTATTGATAACCAAGAACACGGGCAGCAGATAGTCTAATTGTGTACCAATCACCCAAACAGGATCTTGTGGTGGTACGAATCATCGGATGCATCCCAATCTCATGCACATGCTCTTGTAGTAGTACTAGTTTCTTAACCTCGCCTGTAGCTAGTAAGCAATTCAGAAGGATTCTTCACCAGCACTCTTTCTTATATATATGACCCCTCTCGCTCGTTTGCCAGCCAAGGAGAGGCATTTGATCGATCCCTGGAACTGTGGAATATGTTTTAATTTTACTGCAGTATGGCACGCTGCTCCTATTTACCACAAACCTGCACGGAACTGAGAAAATATTATGACGGAGACTTAATAGTAGTATCTCCAGAATGATGATCCCATTAAGCATTTGGCCAGAGTTCACCCTAGACTATTATATAATACAAAAGGATGTGAAGCAGCCTCCACACTTTGGCCATACACCTCACCCAACCATTCGTGTTAGTTGGATGCAACCAACATATATTTTCCCTAAGCAGGCTAGACAACAACCTCACCACAACAGAGTTAGCTTAACCAAGAATTAGGCATCTCATTTTTACTATTTAGAGGGTCTGAATAAGCAGTGTTAGTCTAGATGAAGACATGTCAATCTACCGACTAGTGTCTAGACATTCTAGACGAAGATTATAAAAGTGTTTTGCAGGAAAAGAAACATAAATCTTTGATTCGACACAATATTTAGAGTTGTATTCAGAAAAAGTCAAGCATTCATATAGCATGTAAGAAGTATGATATTAGAACCGTTACACAACCACGATGCCAACACGACATTGTTGAAGGCAGTGCCCACTTCACAGTGCCTCAACCAGAGACAATGAATAACAGGATCGAGAAGCCGGTGTGGACTGCAGACCAACGATCTCAGCACATGGGGCCACAGCAATTTTGGAAGTACAATTTTGAACTTCTCGGCGGACATGCACATGCAACGAATGTAGTTGGTTGCGCTTTTAGTTCTCACTACTCTCCTGATGCATCCTATGTCCACAGGATTGAAATTGTTATTTGCCATCATGATCGCCTAATTTGCTAGACTTTAGTAATTAGTTAGATGGATCTAGTAGTACTCATGTTCTGAGTTCGACTGCCCGTTGAAGAGTATTTCAGGCAAGGATGATTATACTAGGGAGCTTTGCTCTACAGTCTTTCCTTCAAAAAAAAAAAAAACTAATTTGCTATACTGATCTATTTTATGAACAAGTCTTCACTATGCTTGCCATCACACAAATTCTCTATATCTGTAATGAATGTGATATATTAGTGAATGTGACATATGAATTATGTTGACAACTTATTGGTCTGACCATATATATGGGGTTTGGTAGATATGAATAATACACAACTTCTAGCGTCAGAACATACAAAACGCCTCTATAAAACAATTTCTTAACGAGTATGCATGATCAACCTGACAAGATTGGTCCGTGCATGTCAGTGAAAAGGGCATGTCCATGCATCCGTGTCTTGGTTTACTCCCATGGTAATGACATACTGTATGTGTGACTTCCTAGCTAACTGGTTATGACGATGATGGGTGGCGTTGCGTGGAGCTATGTGTGACGAAAAGGTCATTTCAGTGATCAATACATTCAATTCAATTGGAAGGAGCACTGTTGAATCAGAAAATAAAAGATAAATTAACTCGTCCAGGGTCATCACCTTCATATACCGTGGCCACCATGTTCATTCATTCTATAATGAAGACACACTACTACAGATTCGCTCATCACTACCGCCGGTATCACTGCCGAAATTTAGTCCACCGGCAGCGATGAACCGCGCCCGGCAGTGATGAACCGTCCAGGCGCGGGACAAACCAGAATCTCCACGGACTCGACCAATACCGGCAGTGAAGATTTATATCTCTACCGGTTTGAATCATTCGCCGGCAGTGGTCTTGATGGACACAGATCACTGGCGGGTTTGAATTAGAACCAATAGCGATTCGACGATTGACACAACTGGGTTGATTGGAACCGATAGCGATTTGGGAGGGGAAGCAAAGGAACAATAAAACAAAAATCAGAAACTGAAGATTATTTCTCATCATATTAACAAACGACACAAACCAAATTAAACTGGCATAGAAACAACTGATACAATACATTAACATAAAAAGAAAGCGGCCGGCCTAATTAAGCCGCCTTCTTGGCCTTCTTCTTGGCCTTCTTGGCCGCCCGCCTGGCCTTCTTCCTGGCCTTCTTGGCCGCCATCTCCTCCAGTTTGGCCGCCGGTATCCCCTCAGCGAGGTTATCGGCCAAGTACTCGATCTGGAGGGCGATGATGGACTTCTCCTCCAAGTGTTGATTCACCGTTGGCGGACCAACTTGATCGGCCAGGCTGTTGAGCTTGTTGCGGGCGGCGCTGAGGCGATTCAGGATGATCTTCTCCGCCCGGTGGGCAGCCATGTCGATGGACTTCTCCTCCAAGTGGTGATTCACCGTTGGCAGGCCAACATGGTCGGCCTGGCTGTTGAGCTTGTTGCGGGCGGCGCTGAGGCGATGTAGGATGAACTTCTCCGCCCGGTCGGAATCCATGTCGGTCGTCGGCGGCGTCACCGACCCGGCCGGCTTACTGTGAAAACGGGGTAGAGAGGGGAGTGTGTTTGGAGAGCGGAGTGTTGGAGAGCGGACCGGAGACAGGGGGTTATGTACGTATAAATAGGACTCAGCCGCGGTTTCACGAGGGAACAGTTGAACACAAATGATAGAAAATTAAGATTGACACGCATCATAATAAATAACAAACCGATTCAAGGAAACTGTAGAACCCAAATTAACAAAAGATAAAGAGATTGCCATGCAACAAATTAACCAACAACTGAACCATTAGCAAATTAACCACACGTATCATTGTATCTTACACACCACCGCGCATCGGACAAATGAAATTAACATAAACAAATAAAAGAAGAGAACCTAGCTAGGCCGCCTTCTTGGCCTTCTTGGTCGCGCTAGGCCGCGCGGTTGGCCGCCTTCCCGGCCTCGCGGCGTGGCCGCCTCCTCCGCTTTGGCGGTATCCCCGGGCGAGGGTATCGGCCGCAGAGTCGATCCGGGGGCGTAGAAGTTGGCCCCTCTCCCGGAGGGGCAGGTTCACCTTTGGTAGGCCAACGTCGCCGGCCCGGGCCGTTCAGCTTTGGTGAGGGCGGCGCGGAGGCGCTCCACAAATAACTTCATCTCCTCCCGTGGCGGCCATGGCGACGATCGTGGGCGGCGGCGAGTCCGCTTTCCCGTGTGAGGGGCACGAAAGAGAAGTTAGTGTTGGATAATGGGAGGGGGCGCCGGGGACGGGGCCGAAATACGTTCCTCGGAAAAACGTAACCGGCGATCGCCGCGCCCAATGGCCGTCTCCTCGGCACTCAACGCCGACTGTGTTTTCCAAAGCACAACCGACGCTTAATTATATTTCCAAAGAACAAGTTAAGATTCAAATAAAATTTTAATTTTAATCGCTCCTTGAACTGCAAACGAAAACAGTTTCGTAGATAGAGGGAGCAACACACAGCAATAATATATATAATTTTTATATATTAATATATAAAAACAAAAAAGAACATATAATAAAAATGATAAAAAACCAAAAAGAGCAAGGCCGCCGGCCTAGTCCTCGCGCCCTCCTCCTCACACCGGGCGTCGTCGTCCCTTCTTGGCCAAGGCCTTGAGGACGATCCCGGCCAAATGCTCCCACCTTGGGGGCGTAGTGGTTCATCTTTTCTTCCGGGGGTGGTTCCACCCTTGGAAGAAGACGATGGCCGTCCGCCAGCCTCCTCCTTCAAAGATCCCCGAAGGCAGGTCGGAGACGATCGAGGGTGAAATCCCTCTCGATCACCTCCCCGATCGCGGCTCCGAGCAAAGAAGGTCATCGGCCGCCGCCTCTAGCCGGTGGCTAAAGGTCCATGCGGCGGTCCCGCTTAGGAGAGGGCGGGGGCGTAGTCGGAGTCGGAGTCGAGTCGGAGTCGGAGCGGGGTCGCCCGCCGGCGCCCCACCATCGGTTCCCTTGCCCTTGTCCTCCGCCTTCATCTCCTCCCCCCGTGCGCTTGATGGATCCCGAGCCCGAGGCAGCCATGGCGCCGAAGAATGCAAAGAAAAATGTGGCGGGGATGAACTGGAATGGATCAATGATCGCCATGATCGAGGATGTGCTTAAATAGTGAGTCGCTACCGCTCCACTTCCCCACGATCGAACGCGGCGTCAAAGGAACCGCATGGAATTCACACGATCGCCGGTTGGAATTCGCACGATCTCTCTCCTGGCCGAGCGTTTCCCGCGCCGTACGGTGTTGCGCTTCGAATTCCTGGGCTGCGTTTCAAATGGCGCGCGGGCGACAACAGTCTCCACCTTCATTTATCACCGTCGGGCCCACACACGAACAAACCCCCCGTTATATCTGTAAAAATTGATTTATTGAAATCATTAATTTTATCTCAGCGTTAATGCATTGAGATTTCAACCAACCCCGTTCGCCTACCACGTACACTCCGTATTATAAATTTTCATTTTAATAGTACGTGTATAGGCTGCCGAGTAGGTCATGGCCTGTGATACGTCCACGGTTGCAGCCTTGAGAATCGTGTTGCTCTAGTCTTCACTACGGTTCCGCTTAATTAAACCGACGCCGGTGTCTCGCTTCCCATGAGAAAAAGGCCGAGCACCCACGCCGCTGCGTCGGACGGGTTATATCAATGTCGAGAATAACACCGTCGGGTGCACTTTCAAAGACCGGCGGTGATCACACATATCATGCCGGTGTACCACAACGCGGTAGTGTTATGGAGTATCACCGCCGAAGTTAAAATTAAGAACCGGCGGTATTTTGCATTGTCAATCGGCCGAACAGTGCGCCTGACGGCCCCGACCACGCACCAATGCGAGGAAGGAGCACTTGTTGCCTCGTTCTCCCGTACCACGCCACGGTGCTTGGTTTATGCCGGTGCCAATTGTCCGGCAGTGAACTACCATATCACTGCCGGGGTTTAGGGTTGAAACCGGTAGTGATTAGTCCGTACCACGGCATCTGGCCTATAAAAACGGCTAGTGCGGCCCTTAGGTTTGCAATTCAGTTCTCTTCGTCCTCTTTCTTGATACTCTTGATTCAGTTGCCTGTTCTTCTTCCTCGATCTTCTTTGCTACTCTCCACATACATATCTATGGCCTCTCTATGGGAGAAAGCCCTCCACGTACAGATATCGTTCTTATGCATCTTAGGCCACCAAAATGGTTCACACACAAGAGGTGCTACAAGAGTCTTACTGAAGATTGAGCAGCGCCGAAGGTTAGAACAGCTGTGAGATTCACGGAGCCATCCGGTTCTGTGTGCTTGAGAGGCTGGGCAGCTGGATTTACATGTCCATATAAGAGACATGGCATTCTCCTTTGGTGATCAAAGCAGATTTTCATAAATTAACATGATCTTCTCTTGCGAATGCCTATGCATGCTGTCATTGGATGCAACCACAGCTTGGCCATTACAGATAATTATCTGTAAGGCATCCTTGCTGTGGATTCAATGTAAATCCAGAGTTATGCCCTCCTTGAAAGATCGCCCACAAGAAACCTCACAGCACCGATGGGACCTCAACGGGCACCGATGGGCTTTCAAAATCCCATCGGAATTTCATCGGCAAGAATCACATTACCTTCGGCGTTTTTTATTTTAAATGTGTTTGTACACTTTGATGAGAACATTGATCTATTCGTGGAAAGGTCTTTGTTATCATATATGTAACTTTTTTTCAAGGTCTTTGTTATCATATATGTAATCGGATATTGTAATCGGTTTGCTCCTCTATATATATAATCGTGTGTTCCTTTCCAATGGATGTTTGCATTTATATATCATAATACGGCGCAGTTCTTATTTTTTGACGCCCTTCTTATCTTTCATGGACGAACATAAATATATAAATGCTCTATATACTAACCTAAAAGTTTGTAAACATCATTCAAACGCTCAACTCGAAAAAAACAAAGGTCCAAGTAAACTCCACACGGCAATGAAAAGATAACTGTCGGTTTCAAATATATCACTGCCGGGTTTTAGAAGAGCCCCGGCAGTAAAAGAGACAACACTACCGGTTTGCAAATACTGAAACCGATAGTGATCAATATATCGCGTTTATCACGTAGGAAAATCTAATAATAAAAATATGGATCGAAAGGCCTAAGATCTTGTGTGGGGGCATAACTTGGCTGTACAAGGTAGTAAAAAATTCAAGGCATTTCTACATTGTGGGAGTAGACATGCTTCACAAAGGTACATGACCCCTTTCATCGGAAGTATGACTCCACAACTACATCCATAAGATATCTTTGGGTCATCTTCGCTTCGGTGTGGTCTCGGCCTCAAACTTTTTCTTAGACGTGCACATGCCACGTGTGAAGGAAGCACGATGCTTGAGATTTTTCTGGACAAGGTTTGGTATTTTTTTCAATTAAATTGAATTTCTACGCGACGACCCCGAGTAATTACAAAGGTTGAACGAGGGGTTACCCACTAACAGAGCCGAGTGGTGCCAAAATTTCCCACATGGTCTCATGTGTCCTAGGAGGCAATTCAGTGTGTAGGTTGGTGCAAAATTCATAAGTTTTCAAGGTTTAATTAACCTCCTTCTATCGCGTTTATCACGTAGGAAAATCTAATAATAAAAATATGGATCGAGAAAAAGACCTAAGATCTTGTGTGGGGGCATAACTTGGGTGTACAAGGTAGTAAAAAAAATTCAAGGCATTTCTACATTGTGGGAGTAGACATGCTTCACAAAGGTACATGACCCCTTTCATCGGAAGCATGACTGACAACTACATCCATAAGATATGCTGGGTCATCTTCGTTCCGGTGTGGTCTCGGCCTCAAACTTTTTCTTAGACGTGCACATGCCACGTGTGAAGGAAGCACGATGTTTGAGTTTTTTTTCGACAAGGTTTGGTATTTTTTTCAATTAAATTGAATTTCTACGCGACGGCGACCGAGTAATTACAGGTTGACTGGGGGTTACCCACTATGAGCAGTGGTGCCAAAATTTCCCACATGGTCTCATGTGTCTTAGGAGGCAATTCAATTGTGTAGGTTGGTGCAAAATTCATAAGTTTTCAAGCTTTAATTAACCTCCTTCTATCGCGTTTATCACATACGAAAATCTAATAATAAAAATATGGATCGGAAAGACCTAAGATCTTGTGTGGGGGCATAACTTGGCTGTACAAGGTAGTAAAAAAAATTCAAGGCATTTCTACATTGTGGGAGTAGACATGCTTCACAAAGGTACATGACCCCTTTCATCGGAAGCATGACCCGACAACTACATCCATAAGATATCTTTGGGTCATCTTCGTTTCGGTGTGGTCTCGGCCTCAAACTTTTTCTTAGACGTGCACATGCCACGTGTGAAGGAAGCACGATGCTTGAGATTTTTCGGACAAGGTTTGGTATTTTTTCAATTAAATTGAATTTCTACGCCGACGACCCCCGAGTAATTACAGGTTGAGTGGGGTTACCCACTAACAGAGCAGTGGTGCCAAAATTTCACACATGGTCTCATGTGTCCTAGGAGGCAATTCAGTGTGTAGGTTGGTGCAAAATTCATAAGTTTTCAAGCTTTAATCGCGTTTATCACGTAGGAAAATCTAATAATAAAAATATGGATCGAGAAAGATCTATTAATAAAAATATGGATCGAAAGACCTAAGATTACAATTGACACGGCACAAGAATCAAAGTGTACAAACACATTAAGAAATAACCACCTCAAAAACACCCTTCTAGCACCTATGCCCGAGGTGGTTACAATGCTACACGTTATGCTTACTGATCTAAGTAAGGCGGATGGGACCTCTGTGAAGAACCAATGTCTCTCCGTGCCGGCAAAAAGCCCAACAGAGACGGGGCTCTCAACTCCCTACACGAAGCACAAGAATGCATGCTACTTTGCTCCTGCTTTCCGTCTTCCGGCAGTCCATGCAACAATGGCGTTGCACGAGCATCACACCCAGCTTCTGTAAGCAACGTTGTAGCTTAATCTTCAAAAACACCCTTCTAGTACCTGCTGTATACACGGTCTACCCATGATAAAATGTTTATGTGGAGGGCTTTCTCCCAAATAGAGGCCATATATGTGGATAGGAGAATTGGCAAATAACAGAAGAGGTCAGCCGGCGCACGGTTCGCCATACATGGCTCTCTCTGCGTGGGGCTGTTTTTATAGGCGGTGGTAGGTGGGAATGAGCGGTGGTAGGTGGCAACAGTGTGATCTTATCACCGTGAGCGGTGGTAGGTGGCAACAGTGTGATCTTATCACCGTGAGCTTTGGTACCGTGTGGCAGTGAACCTATAATTTAACACTGCCGGGTCAGCCGACGTTTATACCCGGCAGTGAACCTATAATTTAACACTGCCGGGCTACTGTTAAACCGGCAGTGATTAACTATAGAAATGGGCGCGCGAGGTGAAAATTTCACGAGTCATTTGAACCCCGCGCCATTCGTTCCAGCCTCGACGATATATAATAGCTGGCGCGGCGAGCTGAAATTTTCCCAGGTCATTTCAACCCCGCGCCCCAATCGTTCCCCACCAGCGTCGCCGACGGAGCACCACCCCCACACACGCCGCAGTCGTCCGTCGCCCCTACGATTGCCCCTCCATCCTCTTCTTCTCCGACGTCCCCAACGCCGCGTCGGCGTCCTGCGCCCTTCCACGGTGAGAACTAATTAGCCATTTAGTTCCTCGAGATTTTGCCTATGAGAATGAGATCTAATTCACCGTTGTTCTCGCCTCCCGCCCGCTTCTTCTTCGTCCACGTCGACGGGGACCGCCGCTGCACCGCACCGCCCGTCTGCAGCCTCCCGCCCCCCCGTCTACGCCCGACACCGTACCTGCCGCGACCTCGAGCTCGATTCGGCCGGAAGAACGCCCCGTCCGCGCCCTCTGCTTCCTTCTAGGACGCCTGCGTCTCGCACCGCCGAGACAAGACAGGAGCGCGCGGACCGCACGGAAGCTCGGTGAGTGCGTCGGTCACTGCCTTTGAGTTGTTCGTTGAAATGCCCGTGTTGATAAATCCAACCTGCTATTTCCTTTTTGTATTTAGATCTTGCTTTCCAACAGTTCAGGATCCTAATATAGTGCCAAAAGTATTTTAATTGGTCTATGGTGAACAAATTAGATTTAAACATTGTGGTCATTTACAGCAATGATTGAAGACATGGAATTGTGATTGAAATGAGATAGATGTTGAAATTCATGAGTTTCGTGGTGTTCAAAATCTTGTTGTACAACATTTCCGAATGACATAGCATTAACATCCTATTTTGGCTGCATGTATAGGCAAACCATGGCGTGGTATGTAGTGCATGTTGGTCAAGTGCCAGGGATCTATCGAACCTGGGAAGATTGCTCTGCTCAAGTCTCTGGGTACCCTGGTAATTGTTACAAAAAATACAAGACTGAAGCTGAACCTTTCAGGGCCTACTATGGTGAAAACTTTCACTATCAACCAGCCCTGGAGATCGATGAGAAGCCTCTCTCCATAGATATGAAGATTAGGAAAATTGGAACTTGGCCTATGAAAGATGTTTTGATTTCTGTCATGGCTATTGTCATTGTTTTCCTTATTTGGAAGTTGATGTCCTAGGCTTAATTTCGTAGAACATTAGGTGGAGTTAGTTGTATGTAACCTTTGAACCATGTAATGTATCTATGATGCTTTTGCTTATGGGTTTAAAAATAGCTGATTTTCAGGAAAAATTCATAAATTATACAAATTTTAAAGAAAAAACCGGGTGGCATGGGCCCGACAGTGAATGACATACAAACCGGTAGTGTAACTACACCAAACACTATCGGTTTGAATTACTAACCGTCATAGACGACAGAAACATCACTGTCGGTTGCATTAACCAACCGATAGTCTATACTCTAATAACGCTGTCGGGTTGAGATCAGCCGACAGTGTTCACGTAAAGTTCAGCGGGGGTTCAAAGTAAGCCGCCATTGTTAGGTCTTCGATACACTGTATGGAAACGGCTCAGTCTAACCCGATAGTGTTATCCCCACAGTTACGTCGGTTCGCTAAAGCCCGGCGGTGCTCCCAATATCAACTCGCTTCGGGTGACTTCCGAACCTGCATTGCTTGGATCAAAAATGCTGCCGGGTCGCGGAACAACCGGCGGTGTTGAAATGACAGGGCGCTGCCGGTTCGATATCAAACCGGCAGTCTATATCGCATCACCGCCGGTGTTTTGAGCTGGTAGTGTTTCAAACCCCACATCACTACCGCTATGGTTTTGCCGGTTCAGCTTTCGGCAATGAAGGGGGGTTGGAGCCCGGCAGTGATGGACAATTCTGTAGTAGTGACAGAATACAGATGCCCCCAGCTGCCTACTATATATATCACTGAGCCTCGATAGCAATAGAACCGCGGAGTCCTTTCTGCTTCTTGTTGTTGAGATCGATTTGTGAAGGGAAAGTGGAGAGCCTCTTATTCCAATCCCTCACATGCTACCACTGTTCTGTAGTAGATGGTAATATGAGATTGGTATGCATCGGAAGAGAGCCATTTGTTTACTATATAGCTTCACTGCCTTGGACAATTTAGCTCATCGCCAATTCAATCACAATTTGGTAGCTATTTGATGCGCAGAGGATGGGCACCGCAGCTACTATACCAACCTGTGATTGCCCGCCTGATCAAAAAGGTTTGTAATTTTCTCTATAATTTTGGTCAAACTTGAGGTGCCTTGCCTCCCAAAGAATTTTGGAATGACATATTTTGCAATAGAGAGACTAGCTGGTATTTATGAACCGCCTTCCAAATGGAGGCCATATCTCCACTGCACCAAGTTGGGAAGGGATACTTCCAGACATTCATGATGAGAATCAATGCCTCCATGGTGCATCTCGACATTAGCGCGATCTCTACTAGAAAATTAGTCGGTTTATTGCTGTTGATCTGATTTGATGGTTCACAAATTGGCCTTCCATAGACAGATAATAGTGCTTTCGTCCTGAACTTGATGGCCTGTGTGACACTACTTCTAGAGCAAGACTTGTGATTAATTTGGACACTGGATATGTATACATTATTTGTGTTATTTTTTTATGAATTAAATACATTATTTGTGTTATTATCTGCTACAAGATCTTTTCATATTGTGATGCACATCACACAAACTATTTTCGGTTGTTAAGAATGAATAGACAAACTAAGAAACTACAATCCATAATAGTATTGCTCTTTGTCTATAAGCTCTCACTAGTTGACTCGTAAGGGGTCTGAAGAACTGAAAGATGCCCCCGCAGGAATGAAGCATTGTGAAGAAATAAACAGGTTTAAGTACACTATATACTACAAACATCGTTTACATACACAAACCCGAACCACTGATCGCTAGTCCATTGAAACCACCTTTCACTGCTGGATTTCAATATGGCATTAAACGAAATGATGCTCAAGGGATGGCAATCATGGTGATCTACTGTCCTTTCACTGCCAGATGACAAGGATCCTCCTATTCTCTACACAAAAAAAAGGATGCCAATGATGCTCTACTGTCAATTTCTGACTAGCTAGAAGTACTGATGCCTATTTTCTAAAAAAAGAAAAGAAAAATAGAAAAAAGCACTGGTGCTCCTGCGCTGTCCGCACAAGTGCCGCCCCTGCACATGTGATTATCGCGTGGGCTTACCATGGTCATCACACCAACCGACATCAGCCTGCTGAGCCACAAGCTCTGTTCATTCGTAATGCTAGGCTCTGTGCCCATGTACCACCGGCCTTAGGACCTGCTCTGTGATCCTTGCCCATATGCTACATGAATCAAGAATTGTGGACTATGAAACTTGCATTGAGACTAGCCTTATAGAAAGTGTGGGACCGGCCTTTTTTGTTGTGGTTTACATGAAAGTTGTGGTTTGCACTACAAATTTTCCCATCTATATATATATATACCTTGATATGTATATACGCAATGCACACCACTTGCATGTTGTCAGACCTATTTATTACAAGAGCAATGTATATAAACGTGCCAGCAGCATGGTCTTTAGTTTACCTTATAAAAAGGCCAGTGTGCATTGTGGAGTCGGGAGAGAGACCAAAAAAAAAAGCCTAACTGAGAATGAGTGGTGAAACGATAGAAATGTTGGCACACAACGATAGCTTAGGTAATGGAGGCATCATGAATTGCATGGATTTGCTGACACTAACCGAACACAGGTGCTATCGATGTTGTTGTCAGGAACTGCAGGGTGGCTGAGAAGAAGTTGTGCCGGGCCTCCCTGTGGGTCTGTGACGGACTGGACTTGGCCGGAAATGTGGAGGCATCAAGATAATGTGCAGCTGTTTGGTGTGTTGAAGCCAAAATCCTTGTAATACAATGTACTGTTGGTGGTTATCCAATAATAACAGAAAACAGAAAGCCAAACCCTATTTGTGAGTTTGTCTTCTTGGCCCCCAATTCCAAATTTGCTCTTCTAACTATCCAATCCAGTTATATATCCATTTCAATGACAAAGCTCTTGATGAGCATGGACCCGATGGTTGCCGTGCCCTGCAATATAATGGAGAGCACAATGATCTCGAGTGATGATCAAGCAATCATTCGTGTGCACCACTTCGATCACTGCATCCATCAGTGCCCATGTATAACTCCGTTAGTTGGATACAAGCCTAGGTTGCTGCGCTACCAAGATAATCAAAAGTTTTCTTGGTTCAGATGATGCTACCTTAGTGGGATATTGACGAAAAATTGCCTTTACGATCGAGGGGACAGTTGTGATCCTAGCTATGAGAAAAACTGAGAGCGCATGTGCATCTGATAGTATAGTAGTCATGTGGTAGGTGCTCAGGTCGGCGCTGATGAGGAGCAACTGTTGGTGTGGAGATCAACTACGCTTTAGAGAGCAACAGAGAGGCCACGATTGATGTGGATTATGATGCACGATTGTTGATCTCTTTTCTACAGAGAGTACTATTGCCTTCTACTACAGTCAGTGTTATCCTACGCTAAGCCCTAGATGATCATTCACCTTTTGTTTTTAGCCAATCTATTCAATGCCTTAAATTAACTATTTGATGGTAAAGTAAATATGCATATACAAAATTCTTATATTTTTCCATATATATATATATATATATGCTATATTTGATACATGTAAAAGCTGCACGATTGGACATAAAGAATAATAACTTCACATACACACATTGTTGGTCATACTCATATACTTATATCCTGTCATGAATATGATCGCCGAGACATGTGAATGAGTTGGGCACTATAGATTATATACCACGATCGTGTGTAGAGCTAATTAATATAGAGCGAATTGATGTGCAGTCGTGCGTTCAGGCTCAACAACACAAACTCTCCTTGTTGTCCTTTCTGAAGGGTATACTTATCTGTATAGATCAAGCCTCGCCTCTTGGCACGCTTCACATTTTTTTTTGACCCTGATGCTGCATATATATATAGCCAGCAGCTTTTTATACCAATATAAACGCCTCCAAATGGTAATGCATAGGAGTTGTGAGACAGAGAGCAATGGCACCCGCACCTTTGAATAACTCCTAGTTAGAGCTCAAAGGATGATGCACAGTAGGATAGGACTAGGAGGCACTAGGAAGAATTAGTCAAGTCCGAAGAAGATTTCTGGAGCAACGTGTCGACGTTCTGCATGCATTATGTGTGCCATGCACTACTACAGAGACGTTTTGCAGCAACAGTGGCTGGCACCACCATGACAACGTTTGCAGCAGGGGCATCCCTTTTTGGTTGACTTGCCAAGGTATCTTCGACAGGCCTTATGTGGAGAGCCGACCGTCAATGGGAGCTGCTCCGTGCATGAGATCTGGGTGGGAAAGCTCACAACATATCTTCGACAGGCCAACCATGATGACGGTCCAATTGTCATCATTACTCTCCTCTCCTTAGAGTCTTCGTTTGCCCGCAGCATGGCTTAGCTGATAAAAGGTGTGCATTGTGGAGTCTTCTGTGAGATGGCCGTGATACTATGAGAAGAACACAGAGTGAATGTGCATTTGGTAGTATAGTAGTAACACGAAACAGTAAATCATCATTCACCTTTTGGTTGAGATAATCAATTCAATGCCATAAATTAACTATTTGACGGTAAATATGCATATACAAAATTATAACAACTGCACATACACACATTATTGGTGGCCGTCATATCTGACATGAATATGATCGCTGAGACATGTAAATGAGTTGGCAGTATATATTAACAACTGCATATATATAGCTAGTTATAATATAGAGTCCACATACATAGTACGATCGTGTGTGGAGCTAGTTATAATATAGAGTGCAGTGCAGTTGTGCCTTCATCAACAGTAGCTCTCACCTCTTGGCTCATTTCCCATTTGTTTTGACCCGACCAAATGCTGCATATATATAGCTAGCCAGAATATTTTTACATCTGTAGCAACTGCTTATAAATGGTAATGCATGGAATCGAGTTGTTAGAAAGAGAGCGATGCCTGCCATCTCACAAGAACTCAAAGCATGGTGCTGTAGGTTAGGACTAGGAGGCATTGGGAAGAATTAGTCTCCTGATAACAATAGTTAAAGTGCAGCGCAGGAAGCTCTGTGATACCGTCTGTTACATGATGCCCAACGACGTGTACGTCATGAACATCGTTCACCTCATCGACAATGTGTACGTCATGAAGATCGTTCACCTCATCGACGTGTGCAGCTGTGAACTCAGGTCTGGCACGACCAGCAAGGTGCATGACATCCACAGTACGTAGCTGCAACTTCTTCAAGGTACGTAGCAGGGCGGATCACTCCATGGTCTCGTACGTGATGTGGCTATACAAGGCAGCGGCTGTTCCAGGTGGACTTGATGCCCACATACATGAATTGAACTCAAGCCATGCTCCTCGTGGCTTGGTTTTTTTCCAACGGCTCGTCGAACGAGACACCAGCTCCCCTGGAACAACTGATGTGGAGGAAGCAATCGTGTTCTTTATTTTATCGTGCTCAGAATGATACGGCTGTGCTCATTCACATAGAAGCTAGTGCTGAGAAGATACGTACTATACTGTTCTTCCATTTCCGGTTTTGGTGAAGGATTGTAGCCTGTTTTGCATGATTGATTTGGTGGCATGTGCAATCTAGTAAAGTTTCTATATATGCGCTCTGAACGTGGATAGTAGAAAATATTTCGGCTATCTAAGTGAGAAGAAGTTAACTCAACATTTATATACGATGAATGAATGGTGCCTGCAGCACGCACGAACCAAGGTGCAGAGACGTGCTCGGTGGCCAGGCGCTTCTCTTCGCCATCTCTGGCACCCTCCGACAGCCGGCGAGCGGTTCCGACGTCCTGGTGCCCGGATCCACCCTCTCCCCCTCCAGGTACATGCGCTCTGCACGCCCCTTCTGTCCCCCAACACTCTCCACCACCTCCATCTTCTCCCGGTCGTCGCCGACGAGATCTCCGGCCGGAGAGCCGGGTCCGGCCCTCCCACGACCGATCTGCCTCCCACAGCACCGGATCTCCAGGTACCTGCAGCCAGCGGCCTTGGGGGCGTCGGGCGCGTCGGGCGGTCTGGCCCATGGCGCATCCAGCCAGGAAGTTAGGCCCCTGGGGGGCGCCGGGCGCAGGCCGCGTGCTGTCCGCCCATCCTGCCGGGCGGCCACCATGCTCCTTGTCTCCAGCAGCGCAGTCATGAGGCCATCGCCGGGTTCCAGCAGGTCACGGAGCTGCACGCTTGCTGGGTGGCTGCTCCACGTTACGCCAGGATGCTGCTTCACGCTTGTCAACGCGTTGCTCTTGCCGGGCGATGGATGGTAAAGCACGCTGGCTGGTTGAGGCTACGGCGAAAAGCGACGGCGACGTCTCATGACGCCGCTACCTCCTTGAGGCGCCCATCAGTCCTCTTCCGCTGCTTGCTGGTACAGCTGCTGGCCGCTGGTGGTGCACGCTAGGCGCTCGATGGAATGCCCAACCACCAACACCGATCTGCCAGGTCCGATTGGCTGCGCGGCGGCGTGTGGGCGGCGATCGACGTTGTCGGTGCGCGCCCCGCCATCGCTGGCGAAGTCCGATCGGCTCGCTGACGCGTGTGGCGGTGACCGGCGCTGTCGGTGCACGCCCCGCCGCCGCGCGGCGAAGTCCGATCGCTCGCTGACGCGTGGGCGGGCGCCGGTGCCGCCGGTGCACGCCCCATCCTCGCGGGCGAAGTCCGATCGGGCTCGCGACGTGTGGCGGCGGCTGGCGCCGTCGGTGCGCGCCTCCCGTCGTCGCGGGTGAGTCCGGATAGGCTCGCGGCGTGTGGGGGTGGCGGCGCTGTCGGTGCGCGCCTCCCTTCATCGCGGGCAAGTCAATCAGCTCTGGCGGTGGCTGGTGACATGCACAACGACCTCACCCGGGCAGCGACAGCTCGATGTGGCTCTACCATAGGTTCTGGGCGAAAGCTTAGCCCGGATTACTGCGGGCGTGGCGATAATCTCCTTCTTGAAGGCGTCCACCTAAGAACCTCCTGCGCTGCTCCTGCTCCGACCACTCCACTCAACTCCTTGGACACAAGACTGGCGAAAGCTTTTGCCAAGCTCTGTGTTTGCTTGGCCGACGATGGTGGCGTTTTCACGTCATCCACCTCCCTGAGGCATCGTTGAAGAAGTCCTTTAATTCTGGCGTTGTATTTTTCTTTCTTTCTTGTGCTTGTGTGATGTTGTATGGTTTTAGTCCGGTTTTCCATGATTAACCGGACGACAGGTTTTCCTCCCGTTCCCTAAAACGAGACTTTTTGAAACAAGTAGGTGGGAAGCTCTCCCGAATTAGCTTTCAAAAAAAAAGTGCCATTTCTGGTTGCAGCAAATAAATACTGATGCCTTTTTGGTACATGAACTGATACGATTATTAGTATGTTTTGGTAGTGGGAGTAGTGTACTACCGCAACAACCACCTTCGACTCGCTAAGGTACTGCCTCTTATACACAAAACCTTTCTTATCCAATCTACATATGTATAGTCGATCAATATTACCTGATCTTCTCATACCACAGCTCTGCTCTTCTTCCTTTGTATGTCCAATACCAGCGAGGGTGCAAGTAGTCAAGCCAAGCCATTCAACAGTGCTAGCGGAATAGGAGGCATCAAGAAAACATGTGTTTAACAATCTGCTTACCCTTTGTCATCACAAATGCATCATAGTTGCTAGCTATGGCCATACCTCTGCCTCCTGTAATGAGCTAGTCCAGCTAACCGACTTCATCACATATAAACAGCGATCGATGTGGCCTTGCGCATTTCATAGTGCTTTATGAGATGATGGCAGCAATGCTAGAAAACAATGACGAGGATCTGGTGTTAATAGGCATGTCCACCAAGAACCACTTTGAGGAGGGAACAAAAAAAGTGCAACGATAGCTGAAAAATAATATGTGGCACTTTTTCAGCTATCGTTGCACATATCATTGAAAGAAACCCAGCTACCAGCACAGTTCTTCAAAGAAATAGTTCAAAATCACATACAAATGGGAAAGGATTCAACACAACATAAATAACTGATCCACAAATCGATTTGTATGTAACATACAAAGGAGAAGGATTCACATCACAAATCTTTCTTGCTTTATTTCCTCCCAATCTGAGATTGATACAGAAAATTTAAAAGGAATCTTGGCTTGCTTAGCAATCCCGTTGTTGCAATCTGCAGCCATCAAAATCGAAAAAAATAAGTTGGGATGAAATCAATAGGAGCAAACGGATTAAGATGAGAAGGCTTCAGATGTGAGGAGAGCGAACCTTGTGAATATAACAAGCATAAATCAAATCTTGCAGCTGGAATCTTGCATGCGCATGAGCATGAGCATAAATGGCGCCCTCCCCAAATCTGCCACGGATTAAGAACGCACGACCATGGCTCGAATCTTGCATTTGCAACATGCCAAAATAGGAAATGGAGCTCACCATAAATCAAATCCATGGCAGATCTAGGAGCCCAATCAGGCCGGGAGCCCAATCTGGTCGTGGCGGCCACTGCCACTGGCTCACGCATGTCGGTGCACAATCCTATGCCACGCTCATGCGTGTCGGTGCCCAGACACGCCGGCGGCGCCCGTGCCTCCCTGCCTGATGTGCTTGCCGACAGGACTTCACAAGGATGAAGAAGCCACCGGCACAGCTCACCCACCCACACTCACGTCAGTCGCAGCGGTTGAGGGCTCGTGCTAGTCGCCATCTTCTCTAGCAATGCCCACCCACTTACTCACGTGAGCTGCAGAATTAGCAGTGTACCACAACTGCCTCACTGTCACCACATGCCCACCTGATCATCACTGTATTAAGCTCATCGACCTGGGAGAAGGTGGCCATGTATAGCGGCTGTTGTTAAAAAGGTGGCTCGGGATGTG
Source organism: Hyparrhenia diplandra (assembly GCA_015847255.1). Taxonomy (NCBI): domain Eukaryota; kingdom Viridiplantae; phylum Streptophyta; class Magnoliopsida; order Poales; family Poaceae; genus Hyparrhenia; species Hyparrhenia diplandra. The sequence continues at coordinate 298,804 of JADLZK010004112.1, read as the reverse complement.
GTTTGCCAGAGTGGTTGACTAGGATGGTTTCCCGTATTTAGGGTTTATTTTTTGCATATATAGGGCTCTTGTACGCCAGGAAAGTTTTAATGTCAAACATGTTGTTAGGTACCAATGTAAAAGTAGTCAGAGTACCAAAACGGACTGGGTGTGCCCTCCCAAAAATAGCAGGGTTCCATCCAGTTTTTTATGATTTTGTTGTCATTTTGTAATCTTCATTGCGGGTACAACTGGAATTTGCCATCAGGATTAGTGCTTGACCTTCTGTTGTCTCTGCTGGACCACCCACACACCCACAGAGAGGCCACGGCTCAGGTCAGCCGAGGAGCGATGGCCTCATGCGCAGCTCCAACAATAAGCTTGGCCTTCCTGCACATGGCACCTGTGCAAATGCCTCACTGGCCAGGGCGCCCCTCTCCAACAAGTCTGTACGGAAGAGCTGTGCCTATTGTTCAACTCCAGCGAGGTGAGGTGAGTTCGCACTCGATCTAAGAACTCAGTCTCGTCTACGCTGTCCTAGCAGTGAGATAGTACCAATTTATATTGAACTACTTCAGACAGGTGAGCCATGAATTTTAGTAGGATCCATGAAGACTTGAGAAATACTATATAGATGAGGCCAAATTAAAGCGATTCAATTTTGGTAGCAGGGAAAATAAAAGGTGTAACACTGTAAATACACATGTCCACTTGTACCTATATATAGTTACAGCCTATCATCATGTTGTGTCCCTCGATATTGAGTCTTGATATACACCGCATGAAGAAGCCCTCTCTATATGTAATACCATCCGTGTAGCTAGCTTTAGCCGCCATGCCTCTGTTAACAGACTAGGATAGTCGGTTAGGCCGGGATGTCAATCCGGTCAGGCCGGGGCCAATGCGCCCGTAGGAGATATGGAATATCTCATTCTTGTATATCAAGTAGATCTTGTATTGTGTAGCAAGTAGATTGATGTAAATCTAATCTTGTAACTTGGACCCTTGTACAAGCCACGCCATGGGCATTTCATGGCTATATAAACATGGAACCGAGGAGCCTAGGAAGGTAACCTCGTTAACCCTAGTCGGTTTTACATGGTATCACGAGCCTTCAACATCCTCACGGATTCTCGCTATGGCTTCCTCTTCCTCCGCGCTTTCTGCAGCGTTTTTCCCCGCCTTATGTCCCGTGAGCGAGAAACTAACCCGCAGCAACTATCCGCTGTGGAAGGCCCAAGTGCTCTCTGCCATCAAGGGCGCACGCCTGGGGGATTTCCTCGACCCCACCGATGAGCCTCCTCCTGCCAAGATCAAGAAGGAGAAGAAGGCTGATACTGATCCTGATGCCGAGATCCCAAACCCAGTAGTATGGGGATTGGGCGGCCAAGGACAATCAAGTTCTCAGCTACACCCTCACGCCGCTGTCCCGCGAGATCTTGGTGCAAGTGATCTCGAAACCGAGACGGGCGGCGGCTGCGTGGGCGACCATCGAAGGGATGTATGCATCCCAATCTCGCGGCTGTCTGGTCAGCACCAGACTCGTATGGCGCTGGCTACCACCTCGGCAAGGGAGCTTCGACAATCAGTGAGTACTTCACCAAGATGCGTGGGCTTGCTGATGAGATGGCGTCGGCTGGGAGACGTCTTGAAGATGACGAGCTGGTGTCCTACATCTTGACCGCCTCGACATGGAGTTCAACCCAGTGGTGTCTGCCGTCTCGGCTCGGATCGAGCCGATCTCTGTTGGTGAGTTGTATACTCAATTGGTTGCTTTTGAACAGCGTATGGAGCTGCACAATGGTGGATCTCAGTCCACTGAACAACATGGCCGCACGTGGTGGACGCGGGCGGTGGTGACAACACTCCGTGGCCGTGGGGGTTTTTCCCGCGGCGGAGGCGGACGCAACCGAAGGGAGGCCGCGGTGGCGGCGGTGGCCGCCCGGGTGGCCTCCAGGCTGGCACCATATGCCAGCTTTGTGGAAAGGAGGGCCATACCGTCATACGCTGCTACAAGCGTTTTGATGCTACCTGGAAGGGTCCTCCACGAAGACGGTGGCAAACGCGAGCTCTTCTTCCTCCTACGGCGTGGACACGAATTGGTACATCGATTCCGTGCTACCGATCATGTCACCGGCGATCTTGAGAAGCTGACCGTGCACGCGACAAGTACACCGGTGGAGATCAGGTGCACGGTGCCAATGGCGTAGGTATGAGAATTGAACATGTTGGTCATACTACTTTTTGTTCCCGAATAGTCGATTCATCTTAAAAACATCTTGCATGTTCCTCAAGCTAAAAGAACCTAGCCTCAGTTCATCGCCTAGCCAAAGATAATCATGCTTTTATTGAATTTCACCCGCATTCTTTTTCATCAAGGAGCAGGGGACCAAGAGGACCCTACTCAGAGGCCGATGTGAAGAGGGGCTCTATCCTCTTCGTCTACCCAATAAGCAAGTGCTTGGAGTCGCCAAGCCATCCGCGTCCCTGTGGCATTCAAGGCTAGGTCATGCTTCTGCACCCGTCGTCCGGAAAGTCCTAGATCGCCATAGTTTACCTTTTTCCCAAGATTTGAATAAGCATGCTATTTGTGATGCGTGCCAGCAAGGCAAAAGTCATCAATTGCCTTATGCTAAGTCAACAAGTGTGTCATCAAGTCCTATGGAACTCATTTTTTTTCAGATGTGTGGGGTCCCCGCACCCACTTCTATTGGTCGGAATAATTATTATGTGAGCTTCATTGATGATTATAGCAAGTTTACTTGGATTTATTTGCTTAGACACAAATCTGAAGTTTTTCAGCGATTCCGCGATTTTCAAAATCTTGTTGAGCGCCAATTTGATCGAAAAATTCGTTGCATCCAAACTGATTGGGGTGGTGAGTATCAATCACTTAACACCTTCTTTCAGCGCATTGGCATAGAGCACCATGTTTCCTGTCCCCATGCTCACCAGCAAAATGGCTCGGCTGAATGCAAGCATCGACACATTGTCGAAGTTGGTCTCTCGCTTTTTAGCTCATGCTCATATGCCTTTAAAATTTTGGGATGAAGCATTTGTTACCGCTGTTTTCCTCATAAATCGACTACCATCTAAAGTTATCTCCTATGATACACCACATGAACGCCTTCTTGGCAAGGCACCAGATTATAGTTTTCTTCGCACTTTTTTGGTGCGCATGCTGGCCAAACCTCCGACCATTCAATAAGCGCAAGCTCCAATTTCGATCACGACGGTGTGTGTTCCTTGGTTATAGTCCACTTCATAAAGGTTTCAAATGCTTAGATCCCACCGAGGGCAGGGTGTATATTTCACGTGATGTGGTGTTTGATGAACACGTGTTTCCCTTCTCTCAAATGCATCCGAATGCAGGAGCTCGTCTTGGAGCTGAGTTAGCTATTCTTCCTGATGTGCTTCTAAATCCTAAAGCGACCTTTGGGGATGCAATTGTAGATGATCAGCATAGTTCTTTCTCAGCGCCCACTAATTCCCAGCAAAGTCTGGGAGGTTCTATGTCTTGTGCAGGAACAAACACGAGCTCCGGCAACAACAATTCTAGCGCGCCTGGCTTTGGAGGGGCACGTTATCATATGTGTCTCCCACGGGGAGACGAGCGGCGGCTGATCCCGCTGATCGCTGATCGCCGCGGGATCGGGCGCTGACCCGATGCTGCTTCTCCGACAGCGCAGGCGGGCGCATCGTCTCCGCTTTCTGCGTCCCCGCCTGGATCTTCTACGGCTGCCTCTCCGGATCGGCTCTCTACTGGTGCCGTGTTGTCGCCACAGCCGGATCCGAATGCAGGGGGAGCAGTACCTACCGCGTCCCACGGCGACATCGGAGACAGGTGCTTCCAGATCTTCTGTGACGATGACGTCTCCAGGCGAGGCTGTGTCACCGATCGTTCCTACGCGACCCACTACACGTCTTCAGCAAGGTATAACTAAACCAAAGCAATATACAGATGGTACAGTCCGATGGTGTATGCAGGCTATTACCTCTGAAGAACCAGCCCGCATCTCGATGCATTGCGTGACTCCAAGTGGGTCTCGGCCATGGATAGTGAATACAAAGGCGTTGATGGACAATAATACGTGGCGGCTGGTACCTACTCCAAAGGGTAAAAATATCATAGATTGTAAGTGGGTTTATAAAGTTAAACGCAAAGCAGATGGTACAATTGATAGGTATAAAGCTCGTTTGGTTGCCAAAGGTTTTAAGCAAAGATATGGGATTGATTATGAGGATACTTTTAGTCCTGTTGTTAAAGCTGCCACTATTAGACTCATTCTTTCTGTTGCTGTCTCAAAAGGATGGTCTCTCAGGCAACTTGATGTACAGAATGCCTTCTTGCATGGGATATTAGAAGAAGAAGTATACATGAGGCAACCTCCGGGTTACATGAAGAAAGGAACACAAAATATGGTGTGCAAACTTGAAAAAGCTATATATGGCTTAAAACAGGGCACCTCGAGCTTGGTACGATAGATGTGGAAAGCTGATGTCGTTGGGATTTAAACCATCCAAAGGTGACACTTCATTGTTTTATTTCAGTAAAGGAAATTTAACTATGTTTGTCTTGGTTTATGTGGATGATATTATAGTAGCAAGTTCCTCTCAAGATGCTACAAGTGCTTTGCTTAGGGCGCTTGAAAAAGACTTTGCACTCAAGGATCTTGGTGACCTTCATTATTTCCTGGGCATTGAGGTGAAGAAGGTGCATGGAGGGCTTCATCTTTCTCAAGAGAGGTATGCTACTGATATTTTACAGCGAGCAGGCATGAAGATGTGCAAGTCGATTGCCACTCCTCTACCGTAGCGAGAAAAAGCTTAGTGCAACAGTTGGCCGAGAAGCCGGGATCTGCAGATGCTACACGGCGATGGGAGTTTAGTAGGGGCTTTGCAATACTTGACGTTAACTCGGCCTGATATCTCATTCTCGATAAACAAAGTATGTCAATTCCTGCATGAGCCCACTACAGTTCATTTCAGTGCTGTTAAAAGAATTTTGCGGTATATACAAGGAACAAAGAATTTTGGACTCCTGTTCAGACGATCACAATCTATGATTGTGAGTGCATTTTCAGATGCAGATTGGGCCGGGTGCCCAGATGACAGGAGATCGACAGGAGGGTTTGCTGTCTTCCTTGGCTCCAATTTGATATCGTGGTGTGCAAAGAAACAGGCAACGGTGTCCAGGTCAAGCACCGAAGCTGAATACAAGTCTCTGGCAAATGCTACAGCAGAGGTCATGTGGATTCAGAAATTGTTGAATGAACTTGGTATATGGCATCCACCGGCAGCACGGTTGTGGTGTGATAATATTGGTGCTACCTACTTATCAGCTAATCCTGTATTCCATGCTCGTACTAAGCATATAGAAATTGATTTCCATTTTGTTAGAGAAAGGGTGGCTCAAAAGTTATTGGAGATCAGGTATATTCATACTGCTGATCAACTCGCCGACGGATTCACTAAACCAGTTGTGGCAGCAAAGGTAGATCAGTTCAGACGCAATCTAAACCTTGTGGCAGGTTAAGATTGAGTAGGGGTGTTAACAGACTAGGATAGTCGGTTAGGCCGGGATGTCAATCCGGTCAGGCCGGGGCCAATGCGCCCGTAGGAGATATGGAATATCTCATTCTTGTATATCAAGTAGATCTTGTATTGTGTAGCAAGTAGATTGATGTAAATCTAATCTTGTAACTTGGACCCTTGTACAAGCCACGCCATGGGCATTTCATGGCTATATAAACACGGAACCGAGGAGCCTAGGAAGGTAACCTCGTTAACCCTAGTCGGTTTTACAGCCTCCACTACGTTCTGTAACTGCCAGTGAAGGTGTGGAAAGGATACAGACAATCAGTCTATTTATCCATTGCGCGTGCATGGGATTGGGATGTGTCAGGATATCTCAGTGAGCCATTTTGCACAGCGAGGTAGCATCTCATGATCATGTGAAGCAAACGGCAATTGAACTGGAGATGCTCTTGATGACGAGGTTCTGGCTCAATAGCTAATTTGTAGATCGTCAGAAAGGATGAGCGTGCGTGGGGCACGATTTATACTATTTATTGTAAATAAAACGGGAGTGGGAGCTGCCCATTGTTTTATATATTGTGAAAAAAACAGACCAAATACTAGTTAAGCTTAGATGCCCTCCATATAGTATATTTCCGTGCTTAACTGTTTGTGCAGGTGTTGTAGGATCAGAATATGCATGGTAGCGAAGGGGTTTTTTTGATACCCCTATAGCGCCAGTGGACAAACAGTAATGGATAGAAGAACAAAACCCAAATGTCAATTAATGACTTCTTCGAAAGACATTACTCTAAGTAATAGACAACAACTGTATCGTGCAACAATGAAAGATTAACGGAGGTGGGCATTGCAACCACCTCCAATCAAAGGTTAGTTAATGTGTGATTAATGGAGGTGTTGTACTGGCTGCCTCGGTAAATCAAAAGGAAAAAGAAAGACCATGGACAGAGCCCACCCCAAGCCCATCCATGGGACACCTCTTGGACCTCCACGCCCCCAGCGTCGCTAGATCATTCCTGTCACGGCCGCCACCGATCGAGATACGCCACCGGGGAGGCCACTCGCGCCATCACCGCTGCCAGGGTCCGCAGCACCAAGAGGGGGAGCGAGGAGTGAGGTTGGTGTCCACCGGCACACACTACTACTGGTTTGATTTTTTTTCGAAAGCGCACCCATTGGTACGTGCTTCATTAAGGGAAAATAGAGTTTTACACGTCGCACACTTTAGCCAAAACAATTGGCCGAGGCGCACGAAAACACACATACAAGAATCACCGGCTAAAACGGTGGTGCATTACGGTTGTACTAAAAAGTTAAACTAATGTGCGACTCGAGCTGGAGGTCGAAGCGTCCGCGGCTACCGCTCCAAATCAGAATCTCCCCCAAAGGCGGCAAAACCAGGCGCATCAAGGGAAAGATCTCGCGCATACGCCTACGCTTCCGGAAGAAGCTGCCGGCGAAAAATGGTCCCGGAGCTTACCCCCGTAGCTTCGGGGACGGCGCGCCCTCGACCTGGCGTCCCTCAAGCTTGTTGAGCATCTCCGCCAACGTCGTCCCGCTCCCGTTGCACGGAGGAGGGTCGGTCGCCGGTTGCCAAAGACGAGACGAGCACGTCGTGCTTGCCAATCTTCGATAGGGACCTTGGACGAAGCGGAGGGTGGGGTGGCCGAGAGGCCGGGCTCGTCGAGCGGGAGGGAGATCGACGCAATGAAGTCCTGGATGGAAGCAGCGGTGGGCGCGATGGCGTCCTCCCGAACCGATCCCCCGAGGCGATCGTCTCCGTGGCGGTTGCGGTGTCCCCCTACGTGGGAACTCGAACTCATCACCAGCGGCGGACGCCGAGTAGGTGAAGGATTTTGCGCATTCTCTCCCGCCTAGAGGACGCCGGCGGCATCCCGGAAGGCCGCGTGGAACCTCGCGGCGGGTGAGGGGTCCGGGTAGGCGCCCGTGTGCACGGGCGCTGGTCCATTTGTTGACTGGACACGCCGCGCCGCTTCTCGGCCGGCTTCGGAAGGCAGTTTTGGCGGCCAGCCGGTCGCTACGGCGCGGTACCCAGTCATCGTCAACAACCCTCATTCTTCGCTGCGAAGTGGGGGCTTGAAGGCCCTGGTAGTGTCAAAGTCGGCGAGTCGATGGAGGCGGCAACCGAAGCCGCCACCTCCGACACCTCCGCGCCTGGTGGAACGTGACGTGTCGGCGAAGTGGTGTACCCCAGCGCATCCTGCGCCACGGACACGTCCGGCCCGTCCACCAAGGGTTGACCCCGCACCCCGGACGTCGAGGGGCAGGGCCGGTTGACGCGAAGTGACGCTGGCAGGTCTGCCGCCATCCCCGGATCCTCTGAAGCCTGCCCCCTGCGGCGTAGCGCGACCATGCGCAGAGGCGAAGGCGGCTCGAACTGCCCATCCATAGGTGGCGCCGGGTCCGATGGTGGCGCGACGAGGGAGGCCACGAGCTCGTCTAGCATCGGGTCCACCCGAGCAGGTGTCGAGGAGATTAAACATGGCAGTTTTATTAATTAACCATGGCAGTTTTTGCAACAACCGCGGAGCTAATAAGCCCATGTTATTGCAAAAAAAAAAAAAAAACATATCCACCACTAACTGGGGCTGGATCTGGGCTGCCGCCACCGGCCCTGCTCGCCACCGCCGCTGCCACGCGATAACATGTGCTCACTTACTCAACCAGATGCAATTGACATTTCTCGCGGTGTGTAACTGTGTTCGTACAGAACGTGATAAAGTGTTGGCTTATATAGAGCCAAGTGCAGTTGTGTGCGCTTATCAACATCTCTCCTTGGAAGTGGCACTTATATAGAGCCTCGCCACATGTCGCCTTTCCTTTCTATTTGTTCAGGTGCGGTATGTAGCTGATTTTTATTTTATCCATAACAACACATACTAATGGTAATGTCAGTTGTATGAGGAGCAATATGATCAAGGACTCCTACATAGAGATCAAAGCGTGATGTAGTATGTTGGGACTAGGAGGCACCTGGAACAGGTAGCTTTGTTGAAAAATGAGATCAAGAGGCACTATAGCAGGTGTGCTTGTTTAAAAAAGCTGATGAAGAGCAACGATGTAGTCTGCAGTTCATTGTATCGCTTCTTTGCCCCGTCATTGTCCCATCGTCTCGGGCTTGGGTTTCCCATGAGAGCACGCGGGTGCGACCATGGCCCCTGGTGAAAGAACATCCTGTGATGTGCGGAGTCAGGTCGCCAGGGAACAGCATCGAACATGGTTCCTCTTTCACTCTCTATATATCCCAAGCGCTGCGCGGTGAAGCACGAGACAGCCAATGGACCAGTCTCCCATCACCCGGCCGAACAGCTGTCTGTGTGCTGTTTTGGCCGATGTTTGAAGCGTCTATCTTGACTGATCACCTCGAATCTGCGCACATTGTTTCTTTGGTTGTCAATTGACGGGCTATGAAACAAAGTTCAACAGGAACTACAACAACTCAGTCTTCTAGTTTCTCAGAGCCTCAAAGCTCTCGCTCTGATGAGCCAGGCAAAAGACAGTCAATATTCAGTAGAGGACTAGCAAAACTGAACACCTCAAAGCAAGAGAATAGCCATCCAATCCAATGAAACCTCAAACTTCATCTGCAACCAGGTTTTCTCACAACCCGGTCTGCATGCAGGAATAGAATAGTACACACGCTGGCTTGTGTGATCTGTGCAATGCTAGTTTGTATGAATTTACAAGCTACATAAATTAATTACTGTCATGGATTTTATTATAATTTTATGAGAAATTTTAGAATGGCTAGAAAACATATAGACCATCCATGGACAGAGATCAAACGGTTGTAAAACATATGAGGTACCAACGTAGAAGTACTCGGAGGTACCAAAAAGGATAGGGCGCCAGGGTGGTACCAAAATTAGTGGGACCAGTATTAAAATTGGTGAATTCCATCCCCATTTTTATGACAAACGGTTGTGGCTAAGGACGACGAGGCTGAGCTGCTTGTATTATGAGGGCATCTGTATTTGTGCTTGGCCCGGACGCTCCCCGCGAACAGCTCCAGAACATGTCAAATGCAGATGAAGTCCTCCGGTATTTGTCTGGGGAAGATGACTAGCACGTACGTAGAGACTGACGCCCGGTGCTTGATCGCCTGTCCCGGGAGTGGGCTGAGCATCTATCTGAGCATGCAATCAATGCGTTGAGCACGCCTCAATAACTATGTGTTGAGTACGCCTCCATAATATTGACGACCCGCGTGCTTGCAATGGATAGAATCCATAAATCATATGGAAGCTAAGGCCACCTTTGTACCTCTACATTGATCCCCTCCTCCACTGATCAAGACGTCCAATATATATATTATCTATCAAAAGAATGATATGGAGTAATATTTTAAAATAAATATTTCGCAATTCTACTATATATACATATAATGTTTTATTAAAAACATAAATTGATATAAATTACCAAGTTACATAAATTGTTGTCAAGTATATATTAATTAATTATAATATATACTTCATCCACCCTAGAATCTCTGCTGGTCCTATAAATTCGTTGTTAGAACACTCTGCAAAACATCTCCGATCTGAGTCGGTTAACCAGTTCTTGCTATTTCAAGGGTTAACCTCCTCCACTGTGGGGACCGAGTCCCAACAAATGCTAAGAGCCAAGCTTACCAAAGAGAGGGAAGAACAAAAATACAGAAAAAAAAAAAAAAAGAGAACAAAAAGTAAACAGAGGAGGCGGGAGCAACGTGTAAGGATTTGGAACTAATGGTTGCAGGTAATTGTGTGCATATATGAGATCATCAGCTCATGATGTGTCTGATATGCTTTATTGTATGATGACAGAGAGAGCAGTACAATCAGGCACCAAAGAATTTATCCCCTCACCTACTCAACCAGCTGCAATGGAAGATGTATTTGACATTTCGATGTGTGTAACTGTGTGCCCACAAAACGTGATAACATGTGTTGGCTTATATAGAGCCAAGTGCACTAGTGTGTTCATCAATCTCCTTGCTGAAGTGGCACTTATATAGAGCCTCCCACTTGTCACGTTTCCTTCCTATTTGTTCAGGACCTTCAGGTGCAGTATGTAGTGTAGTTAGTTTTTGTTATATCCATAACACATACTACTGGTAATGTGAGTTCCGTGAGAGAGCAATACCATCAAGGACTCCTACAAAGAGCTCAAAGCGACATGTAGTATGTTGGGACTTGGAGGCACCGAAACAAGTAGGCTAGTTGAAACAGCGGATCAAGCGCCACGAGAAGAGGAATCCTTGTTTAAAAAGCCCATGAAGAGCAACATCTAGTCTGCAGTTCAATGTATCGCTGCTTCTAGTTTCTCAAAAGCTAGCCTCAAACCTCTCCATCTGATGAGCCTGACATAACATAGTTAATGTTCAGTAGAGGACTAGCTAAACTGGACACCTCAAAGAAAGAGAATAGCCAGCCAATGAAACCTCAAACTTCATCTGCAACCAGGTTTTCTCACAACCCGGTCTGCATGCTGGAATAGAATAGTACAGACGCTGGCTTGTGTGATCTGTGCAATGCTAGTTTATATGAATCAACAAGCTACGTAAATTAATTATTGTCATGGATTTATTATAATTTTAAGAGAAATTTTAAAAACATATGAGGTACCAATGTAAAGGTACTCGGAGGTACCAAAAATGATAGGGCGCCAGTGTGGTACGAAAATTAGTGCGACCAGTACTAAAATTGGTGGATTCCATCCCCATTTTATGACAAACAGGTTGTGGCTAAGGACGACGAGGCTGAGCTGCTTGCATTATGAGGGCATCTGTGTTTGTGCTTGGCCAGCTCCAGAACATGTCAAATGCAGATGAAGTCCTCCGGTACTGGCCTGGGGAATTAAGATGACTAAGATGTCCGCAGAGACCGACGCCCGGTGCTTGATCGCCTGTCCCGAGTCGGCTGATCATCTATCTGATGGTTGTCAGCCTCCGCAATCAACGCGTTGAGCATGCCTCAATAACTAAGCGGCCTCGTGCTTGCAGTGGATACAATCCATAAATCATGGAGGCTAAGGCCACCTTTTGTACGCCTACGTTGATCGCCTCCTCCACTAATCAAGACGTCAAATGTATTATCTATCAAAAGAATCATATGGAGTTATACTTTAAAAATAAATATTTCGCAATTGTACTACCAATATATAGGTATGTCATATGTTTCAATAAAAACATAAATTATATGAATTAACAAGTTACATAAATTGTTGTAAGTATATATTAATATAATTTTCAAATGAATCGTTGATATCATTGGAATATGTCTCAAGGGAAATCTCCATGATTTTTATTCGAAGATACAAACATATTTTAATCTCTTATATATGTCAGTATATATGTATATCTATATATATACCATGATATGTATATACGCAAATGCACACCACTTGCATGTCGTCAGACCTATTTATTAGAAGAGCAATGTATATAAACGTGCCAGCAGCATGATCTTTAGTTAAGCTTATATGAAAGGCCGGTGTGCATTGTGGAGTCGGGAGAGACCCAAAAAAAAGCCTAACTGAGAATGAGTGGCGAAACGATAGAAATGTTGGCACACAACGATAGCTTAGGTAATGGAGGCATCAGGAGTTGCATGCATTTGCTGACACGGACCCAACACAGGTGCTATCGATGTTATTGTCACGAAGGACCTATACAGAGAACCCCCACTAAAGATTCTCTTGACATGCAAGCATGCCATCTAAGCAGCCCCACTAATGCCCCCACTAACACCTTCAAACATGCAAGCATATCACCTAAGCAGCCCCACTAACGCCCCACCGACACTTTCCGTTAATGATCCAACATGTTAATTATCGCTCACTGTTAGTGACCCATGTTTTCTTTCATGAAGTTAAGGATCTAAGATTATCATGACACTTTTTATCAATGTTTACAAGTCGGATGACCGGTTGGTCACGACCTAGGACCGACCAGGGCGATTAATTGCAATTAATCGGGCGACTAGGGACGCCCCCGTCGAAAGCACCTGGACCGACCAGGGCGAGTAATCGCGATTAATCACAATTAGTCGGACGAACCGAAAACATTCCTTTTTATTTAGTTTATTACTGAAATTACTTTTACATTTCTCTTATCAAGATTAAAACTATTTTTGCATACCCGCAGCAACGCGCGAGAATTCACCTAGTAGTTGACAAAAGACAATCGAGATAATTGTGCTGACCGGTGTTGGTTTGTCCTGAACTGGAGGGTGCCCGTTGGAAGAGACATTGTGCCTGATTTAGCGTGTGTAAGCGTAGGGGCTTAGCTAGGTCTTTGGGTGTGTTGAAGCCAAAATCCTTGTAATACAATGTACTGTTGGTGGTTAACCAATAATAACAGAAAACAGAAAGCCAACCCTATTTGCGAGTTTGTCTTCTTGGCCCCGAATTCAAAATTTGGTCTCCTAACCCCAAATCCACTACATGTCAATGACAAAGCTCTTGATGAGCATGGACCCGATGGTTGCTAGGCCCTGCAATACAATGGAGAGCACAATGATCTCAAGTGATAATCGAGCAATCATTAGTGTGCACCACTTCCATCACTGCATGCCATCACGGATGCCTCCTGCGCTACCAAGATAGTCAAAAGTTTTCTTGGTTCAGACGATGCTACCTTAGTGGGAGATTGACAAAAAAATTGCCTCTATGATTGAAGGGGCAGTCATGAGCCTAGCTATGAGAAAAAACTGCGAGCACATGTGCATCCGATAGTATAGTAGTCATGTGGTTGGCGCTGATGAGGAGCAACTGTTGGCCACGATGGATGTAGATTATGATGCACGATTGTTGATCTCTTTTCCACAGAGAGTACTATTGTCTTCTACTACAGTCAATGTTGCCGCCCCTTCACGTTCGCCACCTCTCCACGTTCGCCACGGCCATGCCCTCCTGGCCCATGGCATATATCCTGAGAATATTCCCTAAAACCACCTCTGTGACTGGGGGCGGCGTAGTAATCTTCCTGGGTGGCTTTGTCGACGTCCCGAAGGACTTTGTGCCCGAGCCTGAGGTTTCCCCTTCCTGTTCCTTCGGCCATTGGGCTCCGGCGGCTAGAGCGGTGGAGGCCTGCGGTCATCTTTGCCGCTAAGCTCGGGGCTTTTCGCACATCATGTGATCGAGAGCGGGCCATCCTCCTTCGCTCATGAAACCATCACGCCGTCGGGCGGAGGTTCTAGAGCTCCACACCCTGGAACCTCCGCTAGTCCTATGAATTCGATGTCAGAACGCTCTTCAAAACATCACCGATCCGAGTCGGTTAACCAGTTCTTGCTATTTCAAGGGTTAACCTCCACCACTGTGGGGACTGAGTCCCAACAAATGGTAAGATCCAAGCTTACCAAAGAGAGGGAAGAACAAAAATACACAAAAAAAAAAGAGAACCAAAAGGAAACAGAGCAGGTGTGGGAGGAACGTGTAAGGATTTGGAACTAATGGTTGCAGGGAATTGTGTCTGATATGCTTTCTGATATGCTTTATTGTACGATATGACTGAGTGAGCAGTATAATCAGGCACCAAAGAATTTATCCGCTCACCTACTCAACCAGCTGCAATAGAAGATGTATTTGACATTTCTATGTAACTGTGTGCCCACAGAACGCGATAACATGTGTTGGCTTATATAGAGCCAAGTGCACTAGTGCGTTCATCAATCTCCTTGCTGAAGGGGCACATATATAGAGCCTCCCCGCTTGTCACCTTTCCTTCCTATTTGTTCAGGTGCAGTATGTAGTTGGTTTTTGTTATATCCATAACACATACTACTGGTAATATGGGTTCTGTGAGAGAGCAATACCATCAAGGACTCCTACATAGAGCTCAAAGCGTGATGTAGTATGTTGGGACTAGGAGGCACCGGAAACAAGTTGCTGTTTAAAAAAGCCGATGAAGAGCAACCATGTAGTCTGCAGTTCATTCTATCGCTTATTCGCCCCGTCAATGTCCTTTCATCTTGGGCTTGGGTTGTGGGGCCATGCGGCTGCGGCCATACCCCCTCATGAACATTGTGTGATGTGCTGAGTCGGGTCGGCATGGCACATCATCCACTCACTGTCTCCCAAGGGCCGCGCGTTGCTAAGCGTTGGACAGCCAGCACCAGTCTCCCATCATCCAAACAGCGCTAGCGCTGTCTGTAAGCTGTTATGGTCGATGTTTCATGCATCTATCTTGAGTGATGACCTCCGATCTGTGCACATTGTTTATTTGGTTGTCAATTAACCGGCTATGAAACTAAGTTTAACATGAACTACAACAACTCAGTCTTCTAAATTCTCAAAGCCTCAAACCTCTCTATCTGACGAGCCTAACATAAGACGGTTAATGTTCATTAGAGGACTAGCAAAACTGGACACCTCAACGCAAGAGAATAGCCAGCCGATGAAACCTCGAAGTTCATCTGCATCCAGATTTTCTAACAACCCGGTCTACATGCAGGAATAGAATATTACACACACCGGCTTGTGTGATCTGTGCAATGCTACTTTATATAAATTAACTAGCTACATAAATTAATTACTGTCATGGATTTTATTATAGTTTTAACACGACCATGTGTAGAGCAAATTAATATAGAGCAAAGTGCAGTCGTGCGTTCAGGATGAACAACACAAACTGTCCCTGCTCTTGGCACATTTCCGGTTTGCTTTGACCCTGATGTTCCATATATATATATAGCCAGCAGCTTTCTATACCCATATAAACGCCTCCAAATTGTAATGCGTAGGAGTTGTGAGAATGAGAACAATGGCACCTCTGAAGAACACCTGGTTAGAGCTCAAAGGATGATGCACAGTAGGATAAGGGCATGTTCGGTTGCAATGGATTAATTCCATGCGGATTCATTTCTAGAGCAGTTGTGGGTGGGAGATCGCATAGTTGCCGGAAGTCTCCATGGGACTTCATTCTGCTGCATGTAATCTCCGCACGTTCTTCTGCACGTAGCATCCGAGTGGGTTCATTCCAGGACCCTGGTGGCCAGGATTCATTCCAAGCGAGATGAGGGTTTTTTTGCTGCATGTGACCTCTGCAGGATCCTCAAATAGCCTGCCGGTACACACATTTGAAGGAAACCGGGATGGGATCCAGGTGGTTGCATGTCCACAACCGAATGAGCCCTAATACTAGGAGGCACAAGGAGTCTGTTACATAAGGCAGGCATGACAAGATGTGAACGTGGGCATGATAGTATCTCATCCCTATCGACAGCATGAAACCAAGTGTGATCTTGCATGTTCGCTAGGGAAGTGCCCTCTTTGTTTCTCCGCTTGGCCTATAGCATATATAGCTGCTTGGTGAGTACTAACTAGTGTGAAGGTGAGGACGAGGAACAGCTTCGTGTTCGATTAAATTGTTAAGTTGCATGGCTGCCCAGGTTTGGCAACTGATCCTAGCAGAAGGTAGTGACTGGATTGCCTTGAGTAACTCGGAGCTCGCTAGTCACTTTGACGACGCCAATCAGCATTGGGTCTTATTGCAAAGTGCAGGACGATGCAGCCATCTGTAATTGTGTGTAAACATGGGGTGCCTGTCTCGACGTTGCATGCGTGGTCACCAAGCGGCCTACATTTCTCGCGTCAGCTGTGAATGTTCCATTGTGAACGACCAGAACTCCTCTTATTGAAACACGCGCCAATGGATGTGTCCTTGAAAAAACACAGCATTTAAATTATATGCTTACAAATTTCCCTTCAAGAAACTCTCATGCCTCATTTCACCCCATGTAATTAGCTACGTGCTGATCTAACATCAGAATATGGGTGCAAGAGGTGTTTTTTTGGTAGACCTTATAATGCTAGTGGACAAAAACTAATGGATAGAAGAACAAACCTGAACACCAACGATGGCTTAAAAAACTAATTGCCAATGACTTTTTGAATTCATGATGTCTTGCAAGAAGTGGAGGTATTATTGGTCAGCTTTGTTCTTCTATCTATTAGCGAGGTGAAGTTTCCGATGCACTTGCACTCCTGGGTCGCTTTTGGGAATTCATGGTGCCGCGCAAGAAGCTGAGCTAGAGCAAAATTTGAGCTACAAAGAACATCCAATTGCTATTCTGGATTTTCCAGAAGGATGGCAAGGACCAATAAACCATCAAAATGGTCAAAGTGCAATGGAGTCTTCATTTACTGGAAGAAGCTACTTGGGAGGTGGAAGATCTTATTAGAAAGCAATATCCACACCTATTTCACCAACAGTACACAGTTTGGGGTTGGGTTTGAGTCCTTATAGCAGTTTAGAATGAAATAAATTCCATTTTTCCTTTGATTTTTTTATTGTGGATGCATAAACCTAGTTTGAAGAATGTCAGGGTGATTCTTCCAAGAGCAGAAATTTGTCATGACCCAGTCAGGAATTGTTCAATAACATCAGCATCATGAGCATTATAAACTAACTTCGACTGGTTGACTAACTCGCAAAAGATGCATATCAATGCAGAGTTCTCAATGAAGCACGATCGATGATGACTCCCATTCATATGTATTCTTAATTGTCAAGGATAACATAGTTGACGAGTATGCATGGTTAAACTGACAAGATTGGTCCCGAGATTCGCTAAAGCTACACTCAATACAAATAAACAAATCATACATGGACATTAACTCGTACAGATGCTCATATGCTTTTAACTGCTGCTGCCATATGTAATGGCCATCATGTTCATTCATTGTACAATGAAGACTGAATACAGATGCCCCCAGCTGCATACTATATATATAACTGAGCCTCGATAGCAATAGAACCGTGGAGTCCTTTCTGCTTCTTGTTGTTGAGATCGATTTGTGAAAGGAGAGTGGAGAGCCTCTGATACCAATCCCTCACATGCTACCACTGTTCTGTAGAATAGATGGTAATATGAGATTGGGATGCATCGGAAGAGAGCCAGTAGAGATCTCACAGGAGGTGTTTGTTTACTATATAGCTTCACTGCCTTGGACAATTTAGCTCATTGCTAATTCAATCACAATGGGGTAGCTATTTACTGCGCAGAGGATGGGCACCGCAGCAACTATACCAACTTGTGATAGTGCGCCTGATCAAAAGGTTTGCAAATTTTCTCTATAACTTTGGTCAAACTTGAGGTGCCTTGGCTTTCAAAGAATTTTGGAGACATATTTTGCAATGGAGAGAGTAGCTGGTATTTATGAAACCGCCTTCCAAATGGAGGCCATCTCGACCGCACCGAGTTGGGAAGGGATACTTCCAGACATTCATGATGAGAATCAATGCCTCCATGGTGTATCTGGACATTAGCGTGATCTCTACTAGAAAATTAGTCAGTTTATTGCTATTGATCTGATTTGATGGTTCAGAAATTGGCCTTCCATAGACAGATAATTAGTGCTTTCGTCCCGAACTTCTAGAGCAAGACTTGTGATTAATTTGGACACTGGATATGTATACATTATTTGTGTTATTATCTGTTACAAGATCTTTTCATATTGTGATGCACATCACACAAACTATTTTCAGTTGTTAAGAATGAATAGACAAACTAAGAAACTACAATCCATAATAGTATTGCTCTTGTCTATAAGCTCTGACTGGTTGAAAGCTGTAGAATTGGCAGTGCACCACAACCACATGCCCACCTGATCATCACAGTATCATGGTCATCGACCTGGGAGAAGGTGGCCATGTAGAGCGGCAGTTGTTAAAAAGGTGGCTTAGGATGTGGTTTGCCAGAGTGGTTGGGTAGGATGCAGGTTTCCCGTATTTAGGGTTTATTTGTTGCATATATAGGGCTCTTGTATGTCAGGAAGGTTTTAATGTCAAAAATGTTGTTAATAGGTACCAATGTAAAGTACTCAGAGGTACCAAAACGGACTGGGTGTGCCGTACCAAAATTAGGAGGGTTTCATCCAGATTTTTATGATTTTGTTGTCATTTTGTAATCTTAATTGCGGGTACAACTGGAATTTGACATCAGGATTAGTGCTCGACCTTCTGCCGTCTCCGCTGGACCGCCAACGCACCCACAGAGGCCATGGCGCAGCTCAGCCGAGGATCGATGGCCTCATGGCAGTTCAAACAATAAGCTTGACCATCGTGCACATGGGCACCTGTGAAATGTCTCGCTGGCCAGGCCCCTCTACTGCAAGTCTGTACGGAACAGATGTGCCTCGTTCAACTCCGGCAAGGTGAGGCGAGTTCGTACTCGATCTTAGAATTTGGTCTCGACTAGGCGGGTGCCCGTGCATTGCGACGGGAGAAACTCGTATGTACAATGTACATGGCATGTACATTGTACATGGTGATATATTCAACCGATGCTACAAAAAATCAATTCAACCTTAAAACTTATTAAACTTTATTCGGGTTACCACCATACACTTGTGTGCATTTTTTCAAATATAATTGTAGCATCACTTGCCCGCTTCCTTGATACCATAGTACAAGAGACCCAATGAAAACTCTAAACATGTTGTAGTGCTACATCAAACCAAAAATGGCCCAAAAAAATAGTTACCGTAGTCAAGAGCACACTAATTATGTCTAACAAAACACCCATAGTTAATACAAACATGGAGTTATTACGTGAAGTTTTGTGCTAGCTACAATTCTTTTTTACATGAAGAACCCTCATTGTAGTGCAGCAAGCAAACAAGAGAAGGGCTTCGAGAAGCTTGTTCAAGGTGGCCCAAAATTTGAGCCTAAAGCCTACGCAATTGTGTGAGCAAAACTGGCACCATCAGTTGGTAGCAAGAATTCGGAATATAAGAACTCTGAATATCCAAGTTCTATACTGTCCATCAGATTAGCGGCGCTTATGAATTTTTGAACAGTGAAAAAATGCAATCCTCCATTTTTGGAGCAAGGTAGGAAATTATCAATATAAGGCAAAGCTGAAATCAAAGATTGCGAGCATGTGTCTTGGTAATGCAGATCAACATGTGTCCTGCAGGATGCATGAAGGGTACACATTGTATTTTGCATGCTCATGAGTTTGCTATTGTATATCAATATGAAACATCTGCGTGATAAAAATTAAACAGTTCTGCTTTTCACGGATGATCAAATTAAGCTCAAATAATTTTTTTAGATAATGGATAATAAAATTCGGCCTCTACATCCATGGATGTACACAGCCACTTATTATAATTTGATGGAAAAAAAAAAAAAAACAGAAGCAAAGGCGAATGTCTGTAACATAGACATAGAAACTAAAAAGCAAATGGAAAAGATGCTTCCATCCTCTATTGGAGATTTCTAAAGCAACCATCTCCAACTGCTTGCTCAATGCAACGAGGGTGTCCTTTGCTTGCTCAACACGCTGCAACTGGGCCCAAAAGCGCAGCCAATAAGCTCCCCTGAAGATGACCTGCATAATAGAGTTAGATTTCATTTTTTTAAAAATCGTATCATTACGACATCTCCAGATGGCCCAGAATAAAGCAGCCACACCAACCCAAATCAGTGGCTTAATCAGTTGATGTTGATTATGAAGCCAGATACCAAACATATGGTTAATTGATAAAGGTTGGGTAAGATTAGTAGCATAGAAAATAATCCTCCAAATCATCTTGGCAAAGGGGCAATCGAAAAAGAGGTGCTGGATAGTTTCATTCATATTGCAGCACTCACACTTTTGACTCCCTCTCCAGTTTTTCCTAGCAAGGTTGTTCTTTGTCAAAATGACACCTCTTTGGACAAAGGAAAATTTTTATTTTTAGAGGTATTTTCCATTTCCAGATCTTCTTATGATGGAAGAATTAAGCTCAAATAATGGAATACATCAGATGCAAAGGAAAAGGATTTTCTTTATTCAGATAATAGCATATGGCAATCCTCATCGAACTGATTGCTGAAACCCAGTGCATACACAAGCTGGAAGCCACAACCAGAATTAAAACATTCTTGGAATAACAACTATGCTGTAACTGAAACTATTTTATGAACCTCAGCTAATATGACAAGGCATTGGATAAACCGGGGCAGAGAATGTCAGCCCTAATTACAGTATCAGCTTGCATTTCACCTTTCCAATTTCCAGCAACATGGTTACAATAAACTGCAAAATTGATTCGTCTGTTGCAGAAGCCTTGGCCTTTGCAACACTTATACTGGAAAGCAATCATATGATTTTGCATTGATGTAAAAAAAAAAAGTGTTGATGTTTTTGTCTGGCACTTCCATATTCTGTTTTTAAAACAACCTAACAAGGTACAGACATGCTCTGTTAATTGGCAGCAGCAGCGACACTGTTTTTGAGAAAAAAAATCATATCTTCCAATTCATACAACCAAAAACATCGTTAAAATACTCAATAGAAAGATCATACAAAGTACTATAAAAAAACTCCATTCAACAATATTTGTCCACACCACTTAATATTTGTCTACACTCTTGATTAGGTCCAGTGAATACAGTTGTCAATATACCAAAATATGTAGGTTGGAAAATGAATGCTACAGATTTTGCCTTAAAGGCACAACACAGTTCTTAGTTTTGATTTGAAATAATCATGACCCACTGGATTGAACAAGTTAATTATCTAGTAATATACAGTAGAGTAGCAAGGTAAGCTTACCAAAACTTTTTTGGCCCGTTAAATTGGCAGCAGCAGGACCTGCAAACACAAGTAGCAGAATATACACAATCAGCTAAGGAAATCCAGCTAACTATATCTGAAACTCATGCTACAGATAACTATGACTGAATAGAACGGGGAAAAATTGCATGTGCTCAATCATAATTTAGTAGCAACATTGGTAAGATAACATAGTTTTTTTCAGGGAAACAAGATTACATAGTTTCAACAAGAGAACAATGGACAATTGCTTCCTCGCCACAGTGTTCCGCTTGTGCTTCTCTGAAAATACTCCCAAACCACAACAGTATTGGAGCATTATGAAAATCATTTTTGGTATCTGAATAATCATAAAAACTATCCAACCGTCCTGATTCTCATCCCTAATTCCTAATTCTAGCAATTGAAAATGCATAAATAATAGCCTAATCCATTATCGATGCCTATTAACATAGCTGTGAACCATTCTATGCCAATCAAAGAGCACCAACACAATATTCAATCAATCGATTCCACCACACACTCAATTCGCCAAAGCAAAGACCCAGTGGCATTGTAAGCACACACAAGCACATGGCCTATCAGACTATCAGTATCCCAAATTTAAGTGCATTGTAAGCAGGCCACGCCGCCACACCAGCAGCTGACCAGGTTATGGCATCGGGCGCAGCAGGACAACCATCGTGCTTCTCTGATATCTTGGTAAGCACGAGAAGGGTGCAGAGATCCCAGTTCACAGAAGAATGGGACTTGGATGGGGCCGGCGCTGCTGCTATGGCGAGTTGATGAGTGCCGCTGCCGTGGCGCAGGTGGCTGGGTGCCTTTGGCCGGGAAGGGGACCGAAAGTGACGCAGGTAGAGAAGTCGCGCCCTGCGCTGCCTTGCCCTTGCTGGCCACGCCCGCGCCCGCCGGTCGGAGACGTGAGGAAGAGCCGCGGCGCCTTGGCCTTGCTGCCCCCGCCCCGCCAGGATGCCGCGCCGCCTATGCCGCTGATACCCGCTATGCGGGGAAGGTGGTCTCGCGGGGCAGACGGAGCCCGCTTTCTCCAGATGCCGGCAGCTGCCTCGCCTCGCCGCCGCCGCTCCGTGTCGTGAGGTTGTGCCCTGGGTGCGGGCGTCGAGCATGCCGCGCCCAAGGTCGCGGCGGGCGGCCTTCGGGTCGGGGAGGGCGCCGGATAAGAGGCCGGGTGAGCGTCACGGGAGGAGACGCCGGCGGAGAGGGCGGCTGGGGCGCTGCTCGCAGCTGGGATAAGGAGGCCCGGTCCCGGGGTTAGAGGCGAATGTGGGAGTCGTGGGAAGGCGGGGCGTGTATGGGGTGAGGGGAGCGAGATGCGGGGGAAGGGAGCCGGGGGACATTTGTCCGGGGTGAAGGGAAGGAGCCAGGGGGACGATTGTTTTTGCTATGTTTTAGCTGTAGAGACTACGCTGTACTAGCAGTGAGATAGTACCAATTTATATTGAACTACTTCAGACAGGTGAGCCATGAATTTTATTAGGATCCATCAAGACCTGAGAAGTACTATATAGATGAGGCCAAATTAAAGCGCTTCAGGTTTGGTAGCAGGGAAAATAAAAGGTGTAACACTGTAAATACACATGTCCACTTGTACCTTTATAGTTACTTCCTATCATCATGTTGTGTACCTCAATCTTGAGTTTTGACATACACTGCATGTAGAAGCCCTCTCTCTATATATAATACCATCCGTGTAGCTTTAGCCGCCATGGCTCCATTACGTTCTGTAACTGCGAGAGAAGGTGTGGGAAGGATATGGAGAATGAGTCTATTTATCCATTGCGCGTGCATGGGATTGGGATGTGTCAGATATCTTAGTGAGTGATCAGGCATAGCGAGGTAGCATCTCATGATCATGTGAAGCAAACGGCATTTGAACTGGAGAGGCTCTTGGTGACGAGAGGTACTGGCTCAATAGCTAACTTGTAGATCTTCGGAGAGGATGAGCGTGCGTGGGGTATTGAACTTGTCAGATCGATCAGCATGGCATCAGCTACTGTGCAGGAGATGGTGGGACTGTGGTAGTCTGTATATTTCATAGGGAAACTCATGTCAGCCAGATGCACGATTTATACTATTTATTGTAAATAAAACCAGAGTGTGGGAGCTGCCCCACTGTTTTATATATTGTGAAAAAAACAGACCAAATACAGTTAAGCTTCGATGCTCTCCATATAGTGTATTTCCATGCTTGTGTCCACAGTCAAGATGACCATTTGAGAAATTTCTTTACATGCTTAACTGTGTTTGCAGGTGCTGTATAGGATCAGAATATGCATGGTAGCGCAGGGGTGTTTTTGGTAACCCCCTATAGCGCCAGTGGACAAACAGTAATGGATAGAAGAACAAAACCCAAACGCCAATTAATGACTTCTTCGAAAGATGTTACTAAGTAATGGACAACAACTGCATCATAGTATTCACTGTACTACTATATATGCACGCTTTCACACTACAACAAAAAACTTAATCGAGGCAGGCAACACTAGTAACCAAATTATTTTAGATGACGGGTCACGGAAAATGGAGAAACAACCATGGCCGCACTATATTTGTGCGATCGAACTGAGAAGTTAACTCACATTTATATACGATCGAATGAATGCCGCACTGCAGCACACGCACCAACCAATTGGTGTTCACATAAGGGTGGGATTTAAAATGACAATGTGGAAAATCTGCGCGGATATGGTGCTCTTGCTGAAGCAGATATGAGCACAGTCGATTGTTCTGACCGGTGCAGGGTCGTTTGTCAGGAACTGGAGGATGGCCGGGAATGTGCATCTGGTAGTATAGTAGATATGCATATACAAAATTATAACACCTGCACATACACACATTATTGGTGGCCGTCATATCCTGACATGAATATGATCGCTAAGACATGTAAATGAGTTGGACACTGTATATTACATAATATGATAGTGTGTGGAGCTAGTTAATATAGAAAATGCAGTGCAGTTGTGCTTTCATCAACAGAAGCTCTCCTTGCCGTGTCCTTGCTGAAGGGACTTATTATATATAGATACCTCCATCCTCACCTCTTGGCACCTCTCCAGCCTCAGCCTCCTGCATATATATATAGCTAGCAAGCATGTTTTTATATCAGTAGCAACTGCTTACAAATGGTAATGCATGAAATCGAGTTGTTAGAAAGAGAGCGATGCCTGCCATCTCACGAGAACTCAAAGCATGATGCTGTAGGTTAGGACTAGGAGGCAATGGGAAGAATTAGTCTCATGATAACAATAGTTAAAGTGCTGCGTGTGCAGTTGTGATATCGTCTGTACATCTCATGATAACGACGTGTACGTGATGAACATCGTTCACCTCATCGACAATGTGTACGTCATGAACATCGTTCACCTCATCAACGTGTGCAGCTGTGAACTCAGGTCTGGCACGACCAGCAAGGTGACATCGACAGTAGCTGCAAACTTCTTCAAGGTATGTAGCAGGGCGGATAACTCCATGGTCACGTAGATTGATGCGGCTATACAAGGCAGCGGCTGTTCAGGTGGACTTGACCCCCACATGCATGAACTCAGCTGGTCCTGGCTATGTCCTTGCCCTTTGCCATCACAAATGCATCATAGTTGCTAAGCTCGTACTTCTGCCAGCTGTAATGAGCTTGTCCAGCCGACCGACCATCACATATAAACAACGATCGATGTGGCCTTGTGCATTTCATGGTGCTTTATGAGCTGATGGCAGCAATGCTAGAAAACAATGACGAGGATCTTGTGTTAATAGGTATGTCCACCAAGAACCACTATGAGGAGGGAACACAAAAAGTGCAACGATAGCTGAAAATAATGTACTTTTTACGTATGAGTATGTCAAGAAGGCATACATGGGGCGGAGCATGCCATGGTGACGAAGGGAGACTCAAACAAGGAAGATAATTGATCCGTGTCATGAAAATTCTTGGCGTCTAACATTTGAGCCTCATATGTTTGGTGAGAACTTCTAGCATGTTTTTATATGCTTAATTAAATACACTGAGAGAGGATCATTGAACTTTAAAGACCGAGGAGATGACAAAATTTGATTGAATTCATAGAAAAAAATGTAACTAATATTTACGACACTGAGTTAAATTATTAGCATGCTAGCCAACTATGGCTTGTATGTGGCAGAACACACTAGAAGGAAGCAACCTGTTTTTCTCAAGAAGCTCGAAAGTTCAATTCAATAAAGTTCATCCTTACCAGCTACCCGAGTGTGGGAAATCAATCGACATCTGGGATACAGACAACAAGAAAACCTCTGAAAAGAGGCCGTCTGAAATCACCAGAACTTTACTGGACGGATGCTCAGAATTGTAGCATCTCCAGTTTTGCAATTGAGCAGTGAACAAAGAAACATGTCACACTAAACCAACTAGCTTATATGTGGCTAGGCCTGCTAATGGGGCGGGGTTGAACGGGTATTTTGGGGTGGGTTTTAATACGGGTACTATTGGGGCGGGTGGAAACGGGTGACACTGTGAAACGGGTTGGGGCGGGTTGGGTTGACGACACAAACGGGTTGGGACGGGTTGGGGCTCTATGGTCATAGATCGCCGCGATAAGTCATATATCATCTTCCGTCCGTGAAACGGGTTGGGGCGGGTTGGGTTGACGACACAAACGAGTTGGGGCGGGCGGTGGTAGTTACGGTTTTAAAATATGGGTTGGGACGGGTTTGGGGTGGGTATATCCACCCATTAGCAGGCCTATATGTGGCAGAACACAGAGGTGCTGAAAATGAAACGTGTAATTGAGCTCATCCAATTGATCAATTCAACTATTGTTGGCTCTCTAAGCGTATAGTCCATACTAGAAGCGAGACGACCTGTAAACGTATAATCAACTCAAGAAACTTGAAAGTTCATTTCAATGACGCTGATTTGAACCAGCTTACAAGAGTGGGAAATCAATCCACATCTAGGCCAGAAGATCGTAACACTAGTTTGACAATCAGGGTACCACTGTGAACTTAATAGCAAAAGCTACCATACACTAGTAACGAAATGATTTTGCGAAAGCACTTACAAAATCTTTTTCCGTGGCGGGCACTTTTTTGCCCGTCACGAAAATACCCCGCCACGCCCAGCTTTTTTTACGTGGTGGGCGTTTTTTTGCCCGCCACGGAAAGATTTTTTGCGTGGGTCGGCGTGTTAAGGTGCCCGCCACGCAAAAAAATTACCGTGGCGGCAGTTTTAAAAAGCCCGGCCGCAGATAAGGCTGCGCCCAACAAGCCCATACCTGGCCCGATATTCACTTCGCATATACATACAACATCAAAACCCTAGCCCGGGGGCCACTCTCATTCTCTCCCTCAGCCGCCGCTCTCATTCTCTCTCTACTCTCCCTCACATGCGAAGACGCAGCTCTCCCTCTCCTTCTCTCCCTCAAGATGTCTCTCTCCACACTCTCTCAACCGCACACCACAAGCCGTGCATGAGCCCCCTCCCCGCATGCGGGATCCGGGGCAAGGAGGTCACGGCGACACACCACAACCTCGCATGCGCCGGGCCCGCGGATCCACGCGCTGGTGGAGCCAGACGTGGCGGCGCGGGCGGATCCACGCTGGGGACGACGATGACGGCGCCCGGCGCCGCGGGCGCTGGGACGACGATGACGACGGGCGCGAAGGGACGATGACGCGGGCGCCGCTGGCGCGCGGACGACGACGGCGGCAGCGGCGCCGCGCGAGGACGACGACGCGCGCTGGCGCTGGGGACGACGACGACCACGACGCGCGGGCGCGGGACGACGACGGGGGGGGCGGCGCCACGCAGGGACGACGGCGCGCTGGCGGATCCCGTGGCGGCGGCGCTGCTCCCGTAGATGGGCTTGGCGGGCCCTAGATGGGCTCGGCGGGCCTGTCGGTTTTTTTCAAATTTTTATTTTTTTTCAAAACTTGGACCGTGACGGGCATTATAATTCGCCCGCCACGGTTAATATATTAACCGCGGACGGGCACCGTAGCCCGCCACACTTATTCCGCGATTTACCGTGACCTTTCATTAGTGACGGGCTCAAATGCCCGTCACGCAAAATCAAATTCCCGCCCGCCACGCAAAAATCATTTTGGGTACTAGTGATATGGGACACATACAACAAAGAAACCACCCAAGAGAAGCCTTCTAAACTCACCGAACTTTCCATGATGAACAAATAAACATGTCAATAAACTTTCTGATATATGTTGGAAAAAAATGGAAAGAAATTAAACTATCGAAATGCAAGCAATGGTAGTGCTCAATTATACATAGTAGAAGCGCAACAATAAAGATTATTTGATGACTCCGACCTTTTTTTTTTTTTTTCCACTTTGTCATATTTTTCATTGATATATATTCTGATTACATGCGGCAACAACTGTGTCAAAGGTCACACACACTTCATAATCTAGCACTGAAAAATTTATGGGTTCAACTAGTCATTATTTCCAACCAAACACTACCGAACCTGCCGATTTCCCGTGAGGCCTTCGCGACACGGAAAGCCCGTTTTCATCACGGGAAAGCCTATCCCGGCGTAAATCACGGGATAGATGTGACGGAACGAAATCGACGGAAATTGCCCTTTCCGTGAACACAGTCATACCCACGGGATATCCTTTCCCGTGATCCCATTTAGCACACGGGATATACTTAACGGGGTGGGGGGGGGGTGGTTTGGCACCGTCAACGGGGAGGGGTAAAACCCCGCTATGGCCTACGTGGGCTCGTGGCATGAAACGGCGTTTTTGAGGTATCCCGTGAGCTTAACGGTGCAGCTCACGGGATATCCTCTCCCTTTCCGTGTCAATGTCTGTTCACGGAAATATTTGGTCAATTTCCCGTGAGCAGTGCCACTCACGGAATATTTGGTCAATTTCCCGTGTGGCTCACGGAAATTGACCTTTTTTTTTTTTTTTTTTTTTGTTCCAAAGACATTGTTGGCACATATAAATATATATATACATACACAGATTTCATAATATCCATAATACCACATATATGGCTCGATAAATCCATAATACCACATATATATTACATCATATCCAACAAAGTCACAAGTTCAACCACATGTCCAATAGTGCAACCACAAGTTCACAAACTCACATAAAATCCAAGTTCACAAGTTCAAGTGCACAAGTTTTGAACCTAAATCATGACAAATTTACGGCCACGGCTTCCAACCTTCCGAAGCGCTTCCCAAGCCCCGTTGAGATTGGTTCGAGTTGGGTTCGAGGCATGAGAATTTTCCCGCACGTAGGTAAAGATAAATAGTTAGAAATTTGTGAGACAAAATTGAAGGTAGAATCTATTAACTTGAAAAAAGAAGAGAAATAGTTAGAAATTTCGCAGCACCTCCCCTCACGGAGGGCTTTCCAACCTGCAAGAAAACAACGGCTCGATGGCCGAGAACCACATGTCCACGTGCACATCTCATGGTGCATCCAAAACTCCGCATCATATCCATTCACATTCATATATGCATATTTCGAGTTACGGGAGACAAACTCACGGGGAGAGGCTCCATGCGGTGGAGGGAAGATCGACGGCCGACCGTGACGGGCGGTGGGACGACGACGGGCGGCGGTGGGACGAAGACGGGCGGTGGCGGAAGACGATCTCCGGTGGCAGCGCACACCAACCCGCCACCAATGCGCCGGAGGTACGCCATGAGAGCTTCCATGCTCTTCCGGTGCTGCCAGCCCCTCTTTGCTCCGCTCGAGCCCTCTCTTGCTCGCCCGAGCCCTTGCCCGCTCCCTCTCCTCAGCCTCCTCCCGTCGCTTCCTCTCTTCCTCTATCTCGGCCTATTTCAACACAAAGTTAGAACACGGAGAAATAGTATTCAAACGATAAATGAACCTTAATTAAAAAATAAATAAACCTGAAGTCCGGAGACCGTAGCCTGGTAAGTGGTTGGCCGCCGCGTATCACCGGGCCCCCGAGCGTGTTCGGAGCTCGATAGCTTCTTTGTGTTGTGAGGGTTGATAACGCTATCACCCAAATAGTACCGCCCGTGCGTGCTTCTTGCCTCCTCCGGGCGATCATGGCGATGTCCCCCTCAATGTCGTGGCCGCGGGGATCGAAGCTTTCTCCATACTTTGCTCCTCGCCACTTCGGTGTACCCTCCGATCTTCTCGTAGGCGGGTCGGGTTGGTGTAGGCTTCGGGCCCACCTCGTGGTTGAAGACGACCGCGGGATCTTTATACCTGCCCGTGTGGGAGTTAGCAAAGGCCTCGAGCGTCTTGCCGATTGGCGTGCCATGTGTCTCGCTCCTCGTGTGAGAAAAAAGAAAAGTAGCTAGAATGGTAAGAAAGTATTGAGTTGCACATCATAAAATAGGAATTGGATAACACTTACATATCTAGCTTGGTAGGTAGCGAGATTAAGGTTGCCTTGATGGTGTGGTACACCGGCATCATGGCACACCGTCCCCTAGTCGTTGTGGACGCCCCGAAAGTCCTCAGACGACCCACTTGTCCACCAAAGCTCCCAAAGAACGCCTATGCACCAAGCACCACTCCGAATCACCTACAAGACACCAAGTATAACACGCATTATAAAAATCACATTAAGCATAATTAAACTTAGTATGAGCATTCAATATTTACCTCCATGTATTGTTCTTTGGTCGATTCAGCGCTTTCCATTCATGCTTATCGAGCCTTCTTTTCTCCTTTAACGCTGCACCACGCCCCGACGGCCCGGTCACGCGTGCCTCGTACCACATGTCGCCACATGCTTGAAACAGCGTTTAGAGCCACTTCCTCCGCCCCGGCCTCGTATCCCTCCTCGCACTTGAAGTATTTCTCGCACATAGAAGCAATGTAATAAGTCATTATTTCTAACATTAGAATTTGGAGCGATGTATTTGTACAAAGGCGACATAGACTTACCCAAAACTCTTTGACCACACGAACAGCCTTGTTAGCATATTTAATGCCATCGCCATCATAGTTGTCCGTAAATTCACAGACTTTGGTGGAACGACGTGACAAAGATACTCTTCTTCGCCGATTTTAATAAGGCCGGTAGTGCTTCCTCACCGTAACACCAAGAATGCTTTGCGGGTCAAGCGCCCTTGAACCGAAGTTCGCGGTGACAACAAAACCCCCGCCCAAATGATCAAGAATAACTATTAGTTCCTATTACGATTTTGAAACCTGAAAAATAAGAAAGTAGTGCTAAAGTGTAAAGTAAATTACCTTGGCTGTGTTGGTCTTATGGTCGGTTTTACGCTCCTCACGAGGTTGTCGATCCGGGAGTCCGGAGGGGCCTCGCAAGTAGACACGCGCCACGACTGAGGAAGAGGAACCCCCTCCCGCACTCGGCTAGTCCCCCCCTCGTGGTGCGACGCCGAGCGGTCCGCGTGGTGCGACGCCGAGAGGTCCTCGTCCCTCCGCCTCCGCCTCCGCCTCCTCCTCCTCCTCCTCCCCTCCCGCACCACCGGTGGTGGCGACGGTGGTCGGGGTGCACGACGCCCGCCCCTGCCCTACCCCGTGGCGGTGGTGCCGGCTCGACGCCCCCCTTCGTCCCGCCCTTGCCCTAGCGAGGCTACACTTCAACCTCCCGGTCATTCTCTTGAACACATTCGCTCGAGGCATCTTTTTGAATGACCCGCAAATACATATAGATAATTAGTAAAAAATGCAAAATTAAATAGAACGTAATTATGAAGAGATTGAAAACCAATAATCGTAACATAATTATTAAGAGATGCATAGTATTACATGTATTAGAAATAATCCTCATCCCCTGTCACGATTTCGCCTTTGTCGGATCATAATCCTCATGATCACTATCATCCATGTCTACGCCTTCCAACATATGAAGATTGGCGATCCATGGGAGGAGGAACGACGTCCAACACCGCATTTGTCCTTAAGTAATTTTTCAAGTAACTGTAAGTCCTTCGCATCTCGAACCTCCTCGTCCTCCTCATCATCAACAACATTTTCATTGTCTACTTCCATTTCGTTGGGCCCGGTTATTTCTATCACAAATTTACCTTGTAGCCCATCTTCTTGGAAGAACTCTCCCTCATATGTGTTTGCATTAAAATGGTAATCGTCCCCTGCTTGGGACAGGTAGTCTACCGTGTGGCAATACCTTCTACACAACATCCCAACCCTTAAGCCGCTCGTCGTCGGGCAACACCATGGGAGATAATAAACTTGTGTGGCATGTTGAGCCACGATGTAGACATCATCTCCGCCCATCCGGGAGTCTTGTCGAATCCGAACAATCCCAAGTTGTTCGAGGTCCGAATTTGTCATTTCAGGATCGAACCAATGGCACTTAAACACGGCATAGAGCAAGCCGTTTAGAGCCGGGAAATGGAGCTCGTATATTTCTTCAATTCTTCCATAATAACCTTTAGTGCTAGTTCCATCATCACCTTTAGTGAAAACTCCGGTATTTGTGGTTCTTCGGTTTGGTCGATTCTCGCTCATAGCTCGTTGTATGGTAGCGATATCCATTCACATCATAACCGGTAAATGACCTAACCCTGGTCTCAAAGCCATTGGCAACCTGTATGAGCTCGGGATGCATACCCGGATCGGTTCGCGCTCGCAAGCTCAAGCGTGATAAATAAAATGAGACAGTTCTTAGCATATCAAACGAGACGTTATTTAACACGAATTAGACAAGACTGGCGTTTGAACCAACTAATGAAATCTGGTTTTCCATTGCCCGGCCTGCCTAAGCGAGGCGTCCAATTCATGTGCTTCGGCGGGCGTTCGTTGACGCCAAGATTGCCTTTGAAATTTCCTATACCATCGAGACAAAAGGGTTGGATGCGGGATATTAAGTACTACAAGACAAGTTGGTTGTACGCTTAAAGTTGTGACTTATCAGACGTAAGGAAGCACTTCGTCCCGTGTTGAAAAGTATATAATTCATTATACTTGATCCACTCTCGATTTGTCAAGATCTTTATTTTTGAACCACTTGCACGTCCCTAGTTCTCCTTGAAAAAGGCCGAGGGTTGATTCATTTTCTTCAAGATTGTAACGAGGGGGTGGATAATGCGAGCTAGGAAGGTTGTCACCATAGTATTTTGATGTGAAGTCGACACCTCCCCGCCGAACCTTTGCTTCTGCGATGGAACCCTCAATCTTACACTTATTTTTACAAATCGGCCCGAACATGCTTCGTAACTCTCTCAACAAAGATAGCACCAACGAAATCGTGCGGGGCCACCCACCCTTGCCTCGTATGGAAGGTGCAAAATCAAATGCACCATCGAACGAAAGAAGCCCGGCGGAAATATCTTCTCCAACTTACGCACCAATACAGGTGCCACTTTTTCCATTTCTTCTAGTGTGGTCCGAGATAACTCTTTAGCACAAAGCTGCCGGAAGAAATTGCTCAACTCGCCATCACATGCCGGACATGATCGGGGACATAGCCTCGAAGCATCACCGAAGAAGCCGCTCCATCCATATGTGGTAGTCATGACTCTTGAGCCCATTGATTCGCATAGTAGATAAGTTCACTCCCCTCCTCGATTTGCTTTGCATACCCATCGGGAAACATTAATTTCTAAAACCATTGCAAAGTATTTCCCTCCTTTGGGGCTCCTGCTCAACACGTAATCGGCCTTAGGTTTTTTCCATCTCTTGCCATTGCTAGGAGGCTTCATTTCTTGCTTCGATTACGTCACACAACTCGCCGGATCAATTCTAGCCTTAACGTTGTCCTTTGACTTGCTAGTTTCCATGAATGTTCCAAAAAATACTCGGCGATGTTCTTTTCGGTATGCATTAAATCAAGGTTATGTGGAAGAAGAAGGTCATCATAATAGGGAGCCTCTCTAATCCGACGACTTGTGAGTCCATGCATGATGCTCGCCATAACCCACAAAGACACCATTTTCATCACCACAAGGGAATCCACTTGAGCGTGTACCTCGTGAGATGTCATCATCCTCGGCTGCGGGTCCATAACTTGGAGACCTTTCGTAAAGTTCTTCTTGTCTAGCCGAAAAGCATGGTCGAGGCGTGAACTGCCGATGCTTGTCGAACGCAGAGAATACTTGCCACCCTTCTTCAACCAGGTGAACCTCACGGCCGCCTTTGCATACTGGGCAAGGGAACTTGCCGCGTGCACACCAGACCACGTAATATCCCATACGCCAAGAAATCATGCGGGGAGTAGTGGTACCACACGCATATCCCGAAATTTCTCTTCAAAGCTCGGCCGCATGCGTCCAAAACCCTTCATTCCAACCTTTGATCAATTCATCAATCACGTGCTCTATGAACACACCCATTTTATTTCCGGGTGGCCGGGAATTATCAAAGACAAAAGAATGTTCTTCGGTTGAAAGTGAGGCGCCGGAGGGCATTCGCGGGATAACGAATCTGAGCCAACAAGTGTATGGGGCAGCCATCATTCCATAAGGATTGAACCCATTTGCCGGCGAACACGCACATTACGAGCCTCCATAGCTTTGTCGGGATGAATATTGTTGAAATGGGTCCATGCTTCGCATCGGATGGGTGTACCATCTTATCGAGGCTTGTAGCGACGCCCATCTTTGTGCCATGTCATCTGTTTCGCAGACTCCTCGGTCATGTACATCCGTTGTAACCTCGGTGCGAAGGGAAGGTACCGTAGGATTTTCACGGGGACCTTAAGCTGCCTCTTCTCACCGCCTTCACCAGGGTCTACCTCTATGAACCTTGAGGATTTACACTTTGGACAGTGCGTATCATCTTTGTACTCTTTCCTAAATAAGACGCACCCGCTTCTCACAAGCATGTATCTGCCGTATGGCATCTTGAGTACCTTGAGGAGTTTCTCGACTCATACATGTTCTTTGGCAAAGACGTGACTGGCGGAAGCAAACCCCCAAAGATCGTCAACATGTCGGTGAAGCCGCCTCGACTAATATTGCATCGGGCCTTCAAGTCCATAAGGCGTGAAATGGCATCTAGTTTGGAGACCTCACAATAGTCGTGAAGGGGTTTTTACGCCGCTTTGCAACATGGTATAATAGGCCTTTGCGGTTTCTTCCGCTCCTCCTCCCCCCCTCATCCCCAAGTCCTTGCTCAAAGTTACCTAAGCATGAAAGTCATCTATCATGTCTCCTATCCCGCATCGAAAGCAAGATCATCGATGCGTTGCCTCACGACCTCGTCCCTCATACGCCGGTTTCACCATGGAAGATCCACCGCTTATAGCCCGCCGTCCATCCATACTTGGGAAGATGTTTAGACATGTCCTCCTTACTTTGCCTTTTTATTGTCACAATTCTTGCACGGACACCAAACCTTACTGCACCTCGAGCATTCTCGAAAAGCATAATCCACGAAAGCACCGCTCTTGCTAACCCATTCACGGTCAAAATCTCCAAAACTCCTCCAGCCATCGTATATCCACGCACGGTCATCCATTCTCTATCATTTCAGCGAGAATATAAGAATGCAGTGCATCTACACAACAATCCTACCATCTAGTAGGTGAAGATAGGTCCTAATCCCACCCGGGATGCGGAGATGAGGTCCGTTCCATGCTCCACTCCTATCCGAGACAGAATTTGGCAGCACCTCCCGGCTGTTCTCCAGAATACACGTCCTCCCCGAGGGGAGCGTGTATTCGAAGAACAACGGGAGATGCTTTGCAAACTCAATCGAACAGGGAGTGGAGCATGGAACGGACCTCATCTACGCATCCTCGGGCTGTCCAAAAACGTGGACAATTCGAAACAGATACGGTTTTAGGTATGCAGGGATCTGCATACTTCCAACCGTATCTCTTTCGAACGGGAGACGCCTAACTGAGCTGCGCGATCTAGCTACGACCATGGCACGAAAGGAAGGGATATACCTAGGGTCGCGGTGGAGTCAGGCTACCCGACGAGGAAGAAGATCAGGGCCGCCAAGGGACTCCGGCCGGCTCGGCAAGGCACTCAACTCCGCTCCGGAGGGCTCCTCTCTGCATAAAAACAAACACACGGGATCAGTTGAAAATTTCGACAGAACCTCCCCTGTACGGGGAGGTTTCCAATACCTGCAAACAAAGCACACGGCACGATGGCCGACAATCACATCCAAGGCACGATGGCCGACAATAACATTTGGGGCACGATGGCCGACAACTGTGAAGGTGAAAACGGCGGCGAACTCACCACGGGGGCGGGCGGACGACGGCGGTGCAAAGGTGTGCCGGTGCAGCGGCGTCGGGACACGTACGCCGCGGCGACGACGTTGGGACCTCCCTTCTCCTTCCTTCCCCCTCCTCCCTTCTCCCCCCTTCCTCCTCCTTCCTCCTCCTCCTCTCCTCCCTTCCTCCTCCTTCCTCCTCCCTCCTCCTTCTTCCTCCTCCCTTCTCCTTCCTCCTCCATCCTCCTCCTCCCTTCTCCTTCCTCCTCCTCCTCCTCTCCTCCCTTCCTTCCTCCTCCCTTTCTCCTCCTCCCCGGCGCCCCCCCACGCCCCTCCTCCTTCCTCCTCCCCCCGGCGCCCCTCCTCCTTCCTCCTCTGCCGGGGCGGCGGAGCGTGCCAGGCAACAGCCGGCCGCGTCTGGCCTTGGCCTTGAGGAAGCCGGCGCGGCGGGAAGGGGCCGAGGCGGCGACGCCGGGGGGCCGATGGCGGGCCGGAGGCGGGGCGGTGCAGCCGCTGCGGCGCGGGCCGGTGGTAATGGCGGGGCGGGGCGGTGCTTGCCGGCGCGAGGGCGGTGGCGCGGCGGGCGCTTGGCCGGGAGGCCTTGGCGGCGCGGCGGGGGGCCGGCGGGCCGGCGGCGTGTGTGTGTGTGTGTGTGTGTGTGTGTGTTGGCGTGTGTGTGTGTGTGAGTGTGTGAGCTGTGTGTGTGGGTTGACTTTGTTTTTTAAAAAAAATTGGCCTTTCCGTGATGGATCTCGGGCGGATCACGGGAAGGAGGTGGATTTCCGTGGCCGCCGGATCCATCACGGAAATCTGAAGTTTTTTTCAAAAAATATCCACCGACAACCTCCTGCAAGGCCGGTCCCACCCATCCTTTCCCGTGAGCGCTCACGGGATATCTCATTCCTTTCCCCGTGAGCGGCTCCGATCCCATCACGGGAAAGAGTAAAAAAAAATGTTGAACCCTAATCCCGCCACGTGGGTCCGCCAACGATTTCCCGTGATCCGTATTAATGTGGGATCACGGGAAATATCTTAGATTTCCCGTGAACAACTCACGGGAAAGGAGTTTTCCGAAATAAATTTTATTTCTATCTCTTTTTCTTTTCTAGCATATATATTTTGAAACTTTGATCATGATAACTTCATAAATACCTTTCCACATACACTCACCAATCCTAATTTCATCCTTGCGCAAAAAATTGACCATTATTTCATGTGGTTCTATCTCTATTTGCATTTACTTAACTGCAACAAAAAATTATAATAATTACAAAAATAATCCAAAAAATTCTCGAAAATAGACATGACACAATATTTGAGGTCTATTGCATATAGAAAAAGTTTCGTAGCCAAACCACAACTTGATCGTCACATTGACATGAAATCACACTAGATCACTCACAACAAACATGAAGCTTCTACGTAGATGTTGGAGCCCGTGAACATCGTGCGTGCCAACTTGTCTTTGCGAAACGTTCCAAGTTTTTTATCATAGCCTCGGCACAAGATATCATGATAGATTATCAAATTTCATGATTTTTTGTACATCGGTTTATTTTCTAGAATTTGTAGACCAATCGAACAGGGATTAGAGTTGATGATTTCGTACTAAGATGTTCCAGATTTCATTATTTTTTTAAATGCAAGGCCTTACATTGTGTTGAGTATGAGGAATATAAATTTTCTACTAAATTTTTTCAAAAAATTGAAGCACTTGTAGTTCAAATTTGGCCTCATTTCATAAATTCCCATAAAAGAGAATAATTACCTAAATATATCAAATGAAGTCAATAATTCACCAAACTTTAATATTGAGTGTCATATGATGTGCAACAAGTGTAGAAAAAAGTTTGGAGATCAAAATCCAAAAAAAAAATTTCCGTGGCGTCTTTCCCGTGAGCGCAGGTTGTGGCGCTCACGGGAAAGGGTCCCTTTGCCGAGGGCCCACCGTTCAGCCCACGGGAAAGCCTGCTCACGGGAAAGAGCTATCCCGTGAGCTTGACGGAGTTATCACGGGAAAGTGTGGACGGAGTGACGGAGCGGGGCTGGGCTGACGGCCGTGCTGTTTCCCGTGAGCGGCCTCCTCACGGGAAAGGGTCGAGTGATATCCCGTGAGGTTTCCATCACGGGAAATTGGTTATCCCGTGGGTCAATTCTTTCCCGTGATGTGTTCACGCTGCTCACGGGATATCCTGTGTTTTCCCGTGAGGTTTGCCTCTGAGCTCACGGGAAACGGTTTGCTCACGGGATATCGCTGGATTCCGGTAGTGAAAGATACACATATTTGACATTTTTAAGTGAGAATGACAGCTGAGGAATGTAAATGACTTGGGCGCTATATATATTATTACAGACTACGATTATACTGTGTAGAGCTAATTAATATGGAGCTGTGTAGTTGTGCATTCATTAAGCTCTCTCCTTGCTGATGTGAACTGAATCACTTCTTATATATATATATCACATTTCCCATTTGGTTGGGATATATATAGCCAGCATCTTTTCATATCAATACCAACGCCTACAAATGGTAATGCATGTGAGTTGTGAGAAAGATAGAACAATGGCACCTCTCAAGAACTCCTTGTTAGATCTGAAAGCATCATGCATGCTGTAGGTTAGGACTAGGAGGCACTAGGAAGAACTAGTCTCGTGCAAACCAGTCAAGAAGAGCATTGTGTACAACCGCGCGCGATATGATATATTTCGTGGTAACGTGCGCAATAAACGGCACGATGACTTCAAGGCCGACGCGACGCGACATGATGCCAGGATGACTGAGCCACGTACACCAGCAGGGCCAGCACCAATCAACTTGTACGATACAACAAGCTGTCATCCAGTTGCCACACCAAGTCAGCTCCTGAAAAACACACCCCAACATCATTATACCGTTTTCATTTTCTAAAAATAATAAGTTGTCATTTTGTCATTTCAGCATTTTCTTTGTCATTTTATCACTAGCTATTATTTTCCTATATACAGAGAAAATCTTTTACGCACCATTTTTGTTTTCAGATTATAGTACTATTTTGGACCCTTCCATCTCTAGACATGGCTAAATCATGGCAATCCTAGACATCATCTATGGCCTCCATGCGCGACATATACGGCCAGGATTTTTTAAAAAAATAAGTTCTACAATTTATGTTCAATATTTCAGCCTCTATCTTATCAGAGACGAAATCATTTCAACTCTAGAATCATATTTGGTTGACCACTACAGCTACTCCATCCATGACCGTTTGGAAAAAAAAATGAAAATTTAAATTAAAATGTATATTTGAGCCCTGATGGTTTCAAATAAAAACTCATCCACTAATTATAAAATTTTAAATCTCATCAAGATCTATAGCACTGATATGAATAAAGTATGTATTTATTTGACTGCATTTGGAAAAAAAATAACACTTTATTTGGTCACCAACTATTTTAGAGACGGTTAGCATAAGTAACTGCCCCAACTGCGCCCAAAAAAAAGATTTATAGGTGTTTTGTTAATTCAACCACCCCTGAAATCAATTTCGAGGTGCGGTTTGTGTGGGACACATCCCTAACAGGCTAGGATGGGAAGCAATGGTTTTCGGCGTGGGCCAAAGGCTCAGCTTTCGGGAGAACCTAAATGAACTCACAGAGTCGGAGAAGCTGTAGTGTTGGGACAGTCACATTTTGGTTATTATAGATACAATACTTTTACTTTGTAGACATAGTGTATATATATCTAAATGCATTGCAAAGGCTACGTGTTTAGAAAACCAAAAGTAAATGAGTTATGTATACATAATACGTACGCTCACTAAGTGTGGGGGCTAATATCTAGGTAGCCAGGTGCAGCTCTGTGCTCATCCTCTGCCTGCTGCAATGCAGTGCCAGTGTGGTTCCTATATAGAGATAGCCTCACTCTTGTTACGTACTCACATCACCCCAGCCCTGGTTACAGCTGAAAGGATTGCGCAGCCTGTTGAGACTAGGACTAGGAGGCACCAGGAACAACAAGTCTCGTTCAGTCATGTGAAGCAGGAGTAGCATACTATCTGGCAGGTCGCTCAGTGTGGAAAACAATGGGGAGAGCCTGGGCTACCGACACGGCAGCTGAAACCTGAAGGAGCGTAACCTGAGAATCAAAAGGACGAGGCAAGACTGAATTTGGTGCCGATGTTTAGCCTCTAGCTAGCTAGGTGTGTGGCCCTATTGTGTAATCTCGCCAGAAGTTTGTTATCGATAATTATGCTGTGTGTGGCAGGTATTCTTGAGACCTGAACAATTTTGATCTGATCAAGTTTATATGCAGAACCATAGAAAAAGTGACTGCCTAAATAAATTACACGGTACAACGCAGACACGCGCAGCACACATACACTCGCCCCTCTGAATGTACATACGCAAACTCTACCCCTGTAAGCACTCCCGAAGGATTGAGTCAGTAGATCTTGAGGTTCACGAAGACAGCAGAGGCGTCTTACTGTCCACGGGGATGTCGCCTATCACAAGAATAGAGCTGGTAATTCGTAGAGTAAATTTAGGACAATGCGAGCGCTTGTGCCAAGTCGAGGACTCAAAACTAGGTGCTAGTTTCCATCACAAAGAACCCAACCAACTGATATATGATCAGTTCGCATAGAAAAAGTTATTTATGTAGTAGATAGTTTACACTCCTGCCTTGCACTTCCTTTTGCATGAACATGAATTTTACAAAATAAAGATATATTGCAAAGCAATTGAACAGGAAACACTATGTAAACATTCAATTTTGAATGATCATTCTAGAAATTTAGAATTGGGCAGTTGTTGAACATGAAAAGAGATGTCCTTGAGCGATTGCAAGCCCACCCTGTAAATAGTTTAATTTTCTAACCAATGGCACATGGGAAGTTAAAACTGCCCCTTAAAAGCCATTTTAACCACCTCAAAAAAAAGTTTGTGCAATAGTGTTTTGGTACCCTCCGGATACCACCACAAATCTATAACTCCTATAAAGGAGAACCCCACTAGAGGAGTTCTCTCAACATGTGGATAGGACACCTCAGCATC
Organism: Hyparrhenia diplandra; assembly: GCA_015847255.1. Lineage (NCBI taxonomy): Eukaryota > Viridiplantae > Streptophyta > Magnoliopsida > Poales > Poaceae > Hyparrhenia > Hyparrhenia diplandra. The sequence continues at coordinate 258,593 of JADLZK010004112.1, read as the reverse complement.
CACCTGTAGGCTCCTACCTCCACCCGGCCCGGCCCCGTGTGCCTCTCTTCCTTCCATCCAGGCGTTTCTATCGCCTCCACTAGCCATCACGCATGCATCTCATTTGAAACGCATGGAGCCATTATGCATGAACGTCTGCATGCAAAATCGCAGCGTGCGGTTTGGCTACACCTCCCCACTAGCCATCACGCATGCATATATCCTCCTCCACTAGCCATAGCCATCATGCATGCATCTCATTTGAAACGCCACAAGCCACCTCCAATCTTTCGTATAAAATGAACCCCTCCCTTACCTGCGAGTCTGCAAACCTTTTGTATTCCCGGACATATGCCCAGGATCTTGAAACCTTAATGTCCTTTGGCTCCTCCATTAGAAGCAGAGGGCGCATCCTTTGATTAATGATGATCGCTGAATGTTCACCGGTAATGACTCCCATAGGACGATCGCCACTCCCTGCACCGCTGTGAGGCCCCATGACGAGCACCGAGAGGCAGGATCTCCTTGGCCGAAAGCCAGTCAGACGTTTAAGAGTGCTCTCCTACCACATCGAGTCTTTGCCGGCCATATGATGTATCCATGTTGTATGGTTAATTGCTAAGCATTACTGTATTATATTCCATGCTTTCTCTTACTACTTTCCTATTATGTTTTTTGTGCCACCACGTGCAGGATGTGGTCAAATAAGTCTCCTGCCTTCCCATTGCACGTATTACCTAAAATTAGAAATATAGTTTGTAATTACCATAAGAACTCTCATTAGGACTTCTATCATATTTTTTTGATAAAATGTACCTGTATATTAATTAATAATTAAGAAAGATAGAAGAGGACAAATACAGGAACACCGTAAAAGATACGAGGGACAACCCTCCAAACCAACGTGCAACATATTGATCTAAATGATGTATCTTAAAGAATATGACATTACTTTATGGATGGGTTTTCGTAGGTACTCTGATACGTGGTACATACGTATTCGTCTAAGAAGCTATGGTCGTAATTATTTTTCACATCATCTTTACGTGCACTGTGGGTTTTCATGCATGATCATTGGAACACCCGTCCCTATGAAATTTATATATTTAGGCATTCCTATTGTGTTCCAATTTTATGTTCCCATGTTTCAAATTAAAGGGCTCTTAGCTATAATTTCATATCACGCTTCATATAAGTTTCTTTATGAGATCTCATCCCGCATTTAGCAATGCGTGGGGCCGAATATCATCTCTTGATTCTTAGTGGTTAACATCACAACCCTTTTATATTCCTTCTTGAATCCATCTAGTCAATAAGATTAATGCAGCCAGAAATCTTTCACCCTACGATTTCTGCACCAAAAGAGGCCCAACCAGCGTGGCCACGTCGTCGCTTTTCCGGCGTCAGATCGACCGGCTGAACGGCCGAGATCATACGACTGCTGGCTATTTTGCAAAAAGCCCTCCAACTATGACAAAATACTGCCACGGTCCAGGCCCACTTCATCTCCTCGCCTTGCCATCTCCTCTACGTCTCCGACACGGGCAAGGCGACAACGGCGGCGGCGGCGCACGCCCTCCTCCTCCTCCTCCTCCTCCACCTGCTCCCGAGCCCTCCCTCGCTGACTCACAGCGCTCCGGCTTATTGGACGGCGCACAGCGGTGGTGCAAATGCCTCGGCATACCGGCCTCGGCTAGGGCGAGCCCCACATGGAGGTGTGTGCGAGGGCGACCCGGCGTCGCCGCGTCCTCGGCACGGCGAGGAGACCCCACGGCGTGCCCTGTGCGAGCTGATCTCCGCCGCCGTCTACTGGTCGCCCATACCTTCATCTCCGACACTACCAAATTCCATCTTTGAAGGACAACCAGCTGCCACGGCGAGAAACAACAATGGCGGACAACAGTCTCTCCCAGGTGCTTCAGTTTACTCTTTTTAATTTTTATAATTTCGCTGTACCTCTTTCATTCCCAAAAATTGACTTTGTTTATCGTAGGATTTGGGCTTTATCACTGATATTCAGCTATCCATGTTCGTCGGACGTCATCGCCGCATTTTCTGCTGCTGTGGCCCGGGTCTGCTCGATGCGCTGCAGATACCCAAACCTAAATCACATCCATTGCCTTCCCTTGCTCCCGTACTGCTCATGTTGAATGAGAGATGGAACGGAAGAACTGAATGGAAGTTCCCCATTATTAAGGTACAATATTCTCAATCCCCTCATATCTGTCTACATTTAGTTTTCTTACATCACTATGGAAAATAGCTTGCTACAGCTTGTGTGGTTGAGATCTGAGAACACAAAATATTATCCTCCTGATTACTTAAATCTGAAAGTGTTGACTGCAAAGTGCACACCAAGTGCTCGACAAAATGCCTTGCTAGAATATCTACGAATTTCAAAGTTATATACATGCATTTGACTACATACCTCAGGCAATAATATGTTACATCCTTTAACACTAAGCGATGCAGGGAATAATAGAGACCTGCTGTTCCCAGAAAAAGACATGGACCTAAAAAAACACTTGCTGAATCAACCTTTTGAGATAGCATACTTAGAAGTCAAAACCAATTGCTTTTACATTGTATCCAGTACAAAGTAAATCTTATTACCATACCAATTTAGATGCATTGCCCCTCCTTTCTCTCTCTCTCTCTCTCTCTGCTTGTATTAATCAAAATTCTCTGATATAATATCATTAAATTGAATGCTTATCTCTGGACAATTCTTGTACTACAATAATAAAAGACTTAGTGAGGTAAATTGACACTTCCATGGTTCAGGAACATATTCTAAGCAATGCGTTACATAAATTCACTCAATAATTTCCAAGCATTGTAGATATGGCATCAAACCTATGCTAATTTGGTCCAACTCTCATTCAAGCCCCAACACCCGTGCTTGGTTTGCTTTCCTACTCTTGTTTTTTTTCCCATTATTATGGTTCAGTTTGTGATGCTTCATTGAAACTGGGATGCCGCTGCCATGATGGAAATAGAAGTATGCTTTTTATATATGAGCTCTCCATTTGTTTTTTAAAATGAAAAGATCATGGATGCTCAGATGCTAATATGCACTTCTGTTATAAAATTCCTTGCTTATATTTACTAGCATGCATGAAGTCAGAAATGTGTAGCTCCTTAAGGGTAAAATTAGCTCACACTTGCTTCCAAGTTCAACATTAGTTGTGTAGATTGTAGGCTTCAAAATTTCCTCTGCATTCAATCCCATACTTTTTTTTGGGTTCAGACTGGCTTGTCTCTGTATTTCTATTCTCAATGCGCAGCTCTCCTGTGTCGTTTGAGAAAAAATGTATCGCATAAATATAGAATTTTGCTAGGTGGAGGAATTTTTAGTTTTGATGTACCTTAGACCAAACATGTGTAGTTCTGTGATACAATTTTTGAATATGCACTCTTGGTATTCAAGAAAAAATATGCAGCTCTTGAAACTGACATTATGAATCTTTACTTCTACGGAGTATATTCAAATTAAAATTGATTTTTTATGATACTTTTGACCCATGTTTCAAAACATTATTACTCAGCGCAAGGCAGGCAGTCAGCCTCTGACTAGCGCCTAGACATATCTTTGGCGTGGCATTTTGGCATAGGAAAATGGAGAAAATAAGCAAGATGCCGTATATTAACAGGCTATCTGCTGCTCGTGGAGAATAGCCCTCTGCCTCCAGCATATTGGCCACAGCAACCTCTTCCTCTCCCCCTTCTCTTCTCTCACATGTTTGTCAATATAAATCATATTTGTCTGGACTCTTGTGATATATTCTTGACCCAATGGGACAGTGACCCTGTTTGACCCTGGTCCTTGAATGGGGACAATGTCTCAGGGTCAGGGAACGTGGCTTCAACCAATCGTCCCTCATCCCTGTGACTATGATTTGAAATGTAGAAAACCTAAATGCCACATTTCAGATTGGAGGTTGTAAACTTTAGATTGTGAAACAATAATTATAATATAATTGGTAAAATTGCTCAACAGAACAGAAATGTGGTATCTGTACTAAATTTACTCTCTTGTCCGTTCACGTTCATGGATATTGTCAAACAGGGTTCAGCTGAGGTGATATTCACCAAGAGAAGTGAAGCACAATCTTCACCACAGTCGCCACATGAAAACGCGTAGAAAAAAGTGCGGCGGCATCAAACAAACACTGCCATAACTGTTGTGGCTGCCATTGTTTGGCGTGACGAATAACGGACGCAAACCAAACAGCCTCTTTAGTGTTATAATGTTATTTTTCATCTGTTATTTTTCATTGTTCAATGATTGACGTGAAGCCCCATTTCTTTTCAGGTGTTTCTTTGCCTTGGCGATTCAGTTACATCAACCCACTTCTTGCCCAAAGATGAATTCAACATATAGACAACCCATTTTTTTATCATAAGGCTCCCTTAATTCGTCTTGCAATTCTCGATAGTAAACATCCCAGTTCTCAGTCATATTACACCTTTATTTTGCAGGATTTGTGCCTGTGTGTAGATAAATACTGATCCATGTGACCCGTCTGTCACTAAAATTGCAGTGCTGGCTAAGCTACTAACTGAAGACTGCACAAATATTGTTCCTTACAATCTTTGGAAGCAGATGAAATTAACAAGAGAATGTAGCTGAAATGATATTACATTGCTGATGACCTTATTACTTTTATTAGGAGTGTGCTCATAGCAGATTGCTATAATAGTCTCCATATGGAAGATGCTTACAGAATTGTCAATTGTTTTGCTGCTACCATTGGCAAGGATAATGTTATTTTGACCTGAAACAATTATATTTTTTTTTTCTGTAATATAATATGGTTGTTTTAGTTTGCATGTACCTGAATGTGGCCTGTTAGGGACATACAAAACATTTGTACCGGCCTGTTTGTTATCAGCCAAAAATAAAGTGCTACATTTGTGCCCTGCGCAGCTTATTCGAATGGAATGAATATGTTTGAACCACAATTGGCTGCTAATACCGCCTTTCCTGCTGCAATTTACACAATTCGGTGGCCAAAAAAAAGGCGCCATCTCAGATGTAGCAGAAGATGAACACAATTTCCACAAATAAATATGTATCCTACTACACTCAATTTATAAGGAAAAAATACCTTAAATGAATACTTATTTTACTACACTCAGGTACATAAGAAAAAAAGATAATCTACGTTGCACACTGGCCACACGCGGCAACGCCGCGAGCATTTCTAGTACAGTACTAGTTAGCATTGCCAGTGGTTCCTATATAGAGATAACCTCGACTCTTGTTAGATATTCACATCGCCCCAGCCCAGGTTACAGCTGAAAGGATTACGCAGCCTGTTGGGACTAGGACTAGGAGGCACCAGGAACAAGTCTCGTTCAGTCATGTGAAGCTGCAGTGGCACAATATCTGACAGGTCGCTCTGTGTGGATAACTGTGGGGAGAGCCTGGGCTACTGGTAATCGGTAATAGTGATTTGCCCCCTCTTCTTGCATACCATATGGTTGTACCCACGCGACAGCTGAAACCAGAATAGCCTAACCTGAGAATTACATGGACATGGCAAGACTGACTTTGGGTGCTCACGTTTAGGCTCTGGCATAGGTGTGTGGTGGCCATATTGTGTGCCACTGCTTTATGTTTGATCAGTACCCATAGAAAAAGTGATTTATGTATTAGATAGTTTACGCTCCTGCCTTGCACTTCCTTGAGCACATACATGCACATGAATTTTACAAAAACGGAGATATATTGCAAAGGAATTGAATAGGAAACATCTGTGTAGACATTCAATTTTGAATGAGGAAAATGTAGATGGAATTGTCTACATCATTCCAAAATTCCACTAATTTATAATTGGGCAGTTGTTTGTCCATGAAAACATATTTCCCTGTAAATCGTTTAATATTCTAACCAACGGCACATGGCCACAGTTACAACTGCCCCTCAGAAGGCATTCTAACTGCCTCAAAAAAAGTTTTGCGCGATAGTGTTTTGGTACTTCCAGATACCATCGTGAGTAAATGAGATTAGTGCAGCCAGAAATACAGTACTAGCTAGCAACCACGCGCCTGTAGTTTTGAATGCAGCCCTTCTTGTGAAGAGACACAACCACTTTGGAGCGCCTTCTATCTTATAAATATAAAAATATTTCATCCGAAGATATGTGGTAGTCTGCTTTTGGAGATCTGCTTGCTAGTTTAGCCTTACGGCCGGCTCTTATTAGCTAGCTAACATATATGTTCATAACGTAGTCAGCTGCTGGAAGCAAAAACAATATTTGCCGCCCTAATTAAGCGAGTCACAAGAAAGCAGAGAACTCCTACACGATGCAGCAGGTTGGGGAGTAGGAGGTATCAGTCATGGAACCACAGTCCTTCATGACATAAAACTTGAGCAAAACTAACTAACATGAAGAATTGTGATGCTGTCAGTGCTCAGGGTGCCAAAGGCAGCAGAGTGGGCAGCTGAACAATGGTCTCATGATCTCATCAAACCTAAGGTGGCTAAACAGCCATTGTGCAAGGATAGCTAGATGAAGAATTTCGAAGTTGAAATTGGGACTTTGGTGATTTTACCCCTGCTATATTTCAAAATGAAGAGAGTCTACCCCTAGTCTGTTAGGTCCCTATTACGGTGTTCAAAAGTGCAATTTTGCCCATGTGTTTTTACCCTTGTTTTCGATCATCAAGATGACATTTTGTATACAAACGTTTTTAGAAAATTTCGGCAACATTTCAGCTGACATCCATGTAGCTAAGAATCGCAATCATCTTGTACACTAATAGTAAGCACAACTACAGAAACTAACAAGGGGAGCAAAACTACAGAAATTCTTCTCCGTACTTTGTGTGTAGCACGAGCCGAAAGGGAGGCATTGGTTGGAGGAGGAGGACAACGGAGAGAGGGAGCACCTTCACCGCCGGCTTTCGGGAGCACCTCCGCTGCCTGAAACCCTAACCCCAGCAACTCGTGCTGCGCGTCTCGGGAACATCACTGGAGGATGGCGATGGGGAGGTGGGGATTCTGAAGGGGAGGCCGGGTGCAGAGGAGCTGCTGCGAGAAGAAAGAGGCTGATTGTGAGAAGTCCGTGCAAAGAAGTGTTGCCACTAGAGAAAGATGTGTATCGTGGCCTATGGGTTGAGCAAGGGAGAATGGGGAAGGGAAAGGCCATAGAGTCATTTTAGTCTTTAGGACCACCTGTGTTTTCATTTTTGTTTTTGTCGCCATTTAATAGGAGCAGTACAAGTGGTGTTACATAATAGGGGTAGATGGAGTTTTCCTTTGAACAAAAAAAGGATAAAATCAAAATTGGAGCTCATAATAAGGGTAGAGTCACCAAATTCTCCTGAAAATTAATGAAGTTGAGTGACATGCACCCACTCTGATAAACTACTATTGCTTCTATTTTGTATACGTGTAGGCCCATAAGGGCTCTCTTTAGTTAACATGATAGACATATCTGCACTGCCTATTTGTTTTAACGAATGTTAATTCCTTATCTTATATGAAGATATGACTGCTGTTGCTTTTTCTTCGAGTAAAACTGGAAGGGTTTGTGTTAGGTTGTTCTCCTACCGAGGTGGCTCAACAGAAAATTCAGGCCTTGATCCACACCTTGATCGGGGGCCCAACCAAACAATGGCTGGTGGCCCCCCGTGGCACTACGCCATATAAATAGGGTGGAGGCCAGCGGCTCGGGGCACTAGCCTCACCGGTACCCACTACTCCCCATAAACAGTTACCTAGACTGATCTGACATGGCGCACAACCAACCATGGGATGCAGCAACACCGCCTTCCCCGCCAACCTTATGCCACCCCAACATCCACTGCGCTGCTAGACCTTCGTTGAACCATCGGACTTCACCGACTCTCACCATGCAGACATCATACACCTCCGCCAAGACCATCGATGGTCGGTAACATATCACCTTCCCCACTCTCATATCTCTCAGTCTCTCTTTTGCTTAATGCTAAAGTTAATCTCCATATCATTTATATATCCAAAGTACAAGTGAATTCCTGACTAAATCTACTGCTAGAGATCCTTATGAATGAACAGTTTGCACCCCGAGTGCCATGTAAGGTAATCTCAATGAGTCAAGTTAGTGACCACGTTCAATTGAATTGAGCGGTCCAATGTTCAGATATAATAGAACGATCATTGCCACAGGACGTTACCCCCTATTGATGATATTGTTTTGGTGGAGGACGCATCTGATGATGTGGAAGGTCTAAGATGTACCATGCATTGAGGACCCCCCATCTCCCCCAATGCCATAAAAACCGGCCCTACGCATTCTACGACTTAGATATCATGGAAGAAGTGTCCAAGCTAACAAATTTAAGGATCCACAGCTAAGGCAACGACCCAGTTGCCACAACTAGAGAGGTGAAGGTCCTAGCTTGTCCTATACAACCATCTTCACCATCAGCCATAACTGCAAGATGTTAGAACATGTCCTTTGATAGATTTGCACTTAGTCCAAGTTCCTTCCTTGCACAGTGTGACATGTTATAGAGTTGGGTATTACTAGAAAGGACAGCAAGATCAATGAGTGCGCAATGCAAGCCATTCTAGTCCACCTAAAGGAATTGTTGCTGCTGGACCTACTTGAGCCACGGATGTGCTTCAAAGGTCAAGGACTTTCTGGAAGATGTGTCTTTGCCTCTTTGTTAGGTTCCATAGGTGATGACATGGATGTGGTTGCTATGTTGTTGTTTGCTCTTATTATTGGCTGAGTTTGTCTATATAGCGTCCTGTTATTTGCCCAGTCTTGGATTTCCTCCTTATATTAAATATAATCAGCAGTTATATGGTCCATTCAAATAATTTTAAGGTTATGTACATACTGTTGAACCATAAAATATCTACTAGATGAATTATCATGTCTAGGAGTCGAATATGTTTTAACTGCTGCCTCTATCTGTATTCTGTTATAATGGCCATCATCTTCATTGTACAATGGATGAAGACAGAATACGAATGCAGTTGCTGACAACATATATCACTGCCTCACTCTTGCAGGAGTCTCATCAGCACTAGAACCATGGAGTCTTCTTTGCATCGTCATTGTTAGTTGTAACGGATTTATGAAGGGCAACTATATATAGTATGATCCCTCATGTTCTCTACAAGGCAATATGAGATTGCGATACATCAGGAAAAAGCAATCGATAGCAAGAGTTGGAAGCCATTCTGGTAGCTATTTTTTCCTAGTAGATTTAGCATATGTATCTACATTGTTTTGTTGCAATATATGTTGACAACGACAAGCTCTTTTTTTCTGCCAGCAATGGATTTACTCGGTTAGATCTATATATCCATGCCATCGTTTTTCAAGAAGCAGGATAAATGTGTACCTAAGAAATTAGCACGTACGACCTGCTGCAACCAAAAATTAAGTGCTTTCTTACAAATATTTTTTTTCAATATGTAATTTTCCTCACTTCATTTTTTTTAGCAGCCATGTGTGTTGTACTTTTAAGGAAGATGGATCCACCTGGCTACAACATATATAACTGGCTTATCACCGGTGCAAGCCTCAGTACTCAGCACTAGAACCGTATAGGCATTTGACTTCCACTTCTTCATTGGTATACTGATTGTCGTGGCCAAGTATCTCAGGCTAGTTCGTGCATGACAATATGAGAATGGGATGCATCGGAAAAGCCATAGCAATCCAACTGTGCAACTTACATGATGGTGCATAGATGCACAACGACGCTACACTAGAGCTGATGTTCTACACGCCGCATGACCTCCATTGGCGTTTGTGCCAATGACCTCCACATCAATTTGGCACAATCATGCATTTCCACTGCTTGCAGAATGCTGGCGCCGCGTCCCCATCCTCTCCAGCAACGCCCACCAGCTTACTCACGTGAGCTGCCAGAACTGCCAGTGCACCACAACTGTCTGACTGTCACCACATGCCCACCTGATCATCAGTGTCATGTATAGAAGGTGGCCCGTGTACACATGTATAACGGTTGTGGTTAAGAACTGGAATGTGGTTTGCCAGAGTGGTTGGGTAGGATAGTGTGCCATGTTTCGGGATTATTTGTTGCATAGGGCTAGTGTACATCAGGAAAGTTTTAATGTAAAATTGGAGGGTTCCATCCAGATTTTTAAGATTCTGTTATTATTTCGTAATCTTCATATTATGGGTACAACTACAATTTGCCATCAGGAATAGTCCTCCACCTGCAGCCGTCTCTGCTGGACCCCCACGCACCAACAGAGGCCACGGCGCAGCTCAGCCGAGGAGACGATGGCCTTATGCGCAGCTCCACCAATAAGCTTGGCCTTCAAGAACATGGGCACCGGTGCAATGCCTCGCTGCTCAGAACCCTCTCCTGCAAGTCTGTACAGAACAGTTGTGCCTCTTGTTCAACTCTAGCAAGGTGAGGCGGGTACGCACTTTCAGAATTCGGTCTTGACTACATGCTGTACTAGCAGTGAGATAGTACCAATATGCCAGTCTCAATGGGGATTTTTGATGGCGTGTCATGCACCCACATTACCTAAAAGGGAATCTTTGCAAGAAAAGGGTAGGAGAGAGAGAAGAGAAACGTTTCATCCTGGTGAAACAAGTGAGCGCAACCGTGGGGAAGAGAGAGGAGAGACGATGAGACCCATGCAACTAAAAATAGCAAGTGAAACCATGTAATGAATGAAACAATGCATTTCATGTTCTGAAAACCGGGAGATTAAACATGGTATTGAGACCTGCCTCATATTGAAGTACTTCAGACACGTGTGCCATGAATTTTAGGATCCATCAAGACTTGAGAAGTACGCTATAGCCTCCACTGAGCTTTTATTGAAAACAAGATATAAAATCACACAAAAAGTCTCATGAAATAAATAAAGATACAAAAAGATTAAAATGATTACTCATGGGCTTCTAGCCATTGGGGAATTAAAGCATGATAACTTGCTCTCGCTCTGAGAATGACCAAGGAGACTCTCTTTTGAAAATTCTCTTGCAACTTTGAATAGAATCTTGAACACGTTGGAGGATCATTATATTAAGAAAAAGAAGGGGTTTAGAACCCAAGTCCAGCACACTCACAGTTTTACAAAGAGACACATGGCCATCTCCTGTTTCACCGAAAAAAATAAATAAGTAGTTTTGATCCATTCCAATACAATAATTGTAACATGGTTTTTGGCTTTTTTTTTTAAAAGGGCTTATCCCGCCCTCAAGCCCAGGCTGTGATGCTGTATTTATTAGGAGCCATACATACTCATAAATCCCCTTGCGTCTCAGCTTTCAGACTCATGAAAATCGGTACTCCTGTGAGAAACTGGCTAGGTGCAGCATCAGCATGACGGGGTGCCTGCTGATTACTGAACTACACATATCTGTGTGCATACCAGTGTCTCCGCAGATCATCGGAGTTCTGCGAGACAGAACCAGGTTGTCATCGGAGTTCTGCGAGACAGAACCAGGTTGTCATCGGAGTTCTGCGAGACAGATAGCTGCGAGACAAATCATCGGAGTTCTCCGCAGATCATCCAGGATACAAGTGTCTCCGCTGGTTTGGACGCAATGGCTAGCCACTGACTAAGCCAGTCTTCCCTCCAATTCCTAGCAACTAGGTGCAAAAATAGGTGACATCTGAGTTCCCAGCGCCTCCCATGCATATACTATAACCACTCTTTTCCATCACAACTATTGAGTTCCAAGTATTGCTTCCTTGCAGCGGTGTGTTTGTAATACCGGCACTGCTTTCTTTTTAAGGTGGTGTTTGGTTTAGGGACTTTTTAGTCCTTGGGACTAAAAAGTCTCTTTTAGTCCCTACCAAACCAAACAGGAGGGACTTTTCCTATAGAAGTCCCAAGAAGACTCTACTAGAGGGACTTTTTGTTTAGTCCCTGGAACTAAAAAAAGTTTAGTCCCTAGGAACCAAACACCCCCTAAGCCAGGCTGCCTAGTACCATGTGTTTGTATTGAATACACATGGTGATGTGTTCACGACTACAATAGAACAAAAAAAGAACAAAAAAAATGCTGTAGCGACACTTTACAACTGTAAATTCACTTATTATAAAATGCTTGACAATGCAAACTACTCCTGCCGTTCTTAGCTATGATGTCTACATGCTTACATGATTGCAAAATAGCAATGTCCCAGCACTCCTCATCAATCCATGTTCATCGCAATTTCACATACGAGATCTAGTTGAAACAACTAATGAATTTGCCAAAAGGAACCCCAAGCTATATTTAGCATGCAGGAGCTGGCAAGTTATCTGCAACATGCTGTTTATTTTGCCGGAATACCCGTCAACTGCTGCAAGGCAGTGCCGTTTGTTAGCATTAATCTGTACTTATAAGTATCTTACTTATAAGTATACAGTTCCGTCAGTAGAGCATCTCCAAAAGTTTGCCAATTTTTACATGGGAAATCTCCTAATTTGCCAACTTCTTAAAATATTTGCCAAGTAAATTAAAAAGCTACCCCTCTTCAAGTGTTTGGCAATTTCCTTTTGGTAAATCACTAATTGGTGGACCCACACCTTGACTTGCCCCTGCTTATCTGATGAAGCCGGAGGCATCATCGTCTCAGGTGCTGGAAATAGACTTCAACTGTGATGATGAATAACGAGGACGATGACAGCTTAGAAATGAAGGCATCTGCGAGCAATGGCTGCGACGCCACCATGGGTACGCAATTCTTGAAGAGGACCCTGGATCTCAACCTCAACTACGATGCCGTCATTGAGAGCTGTGGGAGCTCTCCGTGGACCGGCGGCCATGAAAGTGTGGGAATTGGTGTATATATTCCATATGTGTTAAATGGGTACATATATGCACAGGCGTGATTACATCCACAAATAATAGGCCTAATTATTGTTATGCTAACAGGCCAACGCCCAAATGTCCAGCTCGACGACTTCTGGCCCCACACCAACCTCACGATACGTGGTTTCTGATTTCCGAATTCACGCTGCTCCTCGTTCCCGAGCCATCGCACACACGTGTGTTTCGACTTGCAAGTTCAATCAGGTTCGTGAAATGTTTGCTGCGTGCCTGGCTGTATCCCAGGAGGAGGAGAGCTGCTGGATGGTGATGTGGCGGTGACTCCACGGCTTGGGATGACTTCACGTCTGGGGATGCGGCAGTGACTCCACTGGACATTGATCCCGGTGCCTCTCATTCCCATATGACTATAGATCAGGTGTTGACTCCACTGGATACTGATCCCGGTGCCTCTCTCATTTGTAACACTATTATTGAGCAGGAAGTGTTGCACTTTGCATAGGTGCTGATGCGATGTGGGTGTTTATATATCCTCAAAACCGAAGGAACCGACATAAAATTGTAAATGCAATGCATTTTTTTAATAAAGCTATAAACTGCCTTGTTCTACTCTTCTTACACATGACGGTCGCCTGGTCGGCTAATAAATATAATTGAACTGCACACATAACATCCCCAAATGCTTTTCTATCAACTATGACGATATTCAAATATATACAAACTATATTAAAGTCTCAGGGATAGGTGTCTTTTGCAACACTACTATTGACTTGAAACTGTTTCTTCATTGCAGCGGTTGTGATGGATGTGTGTGTATTGTTGGACTAACATAGAAAAAAAAATAACCGCGCTTGGTTTCTTCTTAAGCTAACACTACTACAAAATTGATTTTACATGATGTTCCAATTTTATTTTCCGTGGCGGGCATTTAAGAAACCGCCACGGAAAATAGGTGGCCTGGCACCCCCTCCGACCCCGGGGAAAACGCCACGGTTAATCGATTAACCGTGCGGGCATTGTAAAATAACCGCCCACGGTTAATAGGGATTAACCGTAACGGTTATTTTACAATGTCCGCCACGTTAATCGATTAACCGTGGCGGTTTTATAATTTGCCCGTCCAGATAAATCAGGCCCAATTCTAGCAGCCCAAAAGCCCATTTCGGAGGCCACGTATATATACAAAGACTTAGGGTTTCTCACAATCACGGTTTCTCCCTCACCCCCTCGATCCGCATTCCGTAAACTCCTCACCCGGCCCCTCTCCCTCACCCGGCACCCTCCTCTCCCCCCATGGCACGGCTCCCTCACCCGGCACCCTCCTCTCCCCACGACCACGGCGGCCGGGGGCGGGCGGCGAGCCCTCCCCGGCGGCGGGCCGGGCGAGGCGGGCGGCCTCCTCGGCGCGCCTACCCGGCATGCGGCCTCCTCGCCAGCCGCCCGGCGGCGCGGCGGCGCCGCGGCGGCGGCAAGCGCGTGGTCGCGAGCTCGAGGACCCGGCGTTGGCGGCGGATCCACGCTGACTGGAAGCGGCGGTGGCGCGCGAATCTGCGGCTGGAAGGGCGGTGGCGTCGCGGATCCGCCAGATCCGCGGCGAGCGGCGGTGGCGCCTCCCGGCGCCGGTCCCCTTCCTCCCAACTCCGGCGCCCGGCCCCTTCCTCCCCTCCGCATCGACGGCGTTCGTCATGGAGCGCGGGGCGCCGCTCGCCCGGCAAGTCGGCGCGGCGGACCTCCTCCTCGAAACGGCGGCATCGCGAAACCCCTAACGGGCCGGCGGGCCCGTTAGGGTTTCGATTTGGATTTTCTTTTTTTAATTTTTTTATTATTAACCATGGAAGTTCCGTTTAATTTTTTTAATCGTTTTTGTCCGCCACGGAAGTTCCGTTTTGTAGTGGTGTAAGCTAAGAGTATGTTTCCCCTATACTTACCCATATGATGGTCACATCCAAAATATAATAATCCAAGGGTCCACATAAACCCCCTTCAAGATTTTTTTTTTCATCTTAAAGATAAACAAAATCGTTTCCAAATATTTATGACCAGAAACAGTACTTGATTTCGTTTATATATATGTTTTGCTCTTTCACACAAACATGTATAGAATGTTCTAATCGGTGACGATTAAACGATGAAGAACACGCAATTAAACCACAGTATTGTCTCTTTGACCTGACATCAACTGACACACCATGTCGTGGCCATTTCTGCTGTTGTCACAGAGCTCCTGTGTACGTATAAGGCACTTTGTTATAGCTCTCTTGTTATAGCTAAGGTGCTACAAGTTAGTCCTCGATCAATTATAGCCTTCACAACAGCAACTTCTGGAAGGAGCTCACAATCAGTGCAAAAGCAGCAATATGTAGTGGTGGCTACTCTTTCCTGCTGGCATTGGGAAGCAGACTATATGTAGAGAACTGGGCATCTCTAGCGTTGCTTCAAATACACGATGGTTGCTCGATGGAAAGAGGCAACATAATTGTATTCATCATTTATTTTGTAATAATGAAAACGCGGCAAGGAAAATACATTGATTGCATATAATGTCTTGGGTGACACATTTCCAGCCTGTGCTTAATTGGAAGCATAATACAAAATAGATCACAGACACTCTAGTAGTGGATAATAGTAGGTGCATTGTCTGCTTCTTCCGTGTTGTGACGGATCAGGAACTCAATAAAATGACCGATTAATGAACAGCGGTTAGAAAACAATAATAAAATCAATCAAAGGTGACATATTTTCCATAAATCAAGTCTCGGCTTTGGTAGGTATGGTGACGTCGCCATACTGGGTGCATCCATCGTTCAGCGAGGCAGTCAAGCAGGATTGGACTGAGCAGCCAGATCTGAACAGAATTCTTCGCTGTCCATAGTCCTGCTCTAATATGCAAAAATGCTTAGCAAGTCACTCCAGGTTGATCATGACGTGCACAATGCCACTCACACCCATCTTGGTTTTGTGTTCTAGCTTGATTGGCATGTAAGGATGGTTCGAGCTAAGTTCCCAATGACTCTCATCCCTATGGTGTAGCGAGTAGACATGGTTTTCACCCATTCGCAATTGTTGCTGTATTGCGCAAGTGATGTTGATTCTTCGTACTGTAGCCAATATATGAATGGCAATGGTGCTGTCTCTATATATGCGAAATTTTGTGCAACTACTGGAGCTAGAGGATGCTATGCGGAAAATAAGATTAAATCATGATATTTATGATTGTGATGGCACCTATTGATGATGCATAATGTCAGTAATTGTCATGTACTCTCTCTATCCCATGGAGTTTGTCGTTTTGACTTTTGAACTTCATGTTTGACCATCCGTTTTATTCAAAATATGTATACAAATAAAAAAATTAATCAATATTCAAATATCATTATTGATAAAATAACTTATAAAAAAAGTAAGTTATATTTGTGCAAAAAATTTGAATAAGATGAATCATCGAAAAATATGCCACGGCATTCAGCGTGACAAACTCAATGGGACGGGGGAGTAGAAAGGTACAAAGGACAACTTGTTCCCTGGTCGCTTGCCTCATTCACGCTCGGCATCACCACTGGCTACCACACACCCTGACATGTAAGACTGCATGATTAAGCTGTAACTGAGTAGATACAGAGTTTCCTCATTCCGAACACTTCAATTGTTTGTTCTGTCTACTGTAGCCCATGTATATGAATGCGAATACGATTAGCTATGCTAGAATTTGTGCAACGAGTTGGAGCCAGAGGATGCATGCTCAGTATAAAGACTCGATGGTGATATATATGATTGAGATGGCGCCTACTTGATGACTCATGTGTTAGTTATTGTCATTACAGAGGGAGAAAGGAAGCAGAGAAACCAATAATTATGAAACGATTCAGGCAAGAGAGCTGTCGGTATTTATTTTTTTGACGTTAGCTGTCCATAAAATTTAAAAAGAAGGTTCAGCCTGGAATGAAACAATGGCGCCCAAGAGGACTACAAAACAGCAATTAGAGGGACAAATTATTTGGCACGCTAATAAGGTATGCCACCTTCATTTTATTAAATATAGTACAGATGCAAGCATTTCCACACGCCCGACTGCATTCACCTACATGAAGAAATGAATGAAAAACCTACTAATGTGTGCACCCTTCAATTGCCTAAACCGGTATATATTGAATTGTGTCGTTTCTTCCTAAAATAAATCCATGAAATATGTGAGCATTCTCGTTAAGTATAGCCTTTGAATTCAGGTGGGTAGTTTTCTAGAACCACTTAAAATGTAACCAATCGAGCTGCACTAAGTATACACGAGTCTATCTAATCTTCTTCAAAGCCAAACCTTTTCTTTTGCCTTCAACAAACTTCGGGCGTCTTAGGATGGACGCACTGAAGCCAGAGTCCATTTGCTGGTGAGTTCTAAGTTCCTATACAGCCCACCATGTCGGTAAATGCTTCTATCATGGACATCTGTGCCTAGTGCTAATGGTGAGTCGAGCATTAATTGTTGCAGTCGTGACTGTGGTTCCAGAACCTCTAGCGTAATCGACTCATGGCTGGTGGTTGACGAATCTGGTTCCGGTGCCAGCTTTGGTGTGATGTCTTCTACCCCTGTGCTAGTGTGATCTCCGACGCGTGACACGTCCTCCGTCGGTTGTATGTATCCATCCGTAGATATGCGAGATATGTGTGCCTGGTGAGAGTGCTGTTCCTAAAGCCTCTCTTGCCTATAGTATATAGCGATTAGATGTGCCATGATCAGGGAGGAGAGATCTCTTTCACAAAGCTAGATAGGAGTACTAGTGAGTTCCAATTAAGTGTTGCTTGTCTATATAGCTCCAATTAAGTGAGTCTCATATATGGGTCGATGTGTGAATATATATTGGATCCGAAGGAGCCGATTGAGAGGGCATAAAATAATGAGGCTACATATAAATACCTACTACTGCAGAATGGGTTTTAAGCATGTGTGTAACTTTTTTATACACAGTTGGCATAGAAAATTGTACTTAAAAAATGTCCCTAGCTATAAACCCGAATTTCGGACGGTTTGCCTTAGTAAAATCCTACATATTATTTATTATATGATCACGTATGGTAGATGTAGTGCAAGACCACCTCAAACTTATATTTCCATATTTTTAGCGGCAGTTTTCTCATGCCATATGCCGCTAAAGGGTGATTTCTAAGGACGGTTGAGTATATAGAATTGGCAACTTTCATTTTGTGAAATATAGTACAGAAAGTTGCCAATTCTATATTGATCACCTAAATGAAAGTTGCATTGATCACCTACAAGAACACATACGAATGAAAATAATTTGGATTGTATAAACTTCCTTGTACATAATTAGACCTCTTTATTTTTTTAATCTCTTTAATTTGGAGACAGCTGTAGGTTTACATTTCTGTAAAACACTGGTCAATCAAATTTACCCTACTCAATTAACAGAGCTATTACTACATAAATGGCCATTTACCGTTTTATTTTTCAAACAGGAAATAGAACCAGGGTTACACATGCAGGAATGATGCTCATCATGGGTACCGCTGCCAGCCAGCTAGGGGCCAGCGTGTGTGCCCAGCAGTACCGAGTGCCACTACTGTCATTTTTTGTAGTGGTGCTGATATGGATGTGTGTCTATATGTCATCTGAACCGAAGGAAGGGTCCGAGAGTACAACAAAAAACAATAATTGCACTCTGTTCTTTTTAAGCTAAGGTGCCTATGAGCTTGTTTCTGCTTGTGCCTACGCATGATGGTTGAATCATGGATGTATAATCGATGATGCGCACACCAAAATTTCAACAATGAATTTTCGAGCGGTGCAAAAAGCTCTTAATATATTAAAAGGAAATAAAAAGTACAAAGGAAGCACAACAAATTCTCAACATAAAGGAACAAGAACATGCTTTCGCCTTGCACTATTTTGAAAAATAATGAATAGTTATACAATATAAGATCTTTGTTCCAGCATCGAACTCTTTTTAAATGAAGGGATGCTTTTAATGATCCCCACTATTACACTAAATGCCTTCACAACCAAATCTCGTAAGCCTAAAATTCCTTTTCTATGCCGAGGTGGGGTCGAGGTGGTAACGGCGATGGAATCAAGTAGCCCGAAGGTGTTGATGAAGGAAATTGCCCAAATGACATACAAAAATTTAGCCTTTGAATCCTTGGGTTACAAGGGAGTTGTCTATATACACAGGCTGGCTGGTTTGCCATCCATTGTAGAGGCAGTTGGTCAAGCGGCCTCTTCCTTGAATTTTTATTTTCTATTTTATTTTGTCCTTTATATTATATAGAAAATGTATAGAAATATCTTTACAAAAAAAAAAATATTGAATGTACTTTATTTTATCCACTGACAATGATAGTTTGTCTCAATCTATAATATTTTTTTTACTTATAGTTGTAAATTCTACACATAAAAGCAATTTATTTAACTTATAGTGTGACAATTAAACTAGGTATCTATTTAATAAATGATATAAAGATAAAATATTTCATGTTCTTAAGGCCCCTAGAAATAGTTTTTAGATTTTATTTTATTTTTTTCTATTTCATTATATCATTTATTTTATTTAGAGATCAATTTCAATATATTTATGTATATATATTAGAAATGCATGATTATTTCATATTCGTAGAATTGTGGGCGAAAAGCTATTTAACTTATATTGCAATTTAAAGTAATATGACACAAATATGTAATACATTGTTTGTACTTTTCACTGCTATGCACGATTATTAACTGGTATGCTGTCGTTGGTCTTGCAGCACCGGATTCACGCCCATACCGACCGGATGCCATGGAAACCTTAACGCCGATTGACAACTGCCGTTGTAATTGGAGCGATGGGCTTGCTTGACACCGCATAGGCACCCACTGCCTGTAGAATCTCCATCCCAAGATTCTAGATGTATGTGCTGTAAGGTTAGAGTGTTGTTCCTCACGACTCTCATGCCAATAGTGTAGCTATTGTATAGCGAGTGAGTTCAATTGTTGCTTTGCAATATTTCTGTTCCGTTTTCATCCTCAGGTGTATGTGTCCATGGATGTGTAAATATATACATATGGGACAATAAGGAGACCAGAAAGCACAAAAGAATGAGCCTACATGTATACCACTACGACTGCAGAATTGTGTTTATAAGGGTGCACGTTACTTTTTTTTTTATACACAGTTGGCACAAAAAAACTATCCTTAAATAAATGTCCAGCTGTGTGCAAACTTCTCCCCTACCTCTGTAAACCGAATTTCAGGACGGTTGCCTTGCTAGAAACTTAACGCTGAAATTACTCTATGTTCGCGTATGGTTGAAGTAAAGCAACTCCTTCTAAAACTTATGGTTATCATAGTTTTAGGGGCAGTTTGTCATGCCAGCTCTCACTATTCACAGTGATTAACATTAGGCTGTTGAGTTATGTTGCCCTAGAAATTATAATTTTCCGCCACTGTTACCAAAGATGTCTAGCTAGATAAATTCATATTTCCTTTGGAACAAAAACTGATGAAGAACAACTTTAGTATTTAGAAATTGAAGAGCTCAATGAGATTTGCAATTTTGGATTCGACCGAGTATTTAGTGGCCTAAGTATCCATGTTTTAAATGACCTGTATCCATGTTTTAAATAACCTCAGATGCTTTTTATTCATGCACATTAAACCAATTCTTGTCAGGTACAAATATATGGAGTTGTATTTAATTATTTTATAGCATCCAGTGGAATTGCGTAAAAACAACACTAGGTACCTTTATTAATCATTAAGAGTTATAATTATCTAACAAAATAGTTACAGCTATATTGGATGCTAGTTTCAAATGTGTAATAACACAGCTACAAAACACTTGTTAGTTTGTTTACATAATAGGACACCCAAAAATGACGTCGCGTCCGGCGCGCCCGGGGTTGCGGCGCGCCTTTGGACCAACGTGTCGGCGGCGCGACGAGCGCGTCTAAGCGCAACCAATCGGGCGTCTAGCGCCGCTACGACACGATCGCGGACTCGAACCGACTTGAGGTTTGGTCAGTTTTGGGGAAGTCTTGGAGCTTGGAAACGCATCTAAGGTGGTTCCCAAGGGGATAAGACCCCCCCTCTATATATTGAGAGTTTCATGGCCGATTTGATCCCGTCTACATCCAATCGACAAGGTCAACTACCAAACCCTAATTTTCTCCTCTCAACCTCTCTACCCTGCTGTTCGACGATGTTCTCCGCGAATTTTGCCGGCGTTCTAGGTGGCCTTGCCAATCCTAGGGAAACAGTCACGTTAGTCGTCCTGATGGCTCTTCCTGGAGGTGTGGTCGGAGGTTTGTCCACCCAAAACTGAGCTCTACATTGGCCCTAATGATCTCTTGATCGTTCGTGGTCGATCACACTATGGTTCTCGCTGTTTTCAGTTTCTGTCCAACCTCGTGGGCATCCAAGGCCCTCCTGGTGTGCTTGACATGAAACCCTAGTTTCGGCGTCAACAAGAACAAAGGTCCCCGCCTCTACATATCCGAGAAGATGTATGTCCAACTAGAAGATGTATGTCCACCATGGCTTGCCAGTGCATATATTTTTTTCGTGATCAGGCATTTCACCCATGCAAATCTTAATTTTATGAATTTGTGCTATATGAATTTGCATTTTGAGTTCTGTCACAACACATGTATGGATGCATTGTGGGGTGTTCAAACTCTTCTCTGAGGAAAAATGTTAAATTAGTGTGGAGGAAAAATTTTACATAGGCATTTGCATCGCACACGAGCCTATCTTGCATATGCATGAGGTATATCATCCTGTGTTGTTCAGTTGGACTAGACGAGAAGCCACGTGCATGCCAAACACTACACCACAACACTTTTTCGTGGTCGGATATCTGACGGTAAAGGCTTTTTCGCGTTGGTTAGTCTGCGTCCCTAAAGATAACTGACAAATCATCGGACGCTAAATCCTTGTTTAGCGATCAACCATCTGTCGCTATAGTTTGGTATATTAATCGTCATGCGGTCTGTCGCTATAATTGCTTAGAGCGTCATGTGGTCTGCGCCGAAAAATGATCCCACCTTGGCCCAAGTCGTAATGTTAGCCCAGCCCAGGAACAAAGAACGCATGTTCTATTTCTCCCCCAAACCCTAAATCGTCCGTATAGTGGCCGCCGCCGCCCGCTCCCCTCAGCTCGTCTTCCAATTAGTTCCCTCGCAAAGTCAAGGTCTCGTTGAGCCTCTCACGGTCTATCGATCGAGTCCATGCATGCTTCGAACGACTATTCGATCCTGTGTGCGGCTTTGTCTATAACAACACCTCCAAGATACATGTGGTACTGGTACTCGCGGCATCAAAGAACCTTAAGTGGCTGTGCACATAATGCTATCCACTGTCACGGTGAGAACCAAGTTCCTCGTGCCTCTCAGAACCTTAAGTGGCTGGGCATATGCTTGCGTTTTTTAGATATATACAGTACTGTAATGAGTTGCACCCATGTGAGCCTTTTTTCTCTTTATTTATCGGTGTGAATATATGTGTGTGTATATATGTCCAGCTAGCTAAATTAATTAGGAACTTCCAAGGGGAAATCGAGCCATGGTGGCTGGTGGCAAATGCACATATCTTGCATGCATCCTGGTCAGAGAATTAAACCGGTATGGCACACATTCTACGTCGGTTTTCCCCTGTAATTCTTAACTCAGAGCACTTGATCGACGAACAGTTTGTTGTATCAACTGGGTTACAGATATTTGTTGTATGGTACACCCTTCCGATGTTGACCGCCAGATGATACACCTGTCTGGTGTTGACGTACACATCATCACTGCCGAATGCATTACCCATCCAACGTTGATGTCACCACCATATTACCGCAAAATGGTACCCTTGTCCAATGTTGATGACATCATCACCACCTAATGGTATCACAACCAACAATGATGTTTCCACATCCACCGCCAGATCGAACACGTATGTGGCGACAGCACCGCCAGATTAAGGTCGGTGTCCGGCGATGATGAACATCGCTAGCGCTACTGTCGGCTCAAAATTGGCGGTGATAAAAAATGACTATCAGCAATGACTTTAGGCCAAAACCGACCGTAAGTGGGTGGGATTGGAACCAGTGGTGTGCTGTAGAGGGGACTATCAACACTATGTTATGTACCTGCTACACACAGTTAGGCCTCTTTATTTGCAGTTTCTTAATTTTGGACACCGCTGTGTATGGTTTCAGTAACCATAGGACCATAGGTCAATCTTATTAATTAAGCTAGCCTACTTACTACAGAAATGAACTTTTACCGCCGTTTCATAAATCCCAACCGGAAATAGAACCAGCGTACGGGCGTGCAGGAGTAATGCTTATGGGTACCACTCTGCCAGTTAGGAGCTGTGTTCATGTGGTGAAATGACAGCAGCTTGGCGCCTGCTGCAGAAGGTCAATCCTTCTGGCTTGTATGTGGTGTCCTATCCATAACCACACGTTTGGAGCAAAGCAAACATGGAACGAGCCAACGAGGACGTGCATAGTTGCCTGGGAACGAGCCGTTCCAAATTAGAGGTCCTGTGTAGGATCAATTAGCTGTCCAACCATGATAAGCTATTGGATCAGGGGTCCTACGATAGACATACTGGACCCGGATTCTATTGACTGGTGAGTTTGAGTTCATAGTGCCTCCCCTGTTTATACTATAACAAATAGGCAGCTGATGTGCCTAGAACTCTATATCATTTTTTTTAGAATTCAAGGGCACAGCCCCGGCATTGCATTGATATAAAAGACCACAAAGAACTCTAGATCATGTATTCCTAATACTAACATAATGCTCGTGCGTTGTTGCAGTCATGACTCTGCTTCTGGAATGTCCAGCGCAAATGCGGTTGACGACTCTGGCTGCAGAGCGACGTCGAGCGCAATCGACTCTAGCTCAGGTGCGACCTTTGGCACGACCCGATTGACTCCGGTGCCGGTGCGACCTCCGGAGTGACGTGTCCTCCGCTGGCACCATCTTCTCCAACGTGGTCGACTCAGCCGGATGTATGTCGTTGTCCGTAGATGCAAGGTGTATATTCCATTCATTTAGAGCGTTGTTCCTCAAGCTTCTCATGCCTATAGTATTTTGCCACTAGATATGCCCTGATCAGGGATGATAGGTCTATTTCACAAAGCTAGCTAGGAGTACTATAGAGCGAGTTCCAATTCCGTGTTGCTTGTCTATAGTTGTATGGGTCGATGGATGTGTGAATATATATGGGACCAAAAGGAGCGATCAAGAGGGCATAAAAAGTGAGGCTACATATATACCCACTACCGCAGAATGGATTACATTTTAATGGTGCGTGTAACTTGTTTATACACAGTTGGCATTGAAAAACTGTCCCTAAAAATGTTCCCACCTGTATTCAAATTAATTCTTCACAGCACCTATAACTCGAATTTGAGGATGGTTTACCTAATTAGTAAAATATTTCCTACTAATTATTCAATGATCACACGTATGGTATGTTTAGCGCAACTCCTAAAACTTATATATTTTCATAATTTTATTAGGAGCACTGAATATATTAATTAATGGAAGGCAATAAAAACTACAAAGGAAGCATTACAAAGTCTTGAAATACAGGAACAAAAAAAGTAGGTATATTAAGAGAATTAAAAGGTCATACCTGGCTCTCCTTTGGTTCAATTCCGCCCAAATACTCCAAATCCGAAGGGGGTGAATCTAAACAATCCTCATGTGATTGAGAACATGCTTTCATCTTGCACACTTTTTGGAAAACAATGAATAGACACTATCAAATCTCTATTCCAGCATCAATCGTTTTAAAGCGAAGGGATATTTTTTATGCTCCTTATTATTATGGTAATTGCCAAGCAACCACTTCCTAATTAAGCCTGAAATGCCTTTTCCAAGCTGAGGTGACAACAATGGCAGCAGTGGTGGGATCGAGTAGCTTAATGGTGTTTGTCAAGAAAAATATCTAAACTGATTTGTAGCTGGTGATTTGGCCGTTCCTTCAATTTTATTTTATAATTTTATAAATAATTTTGTTATTTATTTTATTTTTATAAATGCAGAATTTTTTATTGTACATAGTGACGTGAGAGGAAAGCAATGTAACTTATTATATTGTCATTTACATAAACAACAATAATATGTTACATGTGTATTAGGGGATGTTTGGATCTAAGCCAAAGCGTGGTGAGTTATATATGGCGGAGGCAGGGTTTTCAGCCGCTGCATTTTGTGGCTCATTTTCTACTGTAGAAAGCTGTGGCAACCACATTTGAATAAGCAACCAAACAGCTAGCTAGCTGCATCTTTGGATCCTGTGGCATGGCCCTTGACCAAACAGCCTCACTTTTCACTGCAACATGGTTCTTGGTACTCTGTCCTTCGTCTAGCAGCACCAGACACACGTCCCCATGCTGGTCGGAGGCGCCCAAGCCTTGACACCGATGACACCAAGTGCGAACGCAATTACAGCAGTCGGCTTGTGACCACATGGACACCCACTGGTAGAGCGTCTCCGTAGATGCAAGGCATACCTGCCATATGGAGAGAGCGCTGTTCCTGATGCCTCTCATGAGTCATGCCTAGATCGGGACAGGACTCTTTCACAAAGCTAGCTATTACTAAATAGTGAGTTCCAAGTCTAGCTATCACATGGACACCCACTGGTAGAGCGTCGATAGATGCGTGAATATATGGAACCAGAAGGAGCTGAGACGGCATAAAACAATTAATGAGAATACATATATATACCCACGGTGAAGCTACATATAGCTACACCTACAAAATGGTTTTTAAGAGTGCGTGTAACTTCAGTATGCATAGTTGGCATAGAAAACTATCCTAAAAGTATCTAGCGGTGATCGGTCTAAGAGATACCTAACACACGGTAGCCTAACCTGACCCATCGAGAGATCACAAAAAGAGGATATAATAACAAGCATCAATTCTATGGCACTAACATGTGGGGCTTCTTTTTCTTTACATGTATTATTACATACTGACAACAACCCATCATCTTTAAAGTGGTTGAACAATTACCACATGTCTTCTGGAAAACATGGATTTAATGTATTTTCTTGTCTACTAATCACCAAAGAACTATTTTCAGTAAATATTAAGAGTATCTGTAGTGTTCTAAAGTGTTGTCTTTCCCCATTCAAGCCCTTCCTCTGGAATTGGTGTTACTGGCGAGTGCGAGGATGAATTCCTCGAGCTTCAGAGATATATACAAAGCACACCTCTATGTCATCTCTTTGAGATCAATAAGGAGAAATGATGTCTACAAAGGCTCCATGAACACCAACAAACTGCCCAAGACAGGTTTTCCCATGGTTTGACCAAGCCTCCTAATGGCGATATCGATAGAGTCATGGTGATTTTGATGTCCCCGGCACCCCAATTTCCTCCCAACCATGTATTGGGATTTCAACATGTAAGGGGGAGATAGAGCAGGAACTCGAGGCAAGAAATCCCCTGTCCTCCTAGTGCACTCTTCCTATCAGCTGCCATGTGTGGTAATGAACTCATGGTCTAGATGAAAGAAAAAAATTGGTAAGAGGTGAGTTCCCAATGCCTTCCATGTTTATATATACTAGGGCCTTTAGAGGTAATAATGGATTGTGTCACATTAGCAATATTCAATATGGTACCAATTGAAGAACCACTGTCAGCTCGATAAACTATACGCTGCAATTGCTGCAAACCAATCTGCAACAGATAAATATGTAGTGGAGATGTAAAATAAGTCCCACATTTATATAACCAGTCAAATCAATAAATAAGTTTCCCATATGTAATAATGGCGACTCTTCAACACATAGACTAGCTTGTAGATAAAACATCTCTGTAGACCTCCTCTCTGGAGCAAATAGTAGTGGTAGCCTGTGCTGCCCATAATTGACCCGTAGAAAAATCAGAAATGCAGGGCTGGGGCATAGAAAAACTAGCGTGCTATATATAACCTGAAGCCTTACATATATTGTCCCATGGAGTTGAGGAACTAGTTGTTAACAGGCACCACATTGTACCAAGTATTGCATAGGGTGAGGTGAAGCAACAGTAGAAAATTGTGCAGTTATTATCCTCTGCCCCTCTTCCCCCTGTCAGCTCTTTCTAGTCCTAGGATATATACACACACACACATCGATCAGCACAATTGCAAAGAAACAAGACTTAGCAATTCAATAGTATTGCTGCAACTGAGACCAGACATATCCCTGATATATGTTCTAGTGCCTTATGGTTAGAGTATAGGCATGCGAGACGTCAGGATGGAATGCATTCCTGAGTGCAGTTGTTTTAGTGCTATTATGGAGGGTGCCGCTGCCGCTTATTGTATAGCTTGAGGCGGACCATACAACATCTACAGCAATAATCCTAGGCTCACAGACTCTATTGTAGTTGACATAAGGAGGTTCAGCAATAATCCCCCAGTGGGTGGGACAAACTTAATTGTAGTTGACTTAAGGAGTTTCGTGCCTCCATAATAGCAGGGGATATGAAGAGATTTGTAGCGTGTAGTCATCATCAGCTTGGTGTCTTGATATATTTTGGTGGACAGGACGACGTTGTAACGTGAATTGTAGAGTCCTGCTGCGTCCGAAATGGCCACAACGATGCGAGATACCAGCTGTTGACTACCTAATAAATCACATTTTTGGCTGCTCGACAAGTTTTTATCTGTATGGCATCATCCAAACATAAGTCCCGAAAATATAATCATTGTTTGGCTCACTTTCAGCTGGCGCCTTTTTGAACCTCCAACAGTACGTGACATGGCTTGGACACACACTACTTGCAAGCAATCTCTTGTTAATTACATATATAAATTAATAATTTAATGGAATGAAAAGAAAACATATATAAACTATACTATAGTTTAGTAGAGTGAGCATCTTTATATATAACAAGTTAATCATAATTTCTAAACAAACTGATAAGTAAATTCGGTTGCTAGTGAACATTCACGATATGCAGAGATGCAGATAAATTTAGAGTTTGTGATAACTGGATGTAGCTTCCATTCAGTTTATTGATGCTTACCTCCCTTCCTTGGATAAAGCAATATGAGATGAGTAGAAAAATACATGGCCTCTATATACACAAAAATCATCTGAATGAATTATTGAACTTCAATTTCCCTATATATTGTACAGTGACAAAAAAGATCATCACTGCACTGAAGACTGAACAAGAACACACAAGAGGGAATGGGTCCGTTGAATGCTTGAGAAGTCTGTGCACCTCATTGACAAACAGCTGACCGGATAGGCGCCGATGCTATTGTCACACATTGCCCTGACATGCATGTGTGGTTCGTCACTTCGAACACATAGGTATGTCCGCCTCATAGACTTTCAGCAGATTGATGCTGCCTGCCAATCAGGAGTGTCACCTGGAGTGCATTGTTAGCAAGCTACACTCCATTCAAGCGCACAGCTAGTAATGGAGTTCCCGATACCTCTCATGCCTAAACTGTAGCCTCTAGATGTGTGTGGATTGTCACTTGTCAGTAGGACCTTGTGTTGAGCTCACAATGTTGCTAATCTAGTGTGCTTCATGGCGCTTCATTTTGTTTTCCATTGCAGCACATATATTCAACAGAGTTTATATTCTCGTAGGTATAGGCTAATCTGTGCAACAAGATGGCATGATATATATAATATCTAAACTTACACCAGTATACTGCGGCGCAATCCCAACAGCGACAGACAACTATGCAGTAGAGACAGGAAAATAAGGAGTATATATAGAACTGACCCTGATGAGAATAGGTTTTCTATATGTAATTTGGTGTGGTAAACATAAATATATAGATCATGATGTTTTTATGACTGAGATCACATGCATGTTTCTTTCGTCACCTCTTGCCTGCCTCTGGGATCCTATGACCTTGATGTGACATGACACCGAGAGACTGAACTATTGTTCAAGGTCGCTTAATGAAGATATATTTTTATTTACTAGTGGCAATGCACGTGCGCCACGCATACATGTTTATAGATAGAATGCCTAGGACAGGTGACATCCTATTACAATAGTTTCATAATTATCGTTTCTACCATCAAATTCATGGCTACGTATCTTTTCATTTGCACTTGTGGTTAATATATGGGAAATTGGTGATTTTACCCCTGTTTTTTGATGACAATGGTGATTTTGCCCTTGTTTTTTTGTAATCGTGCGATTTTTTACCCCTTTGTTTCACAAATGAAACCTCCTTTTGCCCCTGGTTTTCGACGGTGTTACTGGGATATGTAAAAAAAAAGAAAAAAAAGAAAACCCACCCGATCCCCGGGGATACCACGGACGGACCGCTCGGTCTCCTCGCGAAAACGCGTTCCCCTCTCCTCTCCCCGCGCGGCAGAACATGGCCCCTCGGTCTCCTCGCGAACCCTAGGTAGCGGCGGCGGCGGCCAGACTTCCCTGGGCGGCGCTAGATCCACAGCCGGCGGTGGGAAATCCGATGACGGCGGGGCCGCGCGAGGTGTTTGGGGCGTGCAGCGGGCTCCCGCCGCCGGGCTTGCAGGCCGGGGTCGCTTGAGGCCGACGCGGCTCTTCCCCGGCTGGGGCGCGGGCGGGCTACAGGCCCCGGTGAAGGGCGCAGCGGGGCTCGTGCCTCGGCGCTGGGCGCTCCCAGGCCTGCGCTGGTGACCCTAGGCGGGGCGCGGGATAGGGCTCCCAGGCCGCCTTGGGGCTCCCTGGAATGGATGTAGAAGAAGGGATGACCATGGAGGATGATGCCAGGTAATTTCTACATTTTCGGATGATTTTATCTTGACTGTTCCTCGCTTATATCACTTATCTTGCCTTTGCTTCACTGTAGATGGTTGCAGGAAGATTTGTGAATGTGTACTCGAGAGATGACTGGATTCTTGGTGTAACCTTCCGTGCAAGGTAAACAAAATGGAATTGATTTCAAATTCGATAGTCATTGCTGGAATAGTTAAGTCAGTATCTTCACTGACTTGTTCTATGAGGTAGTTTGCTCACCCAAGGGCTGGCTGGCATGATGGCCATTGATGTACCTGACGTTGAAAACATAAGCATCTGGGTGATAATTCTTATTTTTGGGTTTCATTATTTTTACAGGTTGATGTTACCGAGCTTGTGGATGGCCATTCTTTGTACCTGTCAGCTGCCCAGCAGATCCTGGAGCATCTTGAACTGAATACCTGCTATTGTATCAATAAGCCACAAGAAGACTTCTTTGAGTGTGTGGAGACACTCAATCATATGCCCTCTAGTTCTTATTGATTTACGTGGCTATCTATTCTGTAATCTTCAGCATGTAGGCACCAGAAATATTCAGCGACTTTTTTGCGCTATAACTGCTAGGCCATATTGAACTTATCCGGTGTGAACTCAACAGTCTGCTATCTTTTGAATTTGACCATGATAATGGAAGAGAGAGATATGGGAGCTTGGCAACATTGTTAGACATGTAATAGCTCTCTAATAGTTGGTGCTCTTTTGCTAAACTTGTATGCTTGGTGCTTTTGTTGACTTGAATGGTTGTATATTGCCATGGATGTGATCTGGACATGATATGTGAAATTGTTGCTGAAATTGTGTCAAATTACCGCTGAAATTCTATCAAAATTGTGTGTAATTGTTGCTGAAATTGTGTCAAAAATTATGTCAATTTACTGCTGACATTATGTCAAAATCATGCAACAAGCCTATCTAAAGTAAGGGCAAAATCACATGGGCAAAATGGTCTTTTCATGGTCATTTTAACACCGTTAAGTGGAATAGGGGTAAAACTTGTCTTCAATTAAAAAACAGGGGTAAAATCGCACATATCAAAAAAACAGGGGCAAAATCACCATTGTCCTCGAAAACAGGGGCAAAATCACCAAATCCCCTTAATATATAGCAGCAACCAATTCATTGTGGAGTACATCGATTCTGCAGATTACTGACACATGGATGCCATGGAATTGTTTTTTACACCACAACTATTTTTTTTCAAGTGCAACCATTGTGATTAAGCATTCCCCAACAGATCGGTAAGTACAGTATTTAACTTCTTTATAACAATGCTTCCTGCCTCAATCTTGTTGCTAAGACTGTTGAAATTTGCAAGGTCGTCAGAACTGCTACTATATTATAGTATAAATAAATGTAATAAATAGCCATCGATGGCTGTTTGTTCTAAATATATGCAGGCCTGCCAGCATCTCAACAGTCCTATGGTTGTGCCTGCTTCTCAGCTGCTTGGAATACTGCAATCGTCATGCATCATCCTATACTCTGGAAAACTGTCATACACAGTCTTGCATGCCATTGAACATTCCAAAGTTCTAGTAGATCGAACATCATGATCCACGTGGTTGCTTAGCAAATGTAGTATTTTGTAGTCGGCACAGCCTCCACAACCAGGGATGCCATGATAGGTATAGAGGAAAAGAGCTTGATCTATGGGCAAGCATATTATCATCGTTTCTGAGGTATCTAATGGCTATACTAAAGCCAATACATACATATGCATATAGGACAGGAGCTTTTGCCTCTGTTATTGTCCAAACATTCTGAACACTGTACTATATATATAAGCTATGGGGCACATGTGTGACGGCATGCCCAAAGCATGGAAAGAGCCACTAGCTCTGTCATGCCCATGTCGGCATTTCCTATATATATTAGCTAATGCCATGTCAAGGCCGGGTCGATCTTGGTTGGTAGGGTCCTGTATAGTACCACCGAGCAAGTTTAGGTTCCTCATGTGGTCTCATTGACAAGTTTGGGGATAGACCATTATACCCAAGTTCAGAATATTTGGACCTAGAAGCACTATTGTGCATATTTAGGTAGATGTTTGGCTAAATTTATCAGATCGAGTCAGCAATTGGTCAAAATCTGTTTGGCCTAGAGCTTAGGCCTACAACATGTTTAGGGTCCAAAAAAAAAAAAGTTCGGTCAAATTTAGAAGACACTGCATATATACAATGTTTAGGTACCACTAGTGTACTTTACTTTCGAAATAAATTTTCATGTATGGGGATCAGTTGGTTTGGCAAATCATTTTGAGACACCAAGTGGTGTCCGGTGGCAAACATAAGATTCCCATATATATCTAGAAATAATTGTATCCATCCTCTTGCAATTTGAAAACTTTGTTGTTGGGATGTGTGGATTTGCAACTTTTTAATATCCCAATGTATTGTTTTCAGTTCATGGATTTTGAAAATTTTAGTTCACATTTTTCAGATGACCTCGGATGTTGACTTGGTCTAAACAAAAAGTTGTATTTCTCTACGGGCTACAACTCTATAGTTGCAAAGTTTTTACTTAATTTTGAAGTTGCTTAGTCTACTAGATACGTGCTTTAGGTTCATAGATTTTGAAATTCAAATTTATGAATTTATAAACAAATTTGAGTTGAGCATGGTTAATAAAAAGTTGTATTGGTTTATTTGATCTACAAGTTTGGGGTTGATAAGTTTTTTTCTTTGGATTTTTTTAGGGTCTCAAATATTTGTTTTAAATTTACATAGTTTTCAAGTTCAAAATTTGTATTCTCTTAAAAAAAGTTGGATGGATCCATGCTCTATATCAAAATTGTAGAGATCGGCAAGACCTAAAACTTCATAGTGGAAACCATTTTATTTGAAATTATTTAGGAGCTGAAATATTCACAACATTAATTAAGAAGTGTTCATAAAAAATATCGATCCAAATATACTCAGAAATGAGTATGTCGATAAGTGGTAGAGAAGGGTTATATATGTGTGCTAAAGGTCTCATAGGTTCTCCGGTTCCAACTCTCAATGATACAAAGAAAAAATCTAAAATTGGTGAAAGCATGATGTAGTAGTGTTTGTCACTGAGATCGACGATAGCTACAACTGAGTTGGCGACCAGCTCTTGAGAGTACCTTTCGATCCCTTGCCATTCCCATTCTTGCATGCATGTTGTGGGATTTTGGCTCGCAACATTACCATCTCGGCTGCTTAGCAAGAACTGAACAGCTGTCCACAATTCAGGGACAGATTTCATTTGCAACAATTCTCGCCTTAAATTCAAAAAATAGTTGTCGTGCTGGATCGCAGGGACCTCTATGTGGCAACATCCCGCAACCACGTGCCTCTGTGAGATCTAGTGAGAAGTGATTTCCTGGTGCCTTCCATGGCTACACTAAAACCACTACTAGGAATGCACTACATATGAATACTTCAGGGACCGAATTCATTTGCAACACAAGTATTGTGTTGGAAGTGTTTCTGCTTAGGAGTAGCGCTGATGGATGTGTGGTGTGTATATATATTGCCGAACTAGAAGGATTCTAGTGAAGCTAATCATGAGCTGCCAGTTAAAGAGCATGTTTCTGTTTTGACCACCCATACTCAAGGTTAGATGATCATGGTCCCACGAAAATTCCAAATGATTTTTTTTACCTCAGCTGTGAGCAGGTCATTTTGCTACATAAAAAGATACTAACAAACTCTAAGCTCTTCCTCGCTGGCCGGACTCGCTCCCATGTTGGGACTAAACGCCGAGGAACGTCGCCAGAACGTGATCACCGCGCTCTGGAACGCGGTCACCGCCGAACTTGGAAAGTAGATGAAACACACGCACGCGAGAAGTGTTAGGGTTTATGCCGCCACACCATCATGACGTTCTCGGTCCTATATTCTTGTATTTATAGACTCATTACATGACTCAATCTTGGGCACAAAGCGCCCGCGATCCACCGCACCACAACGCCCAGCAATTTCCCACGTATATTTGTCTTGCATGAACGTACGTACGATTTTGGCACGCGACGTGTTCTTCGCAGCTGCTTAGTAAGTACCGACAAGCCGTCGACAGTTAACATGCTCGATCGTGTTCTCTGCTACACAACGTCGGCAACCACACGCCCTGTGCGACAAGCACAACTGGTGAGAACTGATTTCCTGGTGCCTCTCACATCTACACTGAAACCACCACACATGCCTAGGCTAGCGACACTACATATTGAGTTCTGTGTGTTGTTTCCATTAAGGAGCCGTGCTGATGGGTATGCGTGTGTATATATATGGGCCAACCCGAAGAACTCTTACAATGTGAAGCTAATAAAAAGTTGTCTGATTAAAGATCACAGGTTTCTACTTTGCCCACCACACTTGATGGTTTGATCATGGGCCCACGTAAAATCGCAAAAATTGATTTTTTATTCCATCAGCTGTGAGAAAATATCAGTGACGGTGTTCTATTACTTAAACGTAAAATGAATGCGCCTTTAAGTTCATACTTTAAAGTTGCAGTCTCCTTTTGGTGTGATAATGAATAACCACAATAAAAAAAACTTTAATTTACATCTTTTTAAGTTTCAGCTGTGCCGGACAACGTATAAATTCATTATCAGTATCAAACCTTTTTAATGTGGAAGGATCTGTTTTCAGGAGCCTCACTCTGAAAATTGCCTCCACATCAGTTCATATATATATATATATATATATATATATATATATAAACGTCTTTACAACAAGAAATTGAACTCGGGCTACGATGCAAGATATTACACGTTAGTGAGCACCATCAGCTACCCTTGCATTTTTCTTGTGCTTGTGATTTGTCTATACAATGATATAAGTCCTTCTTAGCAGGAAAGAAACAACAAGAGAAGTGATATGGGGCATCTAAAACGAAATACAAGTTGTACTCCCTCCAACAAAGATATAGTAGGTTCGATCTCTGCAATCTGCATATTTCGATATCATACCCTAGGCAGATGATATGATGGAAGCCACCAGGCACTGCAACTTGGCCCACTTACATCCCTAGTTTGATCAACACTTTAGACAATTTCACTTGATCGTCGTTGTCTGACAGGATTTGCGACGATGTCGTCTTATATCCACAGCTTAATTTGAAGGCACCCCTGTAATTGACAACTCAAGGCTTCCGTATATATGGTCTTCTTCTTGCCTACATGATCTGGAATCACACACTGGATCTAGGGTCATGCATTAGATATACTGCCATTAGGTACAAATACAAGTTATAGATGAGTTCCCGGCGTCTCTCGTGCCTATACTATAACCACAAGGCACTAGATGTATATGCACAGACCATCTGTAACACTACTATTGAGTTTAAGTGTGTTGGTTCTTTGCAGGGGTGCTGAACTGCATATGGATGGTGTATGTTTATGTATCACGAGACAAGCAGTTCACAAGACAAAACAGCAACTCCACTGCGTTCTTTTTAAAGCTAAGCATCCTAGTAGCCCATTTCTATTCTACGGTCTGATCACCATTTTTTTTTTTTCGGTGCACAGATCTCTGGTCTGGGAGGTTCCTGTCAGGAATCATTGGTTCAGTGGTGGGATCATACTTGGGAACGGCATGCTTGTGCTTACCCTTATCCCAAAACACATGATTTAGTCTTGCCAATCCCAGGAAATACATTTGCCAATATAAATTAAATTAAACCATGAACAAAGAATGCGATACATTAAAATATTTTGTATTTCGAATTTTAGACCAAAGTGATAACTACTCCTCAGTTAGCCATGTATGCCACGTTAGAACCTTCGATTGTACTCTGTGATGTGTTGCCTACTCACTGATCACTTGGCAATCCCAGCGGCAGCCG
Organism: Hyparrhenia diplandra; assembly: GCA_015847255.1. Classification (NCBI taxonomy): domain Eukaryota; kingdom Viridiplantae; phylum Streptophyta; class Magnoliopsida; order Poales; family Poaceae; genus Hyparrhenia; species Hyparrhenia diplandra. The sequence continues at coordinate 223,301 of JADLZK010004112.1, read as the reverse complement.
AGCAATAGAGACAATGGTTCGAGATTTAGTTCAACTATTTCCAGTAAAGAAAATGAGATTTAGTTTTCTTATTTTCTGTTGTATATATGGTCGAGAACTCTTGGTACGTAATCTATATATCATGGCACAGTTGCAAATAATAAGGAAAGTATTTGTATTCCTCGATAATTCTAGCTTAGGCGAAACATTGTTCGGAGAAATAGAAGAGGAAAAGTTGACTGAAGAAGTCCAGAAATGACGCAGATTTCTAGTAAGGGCACTCACAGTGCAGACTCCATCATAGAGTCTATCCATATACAAGCATTGAAACAAAATAATTATGACATAAGCAATACGTAAACGATCCCATAAATATACGTGGATTGGAGTATGCACATAGCACGAGAAATCGTTATGTGGATGTTGCTCCCGAGTCTTTGGCTTATGGTTTACCAAATGCAATGCTTCAAACTAGGCTTCCCATTCTGAGCTGATTGCAAAGGACTTGACGTGGCTGTGCACACAATGCTACTTGCCTCATGGTAAGAGCTGAGTTCCCGGTTTCTCTCAAGCCTATAGTAGTGATCGCAATATATGGGTATCGTAAGGACATGCACATCCCTTGACATTCTTGATATATAGTCTATGCCGGACCAGGAGGAGCATACGTTTCTCTTTCGCTCGATCTGTCACTTGATGTGTGTATGTATAGTATATATGTCAATCCACCAGGACGAGCAGGGAACAGAAAACAATCATGTGTAGGCGCCACGTAGATGCCCCAAGTGGGTCTGGACTGGACCTTTCGCATATATAGCATCGAATTAGAGGACCGAGCTGTTGTGGCTAGGGCTCTATTTGATTTTTTTTCCCTCTCCTCTCAATCCTCACACATGGACACATGTTTGCCGTGGTTGCATGTTTCTTCAATAAACATGGAACACATTTTTCTGTTTTTAGATTAATGCCTTACTCTGGCATATCCCGACCAACAAATATTAGCTATGAAAAACGTATCGAGATAGAGTTTTGTAAACCAAAATGCGCATCAATTGTCTATCTCTCTATGCATTCATGTGTTATACTGATGTCCACGTTATTAGGAGGAACCAATCTGCCATCCAAAATTCTAGGCTCCAAGGAAACAACTGTCTTCTAAGAGTGCTTCTGTAGCCGCCTGTGCAACCACAATCTTCAAGGAAATGACACTCTTCTGACCTCATAGTCCCAACTTATATGATATATCACCATATCGCACAGCTAAACTTGTGAGTGCTGATTCCCTCATGCCTCTCATACCCAGCATAAAAGGATCATCAAGCAAAGACATAATCCTAGATCAGGGATGCATTTCATTCAGAACTCTACTACTATTGAGTTGCAAGTGTTGCATCTTTGAGCCACCCTGATGGACGTGTGTTTTTATATTGTTGGACCAAAAGGTGTCAGCAGGGGGCAGAAAAGAATAACTAATACACTGGGTTCTTCTTTGTGGTAAAGCTGTGCCTAAGAATACATTTTGGTGCCAATGATGGTCAGATCAAGGGCCCACGTAAAACCAATAAATGCATTTTCGTACCATTAGCTATAAGGAAATATTAATTGATAAAAACAATTCAATTTGCAAAAAAGTTGCTGACAAATAGAACTGCTCCTTAACATATATACCAGCATTGATTTAGTGCTTTTAATTATATGTGATTCAATACATACTGTAATGCTCTACTAGTCTCTTTCTGTGACAATAATGAATAATCACAATAAAAACTTCCGTCTAGATAATTGAGTTCTTTTTTTTTTGGTTCAACTACACTGGATAATGCTGGAAGTTGATAGTTGCAAGTGATCGCGGTCACCGTTGATCGGAACTACAGATTAGATGGAAACCAGTAAAAACGAAAAAGAGTAATTGGACGCTGCCCAGCATCGCAGCTTTTGTGTTTATTCCTCCTTGGTATTTATACAGACTCAACACCAAGTCCCCACGCCGTGATCCGTATCATACGCCGCACCGTTTCTATGTGGTGTGTGTTACGTGCGCAACACGGGCCATGGCATGAACTGAACAAACACCTAGACCGAGTCATGGACGAGCACGCCTCCATCCATGCCCAATCTCTCTAGCTAACCGATTACAAGACTCTGACTAGCTAACTAGATTACATAGGACTCTTATGCAGTAATTTACCTAGCAGATAATGTAAACACTGTATCGGCATCTAACCTTTTTGATGGTGGGATGTTTTTCTTTGAGCCCCACTATGGAAACTGCCTTCATCACAACAGTACATAACCCTCTTCAAAACAAGGACTTGAACTGGGCCCACGATTGTCAAATACATCTGAGCACCCTGAGCTACAGTCACATTTTTTCTCTTTTCATGAGATTTTTCAATACTTCCAGCATCCATCCATAGCTTACCACTTGTAATTTAAAAATTGTTGAGCTCAATGAGACCTAAAGCTTTGTAGTTATAATTTTTTATTTGAAATCATTTAGAGGCATAAATATTTAATATAATATAAAATTACAAAACGTCGATGAAAAATGACAGCTATCTAGATATACTCTCAAATGAGCATGTAGACAAGTTGTAGTGAAGCGTTATGTATGGTGAAGGTCTAAGCTTCTCACAGGCTTGAACTCTCAACAAAAGAATTTCAGAAAACCATTAACAGATGATGTAGTAGTTCACTAGTGCTTGCAGCAGTGCGCAACATTACCTGAGTTGGCGTACAGTAGCTTGCTCTTTTGATCCCTTCCTATTAATTCCTACACAGCCATCTTGGGATTTTGGCGTGCAACGTGACCTGCTCGGCTGCGTAGCCGGCACTGATCAGCTGTCCACAATTCCAGTCCTAAATTAAGAAAGTAGTTCTTGTGCTCGATCACTAGGATCTCTATGTGGCAACCTCAACAACCGCATGCCTTGGTGAAATGCTATGAGAACTCATTTCCCGGTGCCTCCCATGACTACACCATATGCCTGGGTCACTCACAACACTGATATACTGAGTTGCCAGTGTTTCGACTTAGGAGCAGCCCTGGTGGTTGTGTGTGTATATATATTGCTGATCCAGAAGGATTCTTGTGAGTTATGAAGCTAACAATAAGCTTACTAATCAAAAAGAAAATCGCATGCCTCCTTGAGACTGATGTTATATATGCAACGAGTTGCATGGATGTGAGGCTGATGTTATTTTTTCTCTTTATTGGTGTGATTGTGTGTGTATCCTATATATATGCTGGAGTCAGAATGGGAGGGCAACCATGCCAGCTTGCTAGCAAAGCATAGCGGAAATCGATCGAGCTGAGGCGCAACATATGTTTGGGTACATCCCACTTAGCCCATATGTTTTCTCTTTATTGGTGTGATTGTGTGTGCATACTATATATTTGTGCACCATCCATGCCCTATATATATATTTGCGTACATCCCACTTAGCCCATATCCACCCAGTTCCAAACGTAATTAATTATTTTTAAACCCATCCCAACACAGTCCAAATCAACTTATGATACCAAACCCGCCCCAAGCAAGTCTGCCTTGGATTGACATGGATCCTGCTGCCGTGTGGGTTGCCATGGATTCGTATACCACTGCTACTTCACATCTCCTATGTTGACGAGTTTGCTTGTTCAATTCATCTTGGCCCCATCGATTTTATCAATACAGGGCATACCAGCGGGCAAGGAGCAGCGCCGCCATGACGAGCTCGCTAGCAGACGAGGAGTACCAGCAAGTCGATGTAACGTCATCAGATGTGTACTCACCTACTTCATAAAAGAATTCAAAAAAATATTGTCCTCAAGAATTTGTATATAGATTCCAGTTACCTTCAGATAAATTTACAGGTTAGCATGCATTCAGAGATCTCCTATATGCATTAATGCAGCATCAAACATGAATAGAAAGGCTTGAGAATGGTTAGGCATCTAGGATATTCGTCTTGAAATGCATCTAGGCTTGCAATAGAGTTGGACCTTTCATCGGATCCTAGCGACGACTGAGACACGTCTCTATCGTGGTATCTCGATAACATGTGGGAAAACAACCAGGTTTTACCTGATGAATTGCATTCGGAACCCTCCCAAGTATATGTTGTTGCCACTAGATAGGTATATGTGTGTGTATATATGCAGGGATTCGACCAAAGGTGCCACAGCCTAACCAAATGATGTTGTATCACAAATAGAAGGGGCCCACAAAATCACTAAATGCTTCTTCTGCAAATTTGAGGAAACCCTACCGTGTAAGATGATAGCAGCAAATTTAAGCTCTTCAAGACTTCGATAACACCAATGATTTAGTGTTTTTTTTTTTCCATGTGATTCTTCATTTTGGACAAACTGTCACAATATAAGTTGTCCCCAAGATAATTAAATATATTTTTAGAATCAACTTATTTGCTGGAAAATAATGTCGACTCTTTCGGATAAGTGAACAGTAGTGAGAGCAAATATTTTGAATTAACAGATATTTTCTACTTTTAAGTCATATCTTTTCATTTGCACTTGTTGTCATTGTGGAGTAAATCTATTCTGCCTACTTGCGCATGTTGCCCATCAATTGTTCTTTATTGTTGTCGGCAACTGATTTTCATGTGCAGCCATTATTTAGATGCCTACAGATGCTTTGGTGATTGCACTCGGAAACCGTCTACTAAACCGGGTCTTCCAAACTCCACATCTCCTCGGAATGTCATCATCGTTCATACCGGCCCCTTGGTAGTTGATGCTACACATCAGGTCCCATCCGTCACCCCCTTCCTACTTTCCTGAACACTAAGGTCACCAATCTATGTTCATCTCCAAGACTTCAACATCTGCCATTGAGTACCACCACCCGATTTGTCTCTCCCATGCCACTGTTCCATAGCCCCGTCCTCCTATGTGTGTGTGTGTGTGTGTTAGCAAAGCTGTGAGAGGGAAAGCGACAATCGTAGCGATAAGTTTTAAGCAATGCTTGATTATGCAGGCAAGCAGAGATGAGTTTCAGGCCATTGAGCTTACCATGTGGGCAGAACATGTATGGCTAAGCGATCAAGGGGCCATATGGCAGGGCCGTGCAGTGGGCATGATGGGCGACACGGCACGGCATGACTAGAGCTAGTCGTAACAATTGTTCTCGTGCCTTAGCAGACCATGCCTAGTGGTCCTAATCCACTGCCCTACTATTGTTTTGAAAGCGTTGCTTTCTTTAATTTATTTTCTGCCACAAAATGGAGCTGAGGAAGGCCACTATTGCCTAAATACATTCTTAAGTTTTCTCTATTGCTACCGCCAATCCACTGCAGAAACGTAAAAAAATAAGGAGCTGATATATAGATTATGGAATTGGATCAATGAAAATGTTTTCAATAAGTTGAAGTAAGATTGCATTGTGACATTCACAAGTTAGATGAGAGTCCTTGTGTGTGGTTTAACAGTTATTCAAGAGTACCCAGGCTACATTGTTTAACTAGCAGTTGGAACCAATTATCGTTTACATTTCGCTCTTAAGGTAGGGAGTATGTTCTAAAAAAGAATAAGAACCCCTTCTCCTTGGAACTAATTATCGTTTACATTTCACTCTTAGGTCCTCATGAACATTTCGACGATTCACGGACCGCACACACCTAAATCCCTTGCTACATTTATTTTCTTGTCATATTTGCATATAGATTATCAGTGACATTTTCTCTTGTTCACATGGCACTATATTGAGTTGGAAGTGTTGCTCTTTTTGCAATGATCAACACACACAGATTAATAGGAACTTCTCGCTATGGGTAATTTATTTTGCTCTACTTATATATAGCATGTCCATACAGGTGCAAATTGTGTCATTGTAGGTGTGCTACAAATGTGCAGTTGATGCTCATTTTCCAGGCTTAGTTGTTAACAGCAAATTTCAAGGTACAATGAACAGGAAATACAAACCTAGGATGAGGTTATGAGAAGATCTCAACACATGGGCCATGACTCCTCAACAAGCAAAGTAAAAAACATGTCAGTAATCAAACTTAGTACTTTTTCCTATCACAAGTCGTCATTGCTTCGATTGTCTTACCACTGATGACGTTGAATTCAACAGATAACCTTCTTTTGTCACACGATGTTACTGCACTGGCTATTTATGCTTCCTTCGATCTGCACTCAAGCCAAACTCTCGTTGAGAATGGAGCATTAGTTAGCCTTCAAAACAACAACCAGGGTGTATTGGGATCTGACACGGAGACCTGTGTTTTCAGTGCTTGTCTTTCCTAAACTGTAGCAAGTAGATATATGGACATTTGCATAATTAATGTTGCATTGCACTGGCGGCTATCTTACACACATATGGGGACAGTAGTGCTGCTAGGTTGAATTTCCACAAGCTACAAGCATTAGTCTCCATGTTGTTGGGTCTGGCATGGCTCTAGCCTACTCTCGTCCCTAGTGGTATTGAGGCCAAAGGACCTGACGTGGCTGTGTACATAGTGGAAGTTGGCAACTCATCGACAGTGTGAGCTGAATTCCAGGTGCCTCTCATGTCTATGGTAGTCGCTAGATATGTCTACATGAAAACCTTGAGGGTATAATGCACATACTATATATGTGGAGCTGTATATAAGGGTTGTTTCTTTGTAGTTGTGACAATAGGTTTGTGTGTATATATAAGTTGAACCGTAGGAACCGAGAGTGATAGAAATTGATGTCCATACAGGTGGGACCGGATTGGACCCTTTGCAACGAAATAAGGAATTGAAATTGGAAAACCAGCCATGGTGGCTCAGACATGTAAGGATGGCATGCCGCACCACCCACCCTAACATGCAAACCTGCATCCCTGTCAAAGAAAGCCAGCTAGCTGCATGTTTCTTATATGGATGCAAGACTTTTTTGCCGAACTGTTTTTTTCCAGTAATTCCTAACTCGACCATGCGTTTGTTACAGATATTGTTAGGTACGACTACGATTAATTGTGAATATGTTTTTCAAATACATTGAGCATATAGATTTACACATGTATAGAGGTTTATGGTTCAAATGAATGGTTTGTACCTATATATGTAGGAGGTCAAGCCATCAGTATAACAAAACAAATTAAATGGCTAAATACATTTTAATAGTAATAAGCACTCGACCTTAATCATAGCGTGATCTGCGTCTGCCTAGCTCGGTCTGCAACGTTTTGTACGCAATACAAGATGGAAACAACTTCAGTGTGTACTCGTCATCAACATGCAGGGTGGTTGAACGTGCCTATCATATTTGAACTTGAAGAAACTCTTCCTCCTTCTAAGGTGCGGGCTGCGCAGTTTGTTTGGAAATAAAATCATTCACCACATTTTACCATGAACTGATGTGGTGAAGAAGTGCAACAGGGTTACCAACATCTTCTTTGTGGATGTACCCGTCCCGTCAACTGAGAACACAGACAATTGTGACTACTGCACCGTCATATATAGTGAATTCATGATGCAGGAAAATTGCTTTCTCTAATGTCAAGTCGGGATTAGCTGGGAACATTGCTTTGGGATGGAGAGGTGCAGGCCATCAAAACAACAAATCGGTAATCATATTGGGGTTGGGACTGATCATGGCTGAAGTAAATTGTCAGCTGAGTCCCCAAAGCCTCCCATGCTTATACCTTGTAGTGACTGCGTTTGGGTACATCAGGGGCATATACCTCACTCATGACACTTCTATTTCAATTTGTGGCTAGTGTTCTTGCTTCTATTGCATATATAAATGGCTGAGTATACCATTGTCCCTACACTAGCATTTAATTTGCTCAACTAATTCAAGCTCTACAGGACACACACAATAAGAACTCTACGGATACATGGAAAGACCATATTGCTTGGATAAAATCACGAATATTGCAAAGTCCAGGGAGCCACCAACCAATTTTGGTCAAAAATATTACACAGAACATACAAATTAAGCCCGCATGTATACTCATCAATATAAAAATGCATCCAAGCCCTAGGCATACTCGATAGTACACGCACATGAGTTCACTAGTGTCACACACAGTCAACGAGTCGCCATGGATAAGCGGACTGGCTGAATATTTAATTATTAGATAGCTTTATTAGGTGTTTTATTTAATTAAATTAAATTATTGTGATCATGAAAAGACTAATTGTAAACCCCTCATATAAATATGGGGGAGAATATTTTAGGGTGAATCGGAAAAGAACAATTTAGGGATTAATCGTTGGCTCTTGCTCCCCCAGTGCCGCCGCCTGTGCCACTGCGCGCTGGGGTGCGTGCCCTAGCGCCGCCCCATCGAGCTATGTCATGCCCTCGTCATCCCCCTCTCATTGTCTGGGAAAATGAGTTGTGACAACTAGTCATTGTCCTGCACATGCCCTCCTCTATGGCATTCGAAAACAAAATTTTCGCCTGTTGGGAACAATTCATTTGGTAGCCCATTTGGAGATAGAAAACGAGGTCATCTTGAAACGATGTATTGCGATCGATGATAGTACCGAGTTCATTGGTGCAAGGCGGCTAGCTCTAGAGATCCCTTCCAACCTAGCGAATGAGCTCCAAGTTGTTTCCATCTTTCATGAATGATGTGGGCCATAGACAAATTTTGCCTTGTTTAGTGCGCTACAGCCAAACGAAGACAATAGCACTCGGTTCGTAATATCTTTCTTAATGTGGTTGCAGTTAATGATTCCTGTTGCTAGGTAATGGCATGGATGAGCATATCAGTTTTTTCTATACGAATGGGCACATATGTACGGCCACAAATATGTGGGCCACAACAAACTATATGTAGATTTGATTGGGTCAGCAACTAATATTACCCTACACGTCGTGTCATCGCGGCCACGTCCTAGTCATCACAGCCGGCGCCGTCTCCACCCTGATCAGTGTGCATGGACAGTAGCACCGCATGGCTATATGCTCATGGTCATCAAATTGCATCTCGGTATACAACACTTGTGGTCCGCCGAAGTAGCCAGCATGCATCGGGGGCCAAAGGTGGAGCTCTGCGCTGCATAAACATGTGCTGAATATATAGGGCCGTAGATGGGGATGGTACTCTTCGTCTGCTTCAAATTGCATCTCACTGTTGGAGTGCTGGTACGCGCCTGTATCGATGAAATTGGTGGGGCCGAGATGAACAAGCGAACATCAACATAGGAGAAGTGAAGCAGCAGTGGTAGGCGAATCCACCATGACATCCCACGGCAGCAGGATCCATGTCACACCAGATTTCCAGAAATCACAACTATATTTCTCCAACCTGTGGCAGCCTTTGTAACAACACACTGGATATCTTGACCCAAAAGGACCTTAAGCACCTATTCATATAATGCTACCCACTATCATGTTGGAAGCCAAGTTCCAGATGCTGCTCATGCCTATATACTCCATAGTAGTCACTAGACATTCCTAAGTAGAGTAGGAACATGCATGTCTTGAGATATATACGGTATTGTGACGAGTTGCATGGATGTGAGGCTGATGTTATTTCTACTATTTTTCGGTGTGATTGTGTGTGTGTTTACTATATATATGGCGGAGTCGGACATGTCCAGCTATCTAGCAAGCATGTGTAGGCACCATCTGCCCCACGCCAGGTGGGACCCCACCCGACCAGATGACCCTTTAATTTACCATGAAACAATGAAGCAGGAATCGAGCCGAGGTGAAACAAAATTGTCCATTTGCACACCCTATATATATATTGCATACATCCCACTCAGCCTTGCTAATGGTGAGCTTCCATCCCATATCCATGGGGTTCCAAATCTAATTTTGATGCATGTGTATCCACCTCAATCCACATGTGTTGAGTGGGTTAACATGGAACTTAGTTTAATTACACTCCAATCCACTTCAGCCTATGTGGATTGAGATGAATACATGTGCAACCAAGCAAGAGCTAATTATTTTCTGAACCCATCCCAACCCTGTCCAAATGAACTTATACCCAACCAGCCCAAAGCCCCCATCCCATGCCAGTCTGTCTTGAATTAACATGGATCCTGCTACCGTGGGTTGCCATGGATTCGTCTACCACTGCTACTTCACATGTCTTATGTTGATGTTCTCCTATTCATCTTGTCCCCGTCGATTTAATCGATATAGGCATACCAGCGCAGCCAAGAAGCAGCGCCATCAGGACAAGCTCGCTAACAAACGAGGAGCACCTTCCGCATCTACGGCCCACCACAAGTGCATGCGGCACCCCATGAGCATAGCCACAAGCATAGAGCTCTACCTTTGGCCGCCAATGCACACTAACTACTCCGGCAGACCACTAGTACGTGTCGTATGCGGAGATCTATTTGATGGACCATGAGCATAGCTGTTGACACCCGAAAATGGACATAGTTATTTTGGATGATTGAAAGTGTCAAAGTGATCATAAACATGACTAACATAAGGAGGTACAACTGCAAGATCACCAAACCCGACGAAGGGAAGGCAACGGTCACTATAACACGCGTCGGACGGCGAGTGTTGTGCGAGCCGCGTCGACGAGCGGCTCTCTGGGCGCGCGTCTGGGCGCTGGCGGTGGCGACTAACGCTGGGCCTGTGAGCGGCCGGCGCGCCAGTCACGTGGAACGGCATTACCCAGTCAATGTATTTTGTGCTTGCCAGTTAAGGTCAATCATGCATAGCAACCATTGTGTTATGGTGGAGGTTGCAGCAACAAAATTCTCATATTGAAGGCAAGCTGTGTGCGAAGGATAAATTTTAAAATTAAGCCTTGAGAGGCTGAAGGCTAGTTTATGAAAGAAAAAGCCTTGAGAAACAAAGGTTAAAGCATAGTTGGGAAAGCGTTAGTGTTTGTAAGCTGTTTGAAATACTCATTTGTGTTGATTTGAGTAGACTTTTAACATATACAAAAAAGGTTAGTATATAGCACAAAAATCATGTTGTAACATGGAGCGTACATATATTATTTGCTTATTTACTAGAAGTTATTATGGAAGCATGCAAAGAAACCTTAGAAATTATGAAGACAGAGCAAGAAAAAAACATACTTGTGCTGGTATGATTCTTGCATTAGAATTTGAATATATATGTCATAAAAATAGCATTATAGTTTTGTAAGCGGAGGCTAAGATCTTGCAAAGCACAAGTTAGATGTGCGCACGGTACAAAAATGCCTTATTTGGTAAAAAGGCGATGATGCCTTAGGCTGAGATGTTATTCTTTGTTACCTTAGTCAAGTGTTGTGTTCATGCAAGCCATCTGAGATCAATGTGGGAAGCCGAGGAAACCAATTTTGAATTCAAGCTTTTCGAGAGATGATTTGAACTAAAGCAACTACAATGTCTATCTTGAGCTTTGGATGTTACGGAGGTTCAGTAGAAGTCATGAATATGCGAGTGAAGGTTATAGGTTCAAGGCTCGAGAGAACAATCCTTCCCAAGAAATAACTGGTTCCAATAAGTGAAGGCTCATTATCATAGGAGGCTGGATGCTACATTAGTTTCATATGTATGTAGTTCAATCGACACCCTATGCAAGTAAAAAGAAGCACTTCGATGGCCTTTTTGGTTAGTTTGCTCATGCAAAAACTCGAGTAGAGATTGGTGAAGTGGAAGCCTGAACATGATCAAGACACCGCTAGCAGTGGAGGTTCATGGTGGTGATAACTTTGCCTTCAGGATTTTACCTTTCCTCGAGGGTTCTCGTAGGATGAAACTTTCACTCGAAAGGAGCTCCGATGAGAGCTGATTATGAATGTCGATGGCGGCGGGTTCTCCGATGACTTAGATCCACGATGAAGGTTTTTCGACGACGGAGATGGAGGAGGCCTTCTGACGACAGAGTTGGAGGAGGTTTTCCAACGATGGAGATGGTCTTCCATCGACGGAGATGGTGGAGGTCTTCCGGCGACGAGTTGGAGGACATTTTCTAACAATGGAGATCCACGACGAAGGAGAAGGATTTCCAACGACGGAGATAGAGGAGGTTTTCCAACGACGGAGATGGTCTTCCGTCGACGGAGATGTTGGAGGTCTTCCAATGATGGAGTTGGAGGAGTTTTATGCGGCAAAGGTCTCCACGACGCGAAGGAATTGGTGGCGGAGGTTTCCACAGTGAAGGTCTCCGTGACGAAGGTGGAGGTCTCCGTGGGGATGGAGGAGGTCTCCGCGATGTCGGAGAAGGCCTTCCAATGATGGAGATTCATGGTAGAGATTTCTGTGGACGAAGGAGAAGGTCTTCCGACGACGTTGATGGAGGAGGTCTCCATGACGTAGGAGAGGGTGTTCCAACGATGGAGATGAAGGAGGTCTCCGCGTCAAACGAAAAAGGTCTTCCAACGCCGGAGATGGAGGAGGTGTCCATGGCAGAAGAAAAAGTTCTTCCTATGATGGATATGGAGGTGGTCTCCATGATGAAGGAGTAGGTCTTCCTATGACGGAGATAGAGAAGGTCTCCGTGACAAAGGAGAAGGTCTTTTGATGACGGAGATGGAGGAGGTCTCTCGACGAAGGAGAAGGAGGTGGCTTTCTCGCGAAGGTTGCTGCCTTTCAGCTCTCTGGAATTTTTTTCATGCCAACTACGATGGGTGCCAATGTTGTAATTGTAGTCCCAAATAGGGCAGGAGAAAGAGGAGGTGTGTGGCTTGAGGCAATTAGGGTTTGTGTATGTCCGAGGGAGAGAGAGAGCCCCTGATTCTTATGGCACCTTTATATTTATAAGCAATGTAGATTTACATGTGACCGCTTGGTGGGTGCTTGATTTACAACTCACCCCACTAACTCCTCTTGGACCTCTTCTAGTGGGCTTGACCCATAGGAGAAAGCCATTTCTCATGGCAAGCCAAGTCATAACAGGAAACAAGGAAGGAACCGAATGCAAGAAGTTTTTCGACATCTTGGACCTCTTCTAGCGGGCTTGACCCATAGGAGAAAGCCATTTCTCATGGCAAGCCAAGTCCTAACGGGAAACAAGGAAGGAACGGAAACCAAGGTCCATGTGCTCGCCGCCACGGTCGTCATCAAGCTCCGGGCTGAGCAATGGATTTAGGCCGGTGATAGAAACCTTGGGAGTTTATTGCAGCGAGCAGTAGGCTAACCTGTATGAATGGAAAAGGGCGTGAGGAATCATTGTCTATTTTAATGTGCCCTTGATGTAAAAACCTCCTTTTCTAAATACAAAAACGCACAAGTCTCTTGCGTGTTGACGAAAAATATATGTTCATACGACAAGACATGTATACAATATGAAATACTTGTATATATTGGAGCATTTGACCCACGATTCAAACCGTCTATATATATATGTGTTTTGTGAGTTCAGTGATATACCTATGCTATAGCAGACCTCAGTTTGTCGGTTCCATCAAATTTGCTGATCCATCATCATCCATTGATGAATGATCACACCATGTTTGGATCATATGGTGGGAATAGGATGAATAGGATGCACCGGGATATAGGCAATCACTCATTGCAGTCGAGACTTGTTTGGGCCTTGATGCTCAGCGTTCCAGCTAGCGGCAGGTCTACAGCCTGCATTAGTTCGTAGCTTGCTTTGACATCAATCCCTTGTATGAAGATGGTGTTGTTTATTTTGCAGTACAATACAAAGTCAAAGGTAGATGCATTCCTGAACAAGAACCATCAAATAAACGGAAAAACAGAGTCTTGGAGACGAGAAACATGGAATAGATGCACTTAGTTCTTTTATCATGTTCAGTTGTTGCATTATCGAATTATATAATCACAATACATTCTTCAGTCACATACTTCAGTCATTACTCTACGAATTGCAACCAACCATTACAAAAGGAGGCAAATAATTGACAGCAGTCTGCATGTCATGCCACATCACATTAACAAAATGAGACTTCAAGTCAAGTGATAGTGTATAGAACCAGGGCCTTGTTTGCATCCACTGGTGCTATAGTTAGCAGCCAAAATAATTTGGTTGTTTCAATGTCAGCTGCGAATTCTGAGAACCTTCAAAGAAGTTTGACCTGGCCTGGCCAATAATGCAAGAACATCTACAACCGTGATAGCGCAATAATGTCCAAATTGTTTCACCGCATTAAGACACTGTGGCTCCAGTACTGCAGTTCAGTATCCCGTCACATGCACAAACTTGTGGGAAGAGAAGTTTATTTTAATTTCCAAATTAGTGTATACGTGACTGGGATATATCAGAAACCAGTACCTGGAACCGCCATTGTCCTGCACCTCATTTCAGGGACGAGAATACTTGGACTTTCATGGTGAGGTGCAGCCGGTTAAATGTAACTTTGGACCTATCTTGCCATCATTGTTTTTCTTCGCCAGGAAGGTAATAAGAGCGAGGGAACTCCTACAAACTGAACATCCACTAGCAGACCAGAACAGCCATCAACTGGCCGCTGAGGCAACAGCTAGATCCAGATGGGAACAAAAGTAAATTGGAACATCATTGTGAGCTGGCAGTCTGGATGAATGATGCACAACCACAAATAAATTCTAGAAACGAGAACTGATGATAAAAAAACAATCAATCCTTCAGTGATCATCCAAATAATGTTCTCGCTGTTGCATTAAGAAATGAGCAAGCCACAAAAGAAGGAAATTCACCAAGATGTTCCTATTGCAGAAAAGTAGCTGTGGTTGTTAGCCTTTGGCAGAACTCAAGGAAGAAACAATTTTCTGCTGTACATTGCGGCCAATGACAACACAGAAGAGCTAGCAGACAACTATCACCAAAGTAGGTACAAGGAAGCTAAGTCAATACAAACTTGAGACAATCAATGGTACCTCAAAATAAGCAGCTAGTTACTCGAAAATTTTGGACAGGTGGTCAAGATTTAAAAGGATGTCAAACAATTTTTTTGATGAGTTACACTGCTATATGCTGCCCACCAGTTTTGCGGTTTCTTCGGTACCTCTGGCTCATGCAACATCTCTAACCGTTGATCTTTAGCGGGAATATCTGCAAATTTCTCAAGATTACAACTAAGGTTCAAGTATGAAGCTTGATTTCTTTTCCTATTGCCTCCATCTCCTACATTTTTTTTCTGACTGAAGCTTCATCACAGCTAATAATGCCATGGACTCCTTCACCTGTCTCCCTGCTTTGTTATTTGGTAGTGTGTATATGTAGCTCAACGGAGAAGATTCTTCACAAACCAATGGTGAGCTGGGTGTGCATATATATAAATAGGTCAATGCAAGACACGAGCCCTACTACAATGTACCATATTACAACACCGAGTTGGTCTATAGTATATAAATGCAGGCATGTAGCAGCAGGTGAATCATTCATAGTGAACACAGAAAATTAACAGACATGATCAGAATGGTGTATTCAACCCTGGACCGAATTCAAAAGCTATTTGTGAACCTATTATGGTAGTCAACCCGGGACTAAACTCAAAACTTATTTGAATTATGTTTGACTCACACTCACAGAAAGGCAGACAGTTTCCTTTTCATAACTGCGCCCAATTCTTCTCCTCTCCCTCCAAAATAGCAAATTAAGTTGCTACTGTAGATAATTTAATTGTATGCATTGTCGAAAACATTATAACAATATATTGATAGTTCACCGACCATTTTCTTTTTGGATTCTGGTTGAAAAAATCATTGGTGCCTGTTCTCCGATATGGCGTTGAAGACATTCAAGGTTTTTTGTTTCCTCCCTTTTCCAATCTGGCCAGTTGTGATTTATGGGTTCTATGTGGTTGTTATGCTTGCCTTGTTTTTTGCTCCCATCGTTGAGGCATATCCCTTTTTTTATCATTTTTGGATGTTGAAGTTTCTTGCCTATCAATACATGCCTGGTAAAATTCTTGCTGGTTGCATTTTTTTGAAAACAAAATCCTTATATTTGCTGGTCTTATTAATTGTTGAATGATAATCTTATCACTGTTGATCGTATGGAGAATATCTCAAGTAGCACGCTTCTCTTTGATCTCATATATAGTAGCCAGTGTGAGTGTGTGACAGAAGAATATATATAAAAAAAACCATCTGCACGTTCCTGCCATGATGAATCAAACGCCTATACACTGTTTCGACACGAGGGTTTCAATTGTCATGTCTCAGCTTGTATTTGTAAATAAGGAACATGCTACTGGGAGGTTGATCCATAAGTCATTCTTTGCGATTGTCTCAAAGATTACTCCTAAGCTGACTGCATTCAGCATCTTTTTGTTCCTATTGCCTCCAACTCCTATTTTGTTTATGATCGCAGCTCCATAATTGACAGCTATATTGAAATGGACTTCATCTGTGCTCCCCACTCTGTTATTTGGTGGTATATATATAGTGCAATGGAGCACATTCTTGATGAACCATCCATCAATCGTGAGGTGGGTGTGCAAATAAATAGGCCATTAATTATAGAACACAAGCCCTACTAAAATCCTCCATATTACCGCACCGAGTAGGTCCTAGATAAAGGGATGAATCAATGTGGTTTCGTCAAGGTTGGCTGACCCCCGGCGACTTGGTAGGAGTACTTGTACCTGTATTTTTCACCAACCATGATGACCCTAGTAGAAAACTACATTGACCTGCTGGCAGTAAGGTTGAAAACGGAACAAAAATTCCGAGTTCGACCGCGCCCGTTTCTTCTTTTGACCCGATCGATTTCGTATTTTTCGAACAAATTCGAATTCGGTTCGAAATTCGAACAAAAAATTCGAACACAGAACGAATTCGGTTTGGGCCTTGTTCGACCGATTTCTACATTTATATATTATATTCGAGTGTTCCGTATACTAAATTCGGCCGAACACAATCAAAGCCCATTGGCCATTGTACAGCTCAACCCAAGGAGCCGCCTGTACACCTCCCCACGCATGCGGCATGCGTGACGCCTGAGTTCCTCCTCGCCTTTCCTCTTCTCCCACACCTATTTCCTTTTGCATGTTTTGTCAAGCTCACAAACATGGCACGTGCAGATACGGTAGCTCATTAGCATGTTATCTGTAATCTTACGCATGTCTGCTTTGTTTGACATGTTAATCTATTTATAGTATAATTTTGCCACATGTTAATCTATTTATAGTACGATTTAGAAAGACCACCGTCGATAGCTTAGCATGTTAATCTATTTATATAGTATATAGTATGATTTTTGCCACATGTCTTTTGTTCAGTTCCCAGGAGTTCATGTCTTGTTAAATGCTTGTTTTATATTTATATTTGCTCATTAACTATCATATGCACTTAAACTAAATCATGCACTTGTTTAAAGTATTGAACTATGGGATGGTATTCCGTGATAAATTTCATATATCGACCGTGTTCGACATAAGTTCGCCGAATTGGTCCGTTTTCGACATTCTGTAAGTTCGTGTTCGTGTTCGGCTTTACCTTATTCATTTTCGTTTTCATATTCAAATATAGAAGTAGAAAAAACGGTTGAGATGTTTTTCGACCGAAGTTCGACCGTTTTCATCCTTAGCTGGCAGCCCACGCTACAGGAAACCGGTTCATTGCCGAGCACTTGGAGCGCACGGCAAAGGCCCTTAAGCCGTCGGGCGGGTCTTTGCCGAAAGCACGCTGCTCAGCATAGGTCCTATCGCGAGCACCGTAACAGTCAGCTCTCGCGCGAAGCCTTCGCCGAAAGCACCGACAGCAGCCGTCGGTGAAGAAAGTAGCAATTAACGACGCTTGTAACCGACGGTAGTTACATCTGACTTCGCCGAGCACCTGTCGGGATAGCTCTCCGCAAAGAATTTGCCTTTTTAATTGAATTCTTCGCTGAGCACATGTCAGGACAGCTCTCGACAAAGAATTTGCCTTATTTTTCTAATCGAAATTCTTCGCCGAGCACCTTCGAGGACAACTCTCGGCAAAGACATGAATTCTTTTTTTTTTGGAAAATTCTATGTCGAGCGCCCATTAGGAGCCCTTTAGGTGAGTTCTTGGCAAATATCCTGTCTTTGTAGAGGGTCTGTGCCACAACGCTCGGCAAACCTGGGAGTCTCCCTAGGTTTGCCGAGCATAATTGCAAAAGCGCTCGGCAAAGTAGGCTTTGCCGAGAGCTCCACTTGGCAAAGCCTTGAAAAATTGTCATTTTTTTGTTTATGCTTTCCACCTTGATAAACAAACACATGTATAATATATATCACATCCATTCAATTACAGAACACATATATATATCACAGTCCACACATCCGGCCCATAAAACACATCGATATATCACAAGAACACTGTACGCTCTCGGAGAAGTACTTTGCCGAGTGTGAATGTGTTCCGAGCACTATGCTCTCGACGAAGTATTCGTTGCCGAGAGTTTTTGTTTAGCAAGAATAGCCTGGTTTGTCGGTGGTCGGCGAAACACTGTATGCTCGGCAAACCACTGAGTTTCTTGTAGTGCCAGTATCAGTGGCAGTCTAGGAGAGCTAAGTTTAACAGGCAGACCAAGTTTGTGGGCGTGGCAGCATATGCTGGAGTCCACTGAGCCCATTGCAGAAGGCCAAAATTTGCACGATCGGATCGTATGGGCAGTATCCCAAGTGCCACGCTTCTCTTTGATCTGAAATATAGTAGCAAGTGTGAGTGTGTGACAGAAGAATATATCAAAAATAATCTGCACGTTCTTGCCACGATGAATTAAACTCCTATATATACACTGTTCACGAACTCTAGAAATTGAGCAGTGTGTTGCATCTGTTTCCACTATTCCACAAGTCAAAGATTGCAACTCTAGACTACAAAAAATTCTTAGCTTAGCAAGCCATGCGACACGACTGTTTGAACTCTAGGCTACAGGGAGGTTGATCCAGGCCTTCCTGTAGGATTGTCTCAAAGATAGCTCCTAAGCTGGCTGCATTCAGCATCCTTTTTGTTCCTATTGCCTCTGACTCCTATTTTTTTTTTTATGATCACAGCTCCATCATTGAAAACAATATTGCAGGACTTCATCTATGTTCCCCACTCTATTATTTGGGGTATATATATAGTGCAACAGAGCACATTGTTGATGTACCATCCATAAATTGTAAGGTGGGTGTGCAAATAAATAGGCCATTACAACACAGGCCCTACTAAAATCCTCCATATTACGGCACTGAGAAGGCCCTAGATAAAGGGATGAATCTATGTGTTTTTGTCAAGGTTGGCTGACCCCGACGACTTGCTAGGAGCCGCTTGTATGTGCATTTTTTCAACAGCCATGATAACCCTAGTAGAAAAATACATTGACCCTGTGGTAGCCTATGCAGGAGTCCGCTGAGCCCATTGCATAAGGCTAAAGTTTGCAACTGGTACCGGTTGCTTGCAGCAAAAATATTCCAGGATTGCATTATGAGATGTCTGGATTGCCATTAGAGTAGGGTACCCTTTGGCTTTTCTGTTATATATGGCAATTAGCGGTATGAACACAAGATTCATCTGCAGCCTCCTATGCTGAAAATCGTGGTGTTCCTAGTGCTACCCCATCTTCTATATTATTTTCCTAACTGCAGCTTCCGAAAAATAATTTTGGTGTCAATTTGGGTTGTTTTTTGCCAACAACAATTTGGGTATTAACAGATTTTTGTCAAACTAGGACAAAAGCCTTGTCTAACATAGAAAAATTGTTAATTACTTCCATATCAATATAGATCAAGTTTATATTATCATGTAACAGAGAAAAAACAGTTTTTTCTTTAAGTGTGGCATAGCAATACATATCAGGCAATACATAACTGGTAGCCCGGTTGTGGCAGCCTATGCAGGAATCCACTGAGCCCATTAATTGCAGAAGGCCAAAGTTTGCAGGCCATTGCATGTCGCAAAAACATTCCATGATTGCTCTCCCACCACCAACTTTACAACTGCGTCAGCACATTACCAACAATTGTGAGATGCTGTCGAGGTTCTGTGGTTGTGGCCATCACTCGTTGCTGACAATGATTTGTGAGTCTCGTTTGATTTTCTGCTACCACCTCTGATAAACTGCGAGTCCCATTTGATTTGGTCCTAGTGAAGTGTGGAATCCCACAATTGTGAGATGCTTGCGGCTATATGTCCTTTTAATATTTTTTAGATTTATCATTAGATTGCATCATGAGATGTCTTGGATTGCCATTAGAGTGAGTGTATTCTTTTGGCTTTTCTGTTGTATATATGGCAATCATAACAGAATGAAGAGAAGATTCATCTGCAGCCTCCTATGCTGAAAATTATGGTGTTCCTAGTGCTTCCATCTTCTACTTTAATTTTCCTGGCTGCAGCTTCCAAATAATAAAGGCGCCAGCCTTCTGATATGTGCCACACCAAATAATTGTAAATTATTTTTTAATAGTTTTCTTTTCAATTGTACTAGTTATTTAACAAGATATTTTTTGTATCAAATTGGGTTGTTTTCTGCCAACACCAATTTTGGTGTTAACAGATTTTTGTCAAACAAGGACAAAAGCCTGGACTAACATAGAAAAATTGTTAATTACTTCCATATCAATATAGATCATATAGAATTTGGAACATATTCAACACTACCCTCCAACCGCTTTTAACCAAGCTTTTGGCACTCTGTAGCTTGTTATTGAAGGCCTGCCAAAGGAATGTTACATTTCCAGATATATTCAGCAACCCTACTAGTCGTACCCCCAGCAGTTAAGAAAATACACGACTGTTTCAATGGTCAGTCTCACCATGTATTTGTATTCCCGATGCCGTTGGGTAGATTTGGGTAAACCCATCACTTCCCCATGTCCATACCCACGAGCTATTTGCCTACTCCGTACCTTCCCCATACCCACTTCATCTTCTATTATCCATACCCATCAGATAATTGGATAAAGTGAATGGATATGGGTGGGTATTACTACGTTAGTTGGCGCATGCGCACGGCACACAGTCCTGTTTCAGCATCCGCAAGCTCCAGACCATTCAGCGGCACCGATTTGGTTGTCTCTTTGTTAAGTCTCTAGCTACGTCCAACTCTCCATCGGAGGCCGGGAAGCCGGAGCGGCAGCGAGGAGGACGGCGCCGCAGACCACAGCCATATGTCGTCGTCGGGGATCATCGCGGATGCGCGCCAAAGGAGATGAAGCTGGAGCGCGCGCTGCTGCTGCACGGGCGACCAGCGCCAAGCTCGTGTCGCGTCGTCTCATCTGCTCTTCTGCGCCACCGTGCTCGCCACGCTTCGCACTCGTCTTGCTCTTCACGCTACACTACCCGTCCCTCCTCTCGGTCCTCGCGTCGTCACCGGCGCTGCCGGCCGTGGGCGCATCTCGTGCTTCGTCACCCGGCATCTCCGTGCTCGTCATCGGCGCCGCCCGGCCGTGGAATGCGCGCACTGCTCGCGGCCAGCGGCGCGTCGTCGTCGAAGCCAGCGCGGCGGGCGGTTGTCGAGCCCCGCGATCAGTCGTCGACGGTGATCAAGCTTTGGGTAACGGGTACGATGGATAACTACGTAATTATCCTCCCCATATCCGCTGAATGGATGGATATATCCATTCCCTACCTGTTCCAGATGGGTACTCCCGTATCCTACCTGTTTGCCACGGGTGCAGATATGGGTAGAGGGTAACCATGCCCAGTGGCATCGGGAATTTGCATACAAGGAACATGCTACATGGTGGTTGATCCTTCTTGGGATTCCGGTGCGATTGCCTCAAAGAATACTCCTTAGGTGATTGCATTCAGCATCCTTTTTGTTCCTATTGCCTCCAACTCCCATTTTTTTGTTATGATCGCAGCTCCATCATTGACGGCTATATTGCAATGGACTTCATGTGTGTTACCCACTCTGTTATTTAGTGGTATATATAGTGCAGTAGGGCACATTCTTGGACCACCCATGAACCGTGAGGTGGGTGTGCAAATAAATAGGCCATATTATTTGGAGACGAACCTACGTAGTTTTGTTGAGGTCGGCTGATCCCCGACGACTTGATAGGAGCCCCTTGTACATGTATTTTTTCAACAGCCACGATGACCCTAATAGAAAAATACATTGACCCTGGCAGCCCTACATCAGTGGCAGTCTATCACGGCTAAGTTTAACAAACAGCCCTGTTTGTGGGCGTGGCAGCCTATGCAGGACACTGAGCCCATTGCAGAAGGCTAAAGTTTGCAACTGGTGCAGGTTGCTTGCCGCAAAAACATTCCATGGTACCATCATGAGATGTCTGGATTGCCATTAGAGTATTCTTTGGCTTTTCTGTTATATATGCCAATCATAGCGGTATGAACTATGAAGACAAGATTCATCTGCAGCCACCTATGCTGAAAATCATGGTGTTCCTAGTGCTACCATATTCTATCTACTTAATTTTCCTGCCTGTAGCTTCCGAATAATAAAGTCATCAACCTTAAGCTTCTGATCTGTGCCACACACAATAGTTGTAAATTATTATCTAATAATTTGTCTTTTCAATTGTATTGGTTATTTAACAAGAAATTTTGGTATCAGATTGGGTTATTTGTTTGCCAACACCGATTTTGGTATTAACAGATTTTTATCAAACAAGAACAAAAGTCTGGTCTAACATAGAAAAATTGTTTATTACATCCATATCAATATAGATCAAGTTAATATGATCATCTAAGACGGAGAAAAAAAAGTTTTTCCTTTAAGCGTGGCTGTGGCAATACATACGAGGTTATAGTTAACTGTTTTTTTTTTTTTTTTTTTTTTTTGACGGCAAGTTAGAGTATGGAAGCTGCAATCGACGAAATTTGTTAATTACTTACATATCAACCTAGAAAGTTGTGGTTAATTGTTTCAACCTAGAAACCACAATACATAGAAAAATTGTTAATTACTTCCATATCAACCTAGAAAGTTGGCCAATAATATGAACTGCATCGACGAGTTCCCATGCGAGGCTAGAGTTAGAGTATAGGCATAGATTCAGCATGGCGAGGTGTGGCGGGCCAGTCATGGGCGGTGGGTGGATGACCAGCCGTGTCCTTGAAGCTGGGGACAGATATGAAGGAGAGAAGGTGGTGATAGATCGAATAAGCATCTCAATAATTATGTGTATGGAGGGGCCACTACACGAAAAAAATCCCCTCGGCTCCCGAAGCGCCCCAACGGGCGACTTCGGGGCGGCGGCCGCACCTCCACCACTTCCCCCCCCGCCCGGGCGTCCCTCCGCCGCCGTCGCCGCCCGTTCTCTCCTGGCGGCGGCGGCCAGCGGCGGCGACTCCACAACGGGCCCCGGCGCGCGTCCACCTCCCTCCTTCCCCTCCCCCTCCCGCTCCTCTCCCTCCAACCTCCCCTCCGGCGACCCGGCGGCGTCGCCGCCCTCCCCCGCCGCCCGGACGTCCCCGCGTTGGATCCGGTGCCCGTGGTGGTCGACCCGATCCGGAGGTCCTCGCCCCCACAGCTCGGCGGCGCGCCGGAATCTCCGGCCAGGGTGCCGGCATGGCCGGCGTGGCTGGCTCCCGCCCCCCGTCCCCTGGCCCCTCTGGGTTCGCTCGGCCGGATCGGCACTGGCGGGGAGCAGCGCCAGCCGGGCCGGGCGGGCCAGTGCGGCCAGGGCTCCTTGGTCGCCGTCACCGGCCTTGTCGGCGTCCGGGTGCCGCCGCCTATCTCGGGGCTGGTGCGGTCGTAGCCTTGGGACCCGTGGAGTCTCTCTCGGGCTGCGTGCCGCGCCACGCCCTCCGGCGGAGGGTCCGCCCCGCGCGTCGCCAGCGCCTCTGCGTCGGACGCCGCAGGCTCCGGCCGGCCTTTGGACTCCCCGTCGCGGCCTGCCCCCTGCTGGGCGTGTGGTGGTGGACGGCGTTCGGCGGTGGTGGTGGACTTCGTGCAGGGCGCTGCGGTTTGGGCGGCGTGGCCAGCTGTTTGGCCGTCTCGCATCGTGGTGGTGTGGGTGGCCGCGGCCGGGCGGTGCGTCTTCGGCGCCGTGGTGGCCGGCGACGGCGGATCGCTGCCCGCTCACGAGACTTGGGCGCATGGAGCTCGAGGCGAAAGCCCAGCCCGGCGTGGTCGGGGCGGACGGCAGCGGCGACTTTTGCCGCCGCATCCTTCTTGAAGGCGTCGTCTTCGACTCTCATGCTCCTGCCTGCGCCAGCTGCACTTCCCACCTTGGCCGCTTTTTGTCGTCTCGGTGGTCCTGTTTGCGCTTCATTGTTCTCCTCATCGGGTATGTCTAGCTAGTGATTGTTGCAGCTGTAGTGGTGGTCGTTTCCGGCGGACGGCTTTGCCGCCCGAGGTGCCCTTTGTTCTTGAAAGGCGGATGCTTTGCCGCCCGTGTTTCTTCAGGTAGGTCGCGTCTTCACGAGCCGCGTTTCCGGTGTCTTGTGGGCAGCCGAGGCCCGGTCGTATCCGGAGGATGCTTTGCCGCCGAGGTGTGGGGCAGATGCTTTGCCCGCCGTGTATCTTCTCTTGTGAGCCTGCGTTTCCGGTGTCGCGAGTGCCGCCGAGGTCGCGGCCGTTTCCGGGCGGATGCTTTGCCGCCGTGTATCTTCTCTTGCGAGCCTGCGTTTCCGGTGTCTTGCGAGTGCCGCCCCAGGTCGCGGTCGCTTCCGCGAAGCTTTGCCGCCGTGGGTCGCCGCCGCCTTCCCAGCGGATGCTTTGCTGCCGAGGTTCGCCTCGACGGATGCTTTGCCGCCTAAGCTCTTAGCGGATGCTTTGCCGCTGTTGTTGTCTTTGGCTCCGATCACTTGCTAGCTACCTAGGTGTTGAGTTCTCTGGTTGTAATAGGATCACCTATCGGGGTTGTTAGTTGGAGGGTTCACCCCACCCCTCCCCTCGTTTCTTTCTTTTGTTTGTACCTGTGCGACTCGTCAGTAATCTATGGATTACTCGCGAATCGTTTGTAATTTCCCACTTCTCTTAATGCAGTACGTGCTAATGCACGCTTTCGAAAAAAAAAATTATGTGTATGGGACCCAACCTATTTATTATAGTCTTTTATGACACTCTAAAGTATGCGAAATACATAACATCCCTGATTTTGATATGCGCTTATATATGTTGAGGTATATACCACAACACAAGAGACATGCAGTGTGAAAAACTTGGTATACAAGAGTGCATGACAGGACCCAAACTTGAAGCCATCTCTACGTGAGATACAGACATGTGCGCGTCTTATTTCTCATTCCCGTGGTTTATACAAACTATTTATATAGACCTCAGTACTCAGTTCCATCATCATGCACCGATGCATGATCACACCAAGTTCCCATCATGTGGTGGTAATGGGATGCATCGGGATGTTATGTGGTGCCTACTGTGAGTCTATGACAGCAGACATGTGTCTTCAGCCATACTGTGTAGTAGTGTCCCCGCCGACAGAGGTCCAGAGAAACACAAAGTTTTTGTGCCCAACTGAGCACATCTGGTTGTGCATAAGGAAGTAAGTACACGGCATACGCACGACTTGCACTACTCGTTCAGAAGGTCTAGCAAGAGCACAAAGTTGTGATTGCAGGAGGGAAGCTACAGGGAATCTGACATGTGAGCTAAAACTGAGTTTTAGATATCAAACGCAGAGATGGACATGTATTCCTGACGTGCCTTTAGTTTGTAACGTATAGTAATTTCAGATAATAACATTCCTGGTGGGACACTGATTTGAATTAGATATCAAATTAAGTATGCATATGTGTTGAAGTTGAAACATCGAGTACATCATCCTGAGTTCAATTGGGTTGATCGATCTTGCATCCATAGTATCTGTGTACGCTCCTAGAGTAGATATGGTTGACACGTGTGCCAATAACCATATTGTACGTCTAGCAAACGTGCGCATATATAGTATTCTACATTGTCATGTACATATGGTGGTGCACGAGAGAAGCATGGTTTGGATCCCGCGCCCACCAAATTTAGCTCCCATCGATTGTGGTCTGTTCCATAATCAACATGGCTTCATCACATAATAATTCAACACCCAATGTTTAGCAATTTTTCTTAAACTTAGTAAAGATGGAACTTTTATTTATTTATTTGTTTACAGAACAGTGCAGGCCATGGTGGCAACGAGGGGAGGCTGGGATGATGCCTGGCCTGCAGGCTTTGTCAATGACCAGATCAGTAGCATGACTTCGTCGTCGTCGATGGATACCTCAATTTATGGCTTCATTGTTATGCATTTCTTTTTGTTCGTCCCTAATTTTTCTTGAGACGCTTTGAGAACCGCTCTTTGCCGCGACAAATGGAGCGCTGCAAATTCAGCAGGAGCTAGGCATTTTCAATTGATGTGGATTGTAGCTCGGACGACATGGCGGCGGTGAAGTTTGACTTCAGGATGCCAGGGCGGCCGGCTGCTTATTCTGTCGAAGCTTTGTAGTGACACTTGGATCACAGATTAGCTTCAGGGAGAAATGGTTGGGAAATATAACTTTCCAGGAACAGTACTGTCTTGCCTACACAATATGGCTAGCCAAACTTTAAAAAAAAAGATTCTAGAAATCATTGAAGATCACCCGTACTCCCAGTTCTACAACCGAGTAAAGCCCTAGATGAACCGAGTACAAGTCATATGTGTACATAATTATGTAGATCACCGAGAAATAGATGCCGCAAAATATATGAAGAACAAACATGTATCATGATTGTAGGGCTCGACATGATCCTAAACTATATAGCTGATGCAAAAAAAATAAACATAGACTGTTTGGGTACCCAAACATATATTTTGAGCTAGTCCTTAGAATTTCAAAATTCTAATAATCCTAGATGAAGGCACGCACATAACAAAATTATAGTGCCTGCTGGTAGTTGCCCTTCTAATTTACCCTAATACCTTCAAAGGTTTTGATATAATTTGTACCATAAATACCTCAACTACCACGCAAGATTGAGAGAGAGGGGAGAGAGAGAGAGAGAGAGAGAGAGAGGGAGGGAGAGAGAGAGAGAGAGAGAGAGAAACAAAACACTAATTTTTACCATACATGTCTAGCAACATATTTAAATTATCAAGCACGGAACAAGATTGGGAGCACACGGTTCGAGAGTTTTTTCTGCTCTACCTTTTTCTTCTGACCAAACGATCTTGAAAATCATCTTTTTCCAGAGTAGGTAGGAGAGAGACAGTTTAAATCGTATCTGTGGCCGTAATCTATAAACTATGAATAGTCAATGCTCGTTTTGTAATATAGTTGACACAATGAAGGAATAATATAATGTGACATGTACATATGTCCGGCCGGTTGTCGTGGCCAATGAAGGCGATCTTGATAAATAGCCACGTCTCTAGGTCCAGTTGTTATTATTCTCCACTAGAAGATGTGTGCATGAAGACAAAGAATGAAGACCTTTCGCTTTTGGGATTCTTTGACTTCAACATATTGACCATATCTTCACCTAATGTCTTATCTGATCTTTTCTATACTAAAAGTAACAGGCCGGATTTTGAAAGATGGAGAGGTGCCATAGTGAGTCCACCATGACAAGGAATGAAGAATCATCCTATATATATATCTTATCTCATATCTATAAGTTAAACATGGTGGCCTGTTTGTCGTCCTTCTCAGCCAATATGTTTCCGACTATACTGGCCATCTTGGCCATCATCTCTGCTGCCACCACAGCTTCTGGCTCTTCCCGCCCTCACCCACTCGACCCACTCGCTGCCTCAGAGCTCACCGCCGTCCGCGCAGCGGTGCTAGCCTCACCGGCGGTACCAGCCCGTCCTCTACAGTTCCACTACGTCGGACTTGATGCGCCTGATAAGTCAGATGTTATCTCCTACTACGCCTCAGGTGCCGCCAACACCTCCTCCTGCCCCACTCTTCGCCGTCGTGTATTTATCATTGCTCGAGCCGGTGGCCAGTCCCATGAGTTCATCGCCGACGTCACCGACGCCTCCACAGCCTCCATCGTTTCGCATGGGATCCACCACGGTCCCGGCTTCCCGATGCTCACATCCCAGGACCAGGCCGCCGCGACCGCGCTGCTGCCTCAGTACCCTCCCTTTGTGGAATCCTTACGGCGGCGCGGGCTGAACGCCAGCGACGTCGGCTGCGGGCTCTTCTCCATGGGATGGTTTGGTGAAAGCGAGTCGGCATACGGCGGAGGAAGGCTGGCTAAGATGCAGTGTTTTGTGCGTCATCTGGATGGTGATGCCACAACCACGACGAACGTCTTTGCCCGGCCGCTCGATGGCGTGACGCTGGTGGTGGACCTCGACCAGGTGGCCATCATCGGGTACAAGGATAGGGTGGTGGAGCCGGTGCCCAAGGCGGAGGGGACAGACTACCGGCAGACAAGCTCGGGCCGCCGTTCACCGGACCGGCCACGGTGCCTGGCGTCGTGGTGCAGCCTGAGGGGAGCGGCATCTCCGTGGATGGTCACCTTGTCAGGTACATGCATATGCATAGTTAATTAGCACCATGACTATGATATTGTTTCAAGTAACGCGTGACTAGTGAAATGGTGTTAAGTAACAGCCCTATATTAATTTCAAATTAAAAAGTAACAGCCCTATATATTCTTGACCTTGCATGTTCGTGCCAACTTTGTCAATGATATTTCCAATATATTCTTGATTATGTGTACCGATGTGATTGGAATGACCTCAAAAAAGTTGATACCCAATTTCATGTGAATATGCAACTTGTACCAATCATTGCATCCCCTTTTGGTTTCAGTTGCGAATGCAATAACTAAACAAATAAATAAAGGAAAATGATGTTACAACAACAAGTAAAGAGTGAGAGTGACTGTTGACATTTTCCAACTAACACTGCCTTATTTATTCATCTCTTTGTCACACGAATTTAGAAACTTCATAGCAACTTTATTATTTGGTGGTGATAAACACACAGAACCTGACGTGCACAGCCACTCGCAGATGGGCCAACTGGGAGATGCACATCGGCCGACATGCGTGCGTGCGCACGGTCATCTCGCTTTTGCCTCGGTGTTTGACGCCGATGCCGCCATCGCCGACGGGTGCTCTACCATGGCTTCGTGTCGGAGATCTTCGTGCCATACATGGACCCAGAGGAGGAGTGGTACTTCCACACGTTCTTGGATGCCGGAGGGTACGGCCTTGGCGTCTCGGCATCGGCGCTCCAGCGCGGTGCCGACTGCCCGGCGGGCAACACCATCTACTTCGACGGCTACTACAGCGACCCGGACGGCCAGCCTGTACAGGCCGAGGACGTGATCTGCGTCTTCGAGCGCTACGGCGGTGACATTGCGTGGCGCCACACCGGTTTCGCAGATCGGGAGGTCCGGCCGGACGTGACATTAGTGGTCAGGATGGTGGCAACCGTTGGGAACTATGACTACATACTAGATTGGGAGTTCAAAACCAGCGGCACCATCAAGTGTGTTGCATCCCTCACTGGCATCCTGGAGATGAAGGCAACATCGTACACGAGCGTCAAGCAGATCAAGGAGGACGTGCACGGCACGCTGCTGGCTGAGAACACCGTCGGCGTCTACCACGACCACTTCATCACGTACCACCTGGACATCGACATCGATGGCACCAAGAACTCCTTTGTCAAGAACACCATCATCCCAGTGCGCAACACCGGGAACCCTGCGATGGGCGGTGCGGACACCCCCAAGGAGGAGCTACTGGACGGTGCACCGCAAGGTTGCCGAGACCGAGGCTGATGGCCAGGCAAACGTCAATGGTGCGCCATCAGCAGAGCTCCTGTTCATCAACCCAAGCAAGAAGACCAAGGTAGGCAATGACGCCGGGTACCGCCTCGTCCCCGTTAGGGTGCGACGGGCGGCCTCACTCCTGACTGACGATGACTACGCACAGCCCGCCGCTAGCTACACCAAGAAGCAGGTATGGGTGACACCTTATGACAGGTCAGAGAAGTGGGTTCCCGGGCTCTATGCGGAGCAGAGCACCGGAGATGACAACTTGGCGGCCTGGAGCAGGAGGAACAGGAGGATAATGAACGAGGACATTGTGTTGTGGTACACAGTGGGCCTGCACCACGTCCCATACCAGGAGGACTTCCCGGTGATGCCGACGCTGAGCGGTGCATTTGAGCTGCGGCCCTCAAATTTCTTTGAGAGGAACCCTCTGCTCAGAACCTGGCCCCTCCCAGGAATGGTTACTCCCCTAACTGCTCTTGCAATGTTGGATCAGTGTAGTGGGTTCCACGCATGCAGCCGTCCACACATCACATCATATTTTGTAGAAAATGATTGGGAATATCACCAAACATGGTTTATATAATTATTCCCTGCATTCCAAATTATAAGTTATTCATACTTTTTGATTCATCCATTTTGCTACATATGTAGTCTTATTATCACAAGGGTGTGTGTAACGCCCCAGCTAGGAAAACAACTGGGGGCTACCACTCCACACCTAGTTTCTACTAATCAAGAAATTACTAAAAATTTCGGCAACACTTCCACTAAAAGCAAGACATCCAAGACAAATAAAGCACAGCTCAAACAACAGTTTATCATATAAGATCATAAGCATCACAACTCAGATAAAGTAAGAGAACTATCCCAAGCACAAACACCACTAGCTGCTATCAACCATTAGGTGACATTTAACTAAGTTATTACACATGCCAAACTTAGTTTGAAAGAGTGAAGTATGAGTAGACAAAAACTTGTGCTCGTGAAGAAGCTACTCCCAAATATTCCCATGCATGTCGCGGTCATACAGTACCTAAAAACCAAATTAAGCACAAGGGTGAGTAAACACTCAGCAAGTACAATAGAACCAAAATAGCGAATGTTAGGTAGAAATCCATGAAAAAT
This sequence comes from Hyparrhenia diplandra, assembly GCA_015847255.1. Taxonomy (NCBI): domain Eukaryota; kingdom Viridiplantae; phylum Streptophyta; class Magnoliopsida; order Poales; family Poaceae; genus Hyparrhenia; species Hyparrhenia diplandra. The sequence goes on along the minus strand of JADLZK010004112.1, from coordinate 192,775 downwards.
AACTGGAACATCGATTAAATAGTAGTTTCCGTCTGAAACGGACAGCACTTGAATACTCCTTAGCATTTACCGGTAAAGCCGAGCAAGTGGGGCCAGCACTTACTCACAGGAACCTGAATGTAAGATCCAAATTGCACTTCGGATAAACCGCACCAGAATTGAATGTAAATGGAAACTTGAATACTCGAACCTCATGAACAAGAAACTTGAACTTGAACCAGAAATATAATACTTGAACATTGGAAAGCAAATAAAAACTCGAATAGGAGGTGTAAAGCCGAAGCAAAAGATTCGTCATGCACTTGCCTTAGCGATGCAACGAGCTCGTTGAAAAACAACTTAGGACCTGCCTACTGACTCGCCAGCACCTGTACAGCAATGGTTTGCACATACTCAAAAACAGCCCAAAATTCTACTAATCCAAAGGTGACGCAAACAATTATTTTGTTTATCACAACATCTATACTGTACGATATGCAGGGGTAAGCTCGTAGTTGCAAAAACACTAGCAAATGTTTCCTGTTCCTCTAAACTCCAAATAAAATTAATTGTTTGCCTTATCAGAAAATTATTCACTAATATGACTACAAAGAAACAGATCTCCAGGCTCGGTTATAAAAGGCACATAAGGACCTATAGACTCAATTATCCCCAAGCTGTCCAAAACCATCCATCTGTTAGTTACAACCTACGACAGATAATTCAAAGCAGATGTCCCAGTCTATTGGAAATCCAAGATCACAAGAGCACAGCCTGACCCCAAATTAATTGAGTTCCTTAATCTAACCTTTCCTGTAGGAACGACTAGCACCCAGATCATGTGCTATTCAGGAATAAAATATTCTACCTCTCATCCACTAGTAAATCCAACGTAAGGCAATAATCTCCAGGCCAATTAAATCAATGCATCTTGAATCAACCTGTACCGGATTGGAGCAGCCAGCAGCTGCCGACCCTCTCACCTAGGCTGGTTTCCTGATCCTTTGCCCCTGGACGCGAGCACCAGCAGACCTGCGGACTGCAGCGGCCTACCGTTCAAGCTAGACTACACGAACAGCAGCAGCAACTACTACGCCTTAGCAGCAGCTAACAGGTAGGGACAGAGAGATGCCGAACACACCTAAACTCCAGCAGGGGCCAGCCTCAGGCTTGAGACAGCACCGGTCGGAGAAGACAGAGTTGCGCCAGTCTTGGAGAGGCGGCGTCGAGATTTGGCAGCGACGTGTGTTGGATTGGGGAAAAAAAGGACGGAGTGGCGATGAGATGGAGGCAGCGGCATGAGAAATAGATAAGGACGGGAAGAGCGTCGCTGGAAGGAGCCAGAAGATGAATCGGCGTCGGTATATATTTTTCTCTCCCCTTCAACGAGAAGGAAAAGGAATTCCCTGAGCCACATCCGACGGTCCCAATTTAATGGCCCTTTAAAAACTCATACGACACCCAAATGAAACAAGTGAGTAGTCAAACAAATTCGGTTCGATGAGATCTACGCAACCACGGTCTCCGATCTTCCATACGACTTATGATTCAAAAAAGTCAAACTTTTCGTCCTATTTTTAGTCCACCAGTCAACCTAAATATTTTATTATTATTATTAGAAATCAGGGTATTACAGTGTGTTTCTATGGTTATTAGAGACAGGCATTTCCTGCAGCCTCTCTGCAAACCACTAATTAACAATGACGATTATTATCACAAGCGTTTGCTTGTCCACCTCTGTAAATGTGGGGTTGACTGCCTTAGAAAGGTGAAAAATGCAGCAGTGCAATAAAGGCAAAGAGACAAAATAAGAGAAATTACAGAAAAGCTTCCAGCCGTGTGAAACAATTGGATGGAAGTAATATTTTGTATCCCTAACAAAAACTCGTTCATACTCTCACTTAAAAATTATCTTGCCCGCCATTTGCTCCAACAAAGAGTGAGAATACCCATAAAGAAAGGGACTTGCAGGTAGGCTACACGCCTACACACAAATGGAAAATATAATGCTGCAACAGATGCATCAAATTGCCTACAACGAAAAAAATAAAAAACATTGTGACTCAATATTTCTACGCTTTACCATGTTCCTGTACTAATAAGTCTACCTTCGTGAATCAACCAAAATAAAATTTTTGTTTATGTAAATCAGAGCTTTCTAAGATTTTCTCTAGTGGAAAGATATGTAAATAAACAGAGCAATCTGTGTTACAATTTATATGAAGGTGGTGTCCAATAGCACTTGTGTTTCTCAAATAATTTCTTGACCAATCTTCATTGTTAGTTGCTTGCCAAGGCAAAGATAGTAGATATGTCCGAGTTTAGAAGATTTAGGATGTGTCCAGGGAATAAATCTAACAGGTTGGCCTAGCTACCGATCATCATCAAAGTTTTAGTGTATGTTGTGGTCTGTCTGGGCCATGTGTAAAAGAGATCATTTTAGTATTAATGGTTCAATCGTGGTAGTGGTCATTCAACACAGGGAAAGGATACACTAATGTACCGTAATAAAATAGATGAACATGAAACACATTAATAGAAAGATATGTTCTGGAGCCACCATGTGTCTTTAGGAGCCTCGATCTGTCATAATGGCAATGTGCATAGTATACGCTGCCTACAGCAATATAGATACAAATACAGCTGCCCACAAAACCATATATAACCCTCCCTGGAACCATGAGTCTCATTGGCAATAGAAACCGGAGTCCTTTCAACTTTTTTTCATAGCGAGTTCTGATTGTTGAAGGCCATGTATAACCCTCCCTCACATGCTAGAGCAGTTATTTAGATGGTAATAACATGAGACTGGGATGCATCGGAAAGGCCAGATGAGTGAAAGAGAGGCGTTTCTCTGCTAGAAAGGATTTTGCAGTGTAATCCCAATGCACAAGACACACGACAATTGATGTTGTTGCTGCGATGGGTGGACCAACGCCTAATTAAGAGCAGGATGGGGTATCCTGCCTAGCCGTCATCACAAAGAGAACTCCAGCCACCCCCGTACCTTGCTGTTCGACACTGGTGTTCTCACCATTACTAGTGATTGTGACGTGCCCGTCGTCTACAGAGCCTTGATGACTAGTGTTTTCTCCAGTGTCGTGTTTTTGCATCTGTTTATAGTTTCAGGTCTGGTTGCATCTGTCTATGGTGTGAGTGAGGTGTGCATATGTGGTGTGTGTCTGTGTATGCGATAGATGCTACAACAGTATCCAGATGAGAGGTCTAAAAAATGTCTATATGGACCCAACCAATTAATTTAGTCTTTATGACATTCAATAATTGAGTATGTGAAACAATAATGTTGATTTCGATATCCCTGCTTATATCATAGTAGAACTCAAGAGACATACGGTGAAAATCTGGGTGTACAAGAGTGTGACACGACCCAAACTTCAAGCCATAGCCATCTAGGTGAGATGCAGACATCCTATTTCTCATTCCCGTAGCATATATATAGACTGTGGCTACCTGCATTGGTGAGTTCAGTCAGTGAGTCTCTGTGCTATAGACACCACTACTCAGTTCCATCACCAAGTTTGCATCATATGGTCGGAATGGGATGCGTTGGGATGTTATGTCGTGCATACTATGAGTCTTTGGACGCAATACTATCCTCAGCTGCTCTGCGCCATTAAGCCATTTTGTGGTATCCTCTACCATGGTATCCTCGCACGACATAGCCATTGTGTAGTAATTTCACCACAGACAGAGGTCTGATCCAGAGACACACAGCCTTTGTAGCCTACTGAGCACACCTGGATGTGCCTAACGAACACAACCTCTGCTGCAGGTTCAAGCTTGAGAGCTCTAGCAAGAGCACACAGTTCTGATTGCACCAGGAAAGCTACAGAGAATCCGACCTGTGAGCAAAAACAGAGTTCGACACATATTCGAGACCTGCCTCTTGTTTGAGCGTAGCAATTTCTGACAACAACATTTTGCTGGTGGAACACTTATTTCAATTAGATACAAATTTTAGTATGCATTCGCTGAAGTTGAAATGTGTGGAATATTGAGTGCATCGCCGCCAGTTCTTGAGTCTACATACATGGGTTCACATGATAACGTAACACCCAATGTTTTTTATGAAAAAATGTAACACCCAATGTTAAGCCTCATTCTAGAAATCATGCAATATGTGAACTCTTTTTTATTTGCCACTAGGTGATTATAACTTCTCAAATCGTTCGTCCGGCATCACAGCTAATGCTAACTCAAGAGCATCACGGTAGATGCATGTGTTTTTTGTAGACCAGAGACAAAGACGCATGGCACTAGCGGTCCATTTTTGTTTCTCCAGGTGGCATTTTCTAGGCATATGGGTTGCATCCATCATATTTATCTACATATTTATGACACTAAATAATTGTTTGGCATGTGAGACACATAACACATCTGCTTTTAAAATTACTACTTACAGTAAGTTTTTAAAACTCGCTAATAGAATGCCATGTGAAATGTACATAACACTTGTGGCTGTGAAGTAACTGGTTATATAACGGTACCCCAAACCTGGTTTCTATGGTCAATTTGTATGAGGGCGAGAGCATAACTAATGATACTTAGAAACTCTATCCCTCTGTATCCATGATTTCAATAGCCATCCCTATACAGAGGACATGTTATATACACCACAGAAAAAGAGATGGATCAGCTCTTAGAAGGGTGTGTTGTGCACGTGGGGTGATAAGGAAGGGGCGCGTGGGGGGAGGAGCTACTGTGGGAGAAATCTTTGCACCGATGGCGCACGTGTACGTGAGAGCCAAGGAATCAATGGCGAAGGGCACAAAGTGAAATAGGTTTTCTCCTTCTGTCTTCGTTGACCAGAAGACTTTGTTTCTCATATGATAAACAATTTCTATTGTCTCCCTCTCTTTCCTAATACTGGTGCCATGTCAGTGATTTTTGGTGTCCCAAGGCCTCTGCTACTTCATAAAACAAAGCAGAGAATCTGACCTGTGAGCTAAACCATAGCTCATCGACTGGACACGTATACGTATTCCAGACCAGCCTAGTTTGGAGCGTGAAAATTTCTGATAACATTTTGCTAATTAATTGACACTGATCTCAATCGTGTTTCCAAGTTCTTATTTATTGTCGATGTTGCAGAGATTACATGACTACAGAACTGCCCTTCACTGCTGGCTTTTGACGAACTGACAGTGCCGGTAAGCGTGGCTGGAACCGTCAGTGATAGGTCACCCGGTACTGATATTGGGGCTTATTATTGCTACGTTGTAGATCTTGAAACATTTTGCAACTTTATATTTGAAAATGTTTTTCATTTGAACTTCTCTATCTAATGAAATTATGTCAGAATTTCTCACATTTGTAATTCAAAATATTGAAACGGCCTCGAAGGAGAAATAACCAAAATAAAAGTTGTAGATCTTCATAAGTTGTACAAATTTGTAGTTCACAATATTTCATTTGAAATCATCTATCCAACGAAAATTACATTTGAATTTCCTCACATTTAAAATTTAAATCTTCAAATGGCCTCAGATGTAGAAATGACCAAAACAAAAGTTGTATATCTCAAAAAATGTTTTAAAAACTTTAATGTTGACACCCTTTTCCATATTTGGATTCATTTAGGGAACCAAATTCATTTCAGAACCAGAAAACATAAAATGCGGAGAACGAATATCCCAAATGGATACAAGTGACATGCAGTTAGGGGATGAACGTTTGAAGTCTGAGTTCATGGGTTCGAGCGTCAACCACGCCACATTACTAGCGTGCGTGTGTTTTCCACGTGAAAAATCAAGTAACTTGTGATGGCCCTGTGGGGTCTCCCAATATTAAAGAGTTTTTGTTATTTTTCAGCCCAAATTTAGTTTTCTGGAAAAGCACTATGGGTGTGGGTACTTCCTCGGGCGGGAGCTTGGTGACATGGGTTTCGCTGATCCAGAGGATAGTTGCTTTATCTTCATGAGGGGCTGAGTATGTAGCCGCCGCCGCAGCAGCAGCGTGCCAGGGCATTGTGTTTAGCCGGTTGATTGCAGACATGCTGCAATAAAGAAGACAAGGGTGAAGCTACTCATGGATAATATGTCCGTGATTGGACTCAGCAGGAACCCGGTGCATCATGATCGCATCATTCACATTGATACGAGGTATCGCTTTTCTACGCGAATGCATAGAGGATGGCAAGGCGGAGGTAGAACATGTCGGGCTGATGGACAACTCGCCAACATCTTCACGAAGGCACTGGGTCGAGGGAAATTCATGGAGCTGAGGAGCGCCCTGGGAGTCATCGACGTGCATCGAGGTTAGGGAGTGATTTGTTAGATAAATAGATGCACATCATATGTAATCTTTGTTTCTGTTGTGTCGTGTAATTAGGTTAGAGACGGGCATGGGCAATGGTGGGCTAGGTCGTATCCCAGCCCGTGTGGGGTCGTTCGACCTCATGCCATGACGTGTCGAAAGCACACACAGCACACGGTTGTGCAATGGCGTTGCGCACTTTGTGTGGCATGGCATGGGGGGATCTAGTTGAACAAACCGAGAGATCACTTATATAAGCAAGGAACGAAGGGCCAAATAAGCTGTGGTTTTTGGCAGCGCCATATTTCATTGTTTTTCTCTTGTGTTGTTGCATCTAACTCTCGCTCACAAACTCGCGGTGATCACTGCACGTTTCATCGGCACTCGCATTTCTAGGCCGTTGGAGCGATCCAGGTCCAATAAAATCTGCAAATTTCTCGAAGATTACTCCTAAGTTTCCAATATTCAGCGTCTTTTCTGTTCTTATTACCTCCAACTCCTACTTTTATTTCTGACTGAAGCTTCACCACAACTAATAATGCCATGCACTTCTTCACCAGTCTCCCCTGCTCTGTTATTTGTTAGTGTATATATATTGCTAGCTCAACGGAAAAGAGCCTTCATGGACCAATTGTGAGCTGGGTGTGCATATAAATAGGTTCATGCAAAACATGAGCCCTACTACAATCTACCATATTACAACACCTAGTTGGTCTAATGTATATAATTGCAGGCATGCAGCAGAAGATGAATCATTCATAGTCAGAGCACAAAATATACAAACATGCAGATAGTGACTCTGAACCAAATTCACGAGTTATTTTTGAACCTACGATGGTATTCAACTCTGGACCAAATTCAAAATTTCTTTGAATTTTGTTTGAATCACACACATAGAAAAGGCAAATAGTTTCCTTTTCCTTTTCGTAGCAGTGCAGCAGCTGTTTCCACTGTTGACCATGTTTCATTAAGAGGATAGAAAAAAACAAATACAAGGACCCAACCTCATTGACGACACCAGCATTCTTATTTTGGTGGACCCATGCTTGTATACAAATACAAGGATTCTTAAAGAATAGATTAGATGATAACTGCAATCTGTGGTGGAGTCACTGAAGGTAAGGATACAATTGTGATGGAGTCACTGAAAGGTCGAGTCTGGCATTGTATTTGTATATATACAAGCAACATGCTACAGGGCGGTTGATCCTTAAGGCATTCTTGTCCCATTGTCTCAATGATTACTCCTAAGCTGATTGCATTCAGCATCCTGTTAGTTCCTATTGCCTCCTACTCCTATTTTTTTGTTTATGATCGCAGCTCCATCATTGACAGCTACACTGCATTGGACTTCATCTGTGTTTCCCACACTGTTATATGGTGGTATATATATAGAGCAACATAGCTCATTCTTGTTGGACCATCCATCAATCGTGAGGTGGGTGTGCAAATAAATAGGCCATTACAGAACACAAGCCCTACTAAAATCCTCCGTATTACTAGTAGGCCCTAGATAAAGGGACGAATCTTCATGGTTTTGCCGAGGTTGGCTGACCCCTAACGACTTGCTAGGAGCCCCTTGTACGTGTATTTTATCACCAGCCATGATGACCCTAGTAGAAAACTACATTGACACTGCTGGCAGCCCAGTATCAGTGGCAGTCTAGCACGGCTAAGTAACAGACAGGCCAGTTTATGGGAGTGGCTGCCTACTCCCTCTATCCCATACAGTTTGTCGTCGTTTTTGACTTTTGAATTTAATGTTTGACCATCCGTCTTATTCAAAATATTTATGCAAATTATAAAATAAATTAATCAAGATTTAAGTATCTTTATTGATAAAATAAGTCATAACAAAATAAACTATATTTATGCAAAAATTTGAATAAGACGAAGCATGGAAAAAGATGGCACGGAATCCAGAGTGACAAACTCAATAGGACGGAGGGAGTATGCAGGAGTCCACTGAGCCCATTGCAGAAGGCCAAAGTTTGCAACTGGTGCCGGTTAGTTGCCGCCAAAACATTCCATGATTGCATCCTGAGGTGTTTGGATTACCATTAGAGCAAGGTTACTCTTTGGCTTTTCTGTTATATATGGCAATCATAGCAGTATGAAGACAAGATTCATCTCATTATCTGCAGCATCCTATGCTGAAAATCATGGCGTTCCTAGTGCCTTCCATCTTCTACTTTGATTTTGCTGACTGCAGCTTGTACTATGGGCGTCAGCCTTCGATCTGTGCCACCGCCACACACAATATTGTAAAATATTCTTTAATAGTTTGTCCAATCCTTTCGATTGTACTCCCTCCGTTCCAAATTGTAGTTCACTTTGGGTTTTCTAGATACATTGATTTTGCTATGCATCTAGTTATACACTATGTCTAGATACATAGTAAATCAAATGAATCTAGAAAAGCCAAAGTGAACTACAATTTGGAACGGAGGGAGTACTAGTTATTTAACAAGTAATTTTGGTATCAACTTGGTTTGTTTTTTTTGCCAACGCCGATTTTGGTATTAACAGATTTTTGTCAAACAAGGACAAAAGCCTGGTCTAACATAGAAAAATGTTAGTTACTTCGGCATCAATATAGATCAAGTCTATTTGATTATCTAACAGAGAAAAACAGTTTTATCTTGAACTGTGGCCATGTCAATACATATCAGGTTATAGTCATCTGTTTAGCTCACTTATCAAATCGTTGCCTGATAGATCGATGACTCCTTTTTATAGACATCTTAAAATTAGCATCTCACTATTTATGTGTACGGGACTCAACAGATTTATTTGTTGTGTTTATGACACTAAATAATTAAGTATGCGAAATACATAACAACCCTGAATTTGATATGCCCTTATCTATCCATTAACTTTATTTTCGTATACCATTTACTGCCACCATATTGAGCCACGTCGTCGTCTATTCTTGCCCACCAGATTCCAAACGAACGGCCAACAATCCTCCATCTCGAATCTTCTTCCTCCTTCACTGCATGGTGCATGCCCCACCTGTCCCCTCCGTAATTTTCTCTACAGCCTCGCGAAACTTCTTCCACGACCGCAGCCCCGCTCCCTCCGCCGCCCTGTCCCCTCCGCTCATTCCCATCGGCCCGTCCCAGGCCTCTCCTCCGCGCGCCGCCCCTGCCTCTCTACCTCTCTTGTATTATATATGTTCAGGTGTATATATACCTCAACACAAGAGACATGGAGTGTGAAAAACTTGGAGTACAAGAGCGTGCCATCTTTACGTGAGATACAAACAAATTTAGTTTTTATTCCTGTAGCTTGTACAAACTAATATTATTCCACTGTAGCTATAGCTGCGTTTGTGATTTCGTTAGTGACTCCCTGTTCTACAGACCCCAGTACTCAGTTCCAACAATACTGCATGATCACACCAAATTTGAATCATATGGTGGGAATGGGATGCATCGGGATGTTATGTCGCGCCTTGTGTTAGTGTATAGCAGCAGAAATGTTGCATTAGGCAGACACTACCGCACAGTCAGCCTCCACTGAGCGCCAGAGCGTGTACCGAGAGCCCCCAAGCAAGCGCTCGGTACATATACGATGTACCGAGACCTTCGCCGGTGGAATAGAACCCTCGGTGGTGACACCTCCACCGAGAGCCCATCGCCGGTGACCACCGGCTCTCGGTAGGGGTTGTGTTCATCGAGAGGCGATCCCTCGAAACAAGAGACGCCGGTACAATGCAAAGTCACCGAGAGCTATCCCTCCGCAAAACATAAGCCCCGGTGTTGTTAACGCCCGGGCGTCCGCAGCATCCCACGCAGCCGATGCCGTTAACGCTACCGAGGGCGTACGTTAGACCCTCGGTAGACTTAGGTAGTTTCACCGAGGGCCTTCTCGCAGCACCCTAGGTAAAGCTTTCTACCGAGCGGACCATTGTCGCCGGTGAAATAAGGCCCTTCGCAGCAACGCTACCAATGGTCCGGCGCTCGGTAGAAAGCTTTTACCTAGGGTGCTGCCGGGCCCTCGGTGAAACTACCTAAGTCTACCGAGGGTTTTATGTGCTCTCGGTGAACTCCCGGCCGGGTGGGGCTGTGTCCCTTTCGAATTCAAATTTTTGAATCAAATGTTAAGTTTGGTTTGTAAAATTCGAAAATTCAATTTTCTGGCCTATTCTACCGAGTGGTGTGGAAACGGGCCCTGGTAAAGGCCCTAACCCTAAACCCTAACGGGCCTTATCAATTCCCTCCCGGCAGCCCGCCCCCCCACTCCTCTCACACTCACTCTCTCCACACTCACACTCTCTCACCACACACACACGCACACACACCGGAATCCCGCCGCCCGTCGCCCGTCCTCGCCGTCCGTCCGCCCAGCGCCCCGCCTCCGTCCTCGCCGTCCCGCCCGCCCGCGCCCCCGCCTCCGTCCTCGCCCGTCCCGTCCCCGCCCGCGCCCCGATCCGTCCTCGCCCGTCCGCCCGCCCGCGCTCGCTCCTCCGTGCCGCTGCCCATCCGCCCACGCCACCTCCCTCCCTCGCCGTTCATCCGGGCGGCCGCGCTCCCCCCGAGTCCCTCCTTCGCCCGTCTGCGCAAGCGCCGCGCTAGGCCGCCAAATCGGGCGCCGCCGTCCGACCGGCCGCGCTAAGAAGCTCCATCTGGTCGCCCGCGCCCCCTCCCCTCCGCCTTCCATTCTTGGCCGATCCGCGCCGCGGCGATGGTCGCCCCGCCCGCGGCCACGCCGCGCCCCCGTCGGCCGTCGTGGCGCCGCGCGTCACCTCCCTCCCTCGCCCATCATCCGGCCAGCCGCGCCTCGTCGCCTCCCACGCCCCCATCCGGCCGAGCAAGAGAGGGAGGGGAACAAGAAGGAGGAGGGGCCACACCGAGGAGGGGAAGAGGAAGAGGAGGGGAAGAGGAAGGGAAGGGGAAGGAGAAGAGTGGCCTTGGCCTCCCCGACCGCGACCTCCCCGCGACCACCCTCACTGGGCCGTGCTCTCCGGGGCATGCCCTCCCGCGACCATCCTCGGCGTCGGTGAAGGCAAAGGTAACGCCCTAAAACAACTAAAGTGGTATGTGTGGTAGTAAATGCACTTCGGCATTGATATGTGGGTATGAATGTATATGCATATGTGGTTGTCGGCCTTCGTGCCGTCACGTGTTATTGCAGGTTTTCGCGTATGGTTTATTTAGCGGTTGGTGTGTACACGAAAAGTACCCATGTCCCGGTATGCAAGGCTGCTTGTAAGGTTCCACCGGTTGCGTAAGGGGGCAAGTATTCGCCGTTCGACTTTACATCGTCAATTTCTCCCGAAGACCATGCATTTAGACAAGACATCAAGCACTTTACAAAAGGTGTCAAAGTGCTAGATCCTCCGCCACACATGTCGACTCACTTTGCCGAGGTTCATACTGGGTAGATGCTCTTGTGGCCAATCCTGAAGGTGGTTTTCGGGGATATGGTAAGCAACATATGTGGACTCATAAGTCGCCCCCGATGAGGCTCCCATATGTTGATGACCTTCTTGTACCTCATTACATAGATTACATGCACACCGAAAGGAATATCTCCGAGGGACTATGGGGAACAATCATGGACACTAACAAGTCTAAGGACAATCCTAAGGCTAGATTGGACCCGCGCAAAGTTATGCGATAGGCCAAGGCGTGAGATGAGGCCTCCCGTAGGGCGGCAAAAGATGGACTAGGCCTAAGGCTGATTATATGTTGACTCCACCACAAAGGAGGGAGGTCCTTGAATGGATCAAGACACTAATGTTCCCGCATGGATATGCAAATGAATCCGAGGAGGGAGTGAACCTGACTACTCTTAAAATCAACGGGATGAAAAGTCATGACTTCCATGTATGGATTCAGCGGCTTCTTCCGGCGATGGTCCGAGGCTATGTCCCTGAGCATGTATGGCTATTGCTGGCAGAGCTGAGCTATTTCTTTCGCCAGCTTTCTGCCAAGGAACTATCTCCCACAGTCATCAAAGATTTGGAAAAACGGCACCCGTGATGCTCAGAACTTGGAGAAGATCTTTCCACCTGACTTCTTCGTGCCGATGCAAAGATTTGATTGTGCACCTCGCGTATGAGGCTCGTATGGGGGGGCCACAACAGTTCCGTTGGATGTATCCAATCGAAAGAGTTCTAAAGACTGTACGCAAAAAATGTAGAAATAAAGCCAGACCTGAGGCGTCCATTGCACAGGGATATCTTGTGGAGGAGGTGTCAAACTTCACACAGAAATACTATACTGAGAAGCTTCCTAGCGTGCATAATCCTCCCCCTCGTTACAATGCCGGTGAAAATGAATCGACCCTCAGCCTTTTCCGAGGCCAACTCGAACCTCAAGTGGTTGGACCAAGAAGCAATTGAACAATGCAGAGTGGCGGAGTATCATGCTATATGTGTTGACCAACCTGGACGAGGCTAAACCGGACATACGGTACGCTCTCAACGAAGTTGTTTCACCTTCACTTTTCAACATCCAACCACCTTGTCTCGTTGCTACAGGGAATTAATTCATTCGACAAACCTGGCATGAATCGAGGGATCCTACCCCGCAAGAAGAAGATACCCTTCTTTCACAGGGTGCGGGACCAGGAAGCCCTGATTTCATTTCGTGGTTCAGAAGAAAGGTAGTGTCTATTTCAGCTCTATTTATCCCGACATTTTTAGTTCATCGTAACGATCTTGCCCAGTTGACCTTACAGCCCCGCACCGATCCCTCAATGTGCGCCGAAGTTGAGACAGTCGCAAAAAGGCTTTGAAAGAAGGGTTAACTCATTTAACGTATGATGTGAACGGATATCGCTTTTCACCGCAAAGCTATGAACGTAGCCGATCCAATCAAAAACCACAAACAAATGGGTGTTTGTGCCTCGACAAGATGACCGCGTGACTACTATGGCGTAATTGAAGAAATATATGAACTTTCCTTCTACGGCACCAAGAATCTTCAACCCGTCATATTCAAATGCCATTGGTTTGACCCCTCGTCAGGAGGGGTTCGACGGAGCCCAAAATTGGTCTCGCCGGTTCGACGGGATTCGTGTATTCGTGGAGCCGATGTCTATGTTGTGGCTCAACAAAGCCGTGCGAGGTTTATTACACGCCATACGCCCGCCAAACCATAACTTCCCTTAAGGGTTGGGATATTGTGCATAAGGTAGCGCCACACGGTAAACTACCTGTCCCAATCGATGAAGATTACAACTTGATAAACCCAGACACATATGATGGAGAATTGTTTCAAGAAGATGGGCTACCAGGGAGATTTGTGATAGAGTTACCCGACGCGAATGAAATGGACGTAGACAACGAAATGGTTTAGGACGAGGAGGATGCTGGAGATGAGGTCACAAATGAGACAGACTTACAAATGCTTGAGCGAATACAATTAGGCCATGATGATGAATACAACATCAGTCCTTCGGATGGATACGATTATTTGGACAATTTTGATAGTGATGACGAAGTTATATGATCCAGCTAATCACATGTAATACAATGTTTTTTTTGTTTATCTAAGTTTTCAATAATTTTTGTCCTTCTCTAATGTTTGTACTGATGAGTCGAGATTTTGTTTAATTGCAGGTGACTGAAAAAGATGGTGAGCGGACGTGGCTCGTGTCAGAGGGGACGGGGCCCGAGTCGGTACGGGCTCGCCGTCGGAGGAGGTGTCCTCCCTTTACTCGGAGGAAGGGGGGGCGTCGGCTTCGCTAGGGGAGGTAGTTGGGGGAGGCGTCGGCTTCGCAAGAGATGCAGGGGCCGGCCAGGGCGAGGCTTAGGAGGACAGCCAGGAGGCAACTGCCTCTTCCCACACAGGAGGAGGAGCCGCTGCCAGCCGGCGGAGCTCCCACAAAGACGGGGAGGCTGAGGAGGAGGCAAAGCCCGCAGAGCAATCCGAAGAGGACGACGAGGAGGACCGGGGGAGTACGATGACTTTGGAGGGTCCCCTACTTCTAGTGTCTACCTCCGAGGTCCCGCGAGCCTCCCTCAGGTTCCCCACGAGGACCACCGTCCAAATGATTTGCCCCCGACGGGCAATCGTAAGTATCCCTTGTTGTTATCTCCAATCCTCTATTAATTTGAACTGTTTAGGGAAACTAATCTTTTGTCCTACTCTTGTGCAGAACTGGATAATTTGGTCGCACGCCCTCACGCTCCCCTAACGGCATCCTTGGTCTCCTCGTCGGAAGCACTTCCCCGGCATCGCCGATACAAAGGCAGGGAAGAGCCGCATACACGTATGACCACTACAAGAAAGCCGAGGACGCGTTTCCTACGACAATGTGGCGGAGCACGTGAAGGCCGACTTTTTGGGTAAGCCTTCATCGCACAAACTTTTGTCGATACATCGCATTCATTAGACTAATCCACTCTCTCGACTAAGGATGGTTGACATTTGTATGCGGACTTACTTACTTCGCACCCGGCCGGGGGATATGAAGAGCGGCGGAAGCGGTGTTGACCAAGTCCATGAAAAAGCGCATCACCGACATGCATCACGAGGTGAAGCACCGGTGCGTGATCAACTACTACGGGTCCAAGCTTGGGACAAAGGTGAAGATAGCGGACGCCAGACAGATGGAGCTCACCCGAGACCAGTACATTGAGGTACATGAAAAATGCTACAAGTCGATGCGTTTTCAGCTTATATTTTTGTTTCATCTAACCTTCTGATATGTCATGTAGATGGTCCCTACTTGGTGCCAGAACGATCTCCCGTGCTGGCGCATGATCGTGGACAGGTGGTTCACACCGGAGTTTCAGCAGAAGCACGCCACATTGCGGGAGGCTCGTTTGGCGATGGGAGGTCCTGCACACCATCAAGGCAGCCGCAACCTCTCCATATACAAAGAAAGATGGGTACGTGGATTCTTTTATCGTATGTAACGCTCAACTTTGCCTACTTTCTAATTATCTCGTCTTTCTCGCAGCTGAAGGCACACCCAGGGATGGATTGCAACGACTTCGGGGCATTCTGCATGTCCCACAAGGGGAAGGCGTCGTCCAACGTAACCTTCAGTCTCAACGACCCGCCCGAGGCGTACACCAACCCCAACGTGCACCAAAAGGTCAAGGCCTACACGGACGCGGGAAAGCAGCGCTATGGGCCAGACTTTGATCCGTTCAGTCAGGACATCGATCCTGAGATCGTGATGACGGTGGGAGGAGGTAAGAAGCACGGACGGTTGTGGATTGCCGACGGCTGCATCGGCGCCTCCCAACTAAGTCTCTCACGCATCCGATCCGAGAGCACGATCGTGCCCGCCTATACTCCCGCGTCCCTAGTGTTGCACAATCCACGTCTCCGGGAACTCCGTGTTATTCCTCTATCAAACAGATTTCTTTACTCACAATATATATGTTTGCATCACCTCTCATGGATTGTCATACTCAGAGGTCCGGCTAGATGAGTCGAGGCGACGGCGGCAGCGGCGGAGGCAGCGTTACGGACCCAACAGGAAACCCAAGCGGCAAGCGACTAGCGCTCTCATGAACTACCTCCAGACCTCGGGGGCTCCGCTGCCCGATACCCCGCTAGCGGCGTTTGCTCGCCCTCAACCTACTCCCCGTGGAGTATGCTTGTGCTGTCAATAAGTCCATATATTTGTGGATGTCCTGGGTTCACGCCTAACACATGTCGCATATTCTACTTTGTGCAGCCGGCATCGATGGGTTCGAACCATGCGCCGCCTCACGAATGATGATCAAGGGTCTCCTTCGGCGCGGGGCGTGCAACAACAGCCCCTCCCCTCTTCCATGAGCTAGTCGTGCACTTGTGGTACTTGGTTTGGAACTTGTGGTACTTGGTTTGGAACTTGTGGTACTTTTTGGTTAAGCTTGTGTGGAACTTGTTGAACTATGACTTGTGGTACTTGTGGATTTGTGAACTATGACTTGTGGAACTAAACTAGATGACTTGTGATGAATATTTGAGCTACATGTGATATATATGTGATGAATGAGTTGTATCAGTGCATGGATGTCAAATATATGTCATATGTGATCTGTATGTTCCTTTTGTAAAGGTGGACAGAAAAAACAGGAATAAAAAAACAAAAACATGGTCACTGCACCGAGTGGGACACTCGGTACAGGACCCTATACCGAGGGCAGTGCTCGGTGAATCTGGGAGATGGGGGCCAGATAACCCCATGTTCCCAGGTACACCGATGGAAGCGCTCGGTGTAATATGGTCGTTTCACCGAGCGCGTCCGCTCCCCTCGGTGAAACGACCATACTACACCGACGGCATCGATGACCTGGCCCCTCGGTAGATCTGGTGTCCAGGTTTTTAAAATTTTGATTGTACCGACCGCCCTTCTGACATGGCCCTTCTGACATCGCCCCACATTTTTCTTTCCCTCGTGAGAAGCACAGAGAACCAGATGAGAGAGAAAGAGCTAACATAGGGAGAGAAAAAAATTGAATATTTATTTCGCAAGCACGCTTTCACGCACACAGCGATCCTAACCCAGAGAAGCAAGTTTACCACCAAAAAAAATAGCTACGGCTGTACTGCCTGTGTTTTATGTTACCCATATAGTGTGACAAGTATATTATATATTGTGTTGCTTGGTTTGGACCAAAACATGTGGGGCGGCAAAGCTAGCTTACATGATCATGAAAAAGGAGAGGAATTCAAGTTCGGCCAAAGTTTCGTCCGGAAACATGTGAATGTGAGGCAAAAAGGAAACGAGTGCCTGGACTTTCCTTGTTGAGATGGTGTGGTGCAGCTGGCGAAATGTAGCTTTGGACCTGTCTTTTCACCTCATTGATTCATGGTGGTGTCAGTCTTTTTAATCGGCTTTGTTTCCGGAGCTATGTTGTCTCCTCTACTGTGGGTGCGGCCGCAGCCACGCAAAATTTTAAAAACAATGGAAAAGCTCAAATTTCTACCATATTAGCACCCATAATCTATAAATCATTGCACCCACAAGACAAGGCACACCCCCTTTAGATTTGTTCTAGCTCCGTCAAGATCCCACACCATGGACTTGCTACGCGTGAGATAGATGGAGGGGTCGTGTGTTCCAGACGCGTCCAGCATCGCCCGAGGAAACGCGGCGGCACTGCTGTCCGGATGGCGGACCTGCAGGCAGCTGCATCACGGCGGACCTGTGAGGAGCTGCTGCTACGAGGGTTGTGGCTCGGCTCGATTGCAAGAGGATGCATCCGGTCGTCAGCGTGAGTTTCTCCATCCATCTGTTGGTTTTGGTACACAGGCATCGATTTGTTTGATTCAAGCATAGATCATTCTAAAAACTTTCGAGCAGCTGGATGATACACTATGAATCTTGGATTTTTTTTTGTTTTTCTTTTCAAAAAGATTGATCGGATCTAAATGTTGGGTGCAGAGAAAAAAACGGAAACTGGGACAATACCATTGCCGTTGGAATGGTTGGGTGGTTCGCCAACCATTGTTTCACTGTATACATACATTTCTTTATTCTCCTTGAATCGGCTCAAGAATTCGAGTTGACTCCTGACACCAACTCATGAGTCGGGGGTACTTTAGTGGCATTGAGTCAACTCATTGTCTGCCATGTCAGCCCATGAGTCGGTTTTGCAAAGCCACTGAAGAAGCCCTCAATGGAAGTAGAACCCACTGGAAGCCACTGAGGCAACAGCTGGCTCCAGATGAGAACAAAAGTAAACTGGAATATTTTTCACGACTATGACAAATCTGACAGGAAGAAAAGAATAATGAAAGAAATATCAGAAAGGCTTGTTGAAGCCGGCAGGAGATGATGACAAATTGGCAGGAAGAAACAGCTAAAGAAACCTTGTGCCTTTGATCTTTAGTGGGTACATCTGCGAATTTCTCGAAGATTACTCCTAAGCTTCCAATATGAAGCTATTGCCTCCAACTCCTACTTTTTTTTCTGACTCAAGCTACATCACAGCTACTGTGATGGACTTCTTCACTTCTCTCCCCTGATTTTTTGTTATTTCGTATTCTATATATATAGCTCAATAGAGAAGATTCTTCATGGACCAATGGTGAGCTGGGTGTGCATATAAATAGGTCAATGCAAGGCACGAGCCCTACTACAAGCTACCACAACACCTAGTTGGTCTAGTGTATATAAATGCAGGCATGGAGTAGCAAGTGAATCCTTCATAGTAAAAGCAGAAAATAAACAAACATGTGGACCAAATTCCAAAGCTATTTGTAAACCTATGATGGTAGTCAACCATGGACTTTTTGTTCCTATTGCCTCCAACTCCTATTCTTTTTTTATGATTGCAGCTCCATCACTGACAGTTATATTGCAATGGACATCATCTGTGCTCCCCACCGTGTTATTTGGTGGTATATATATAGTGCAACGGAGTGCCAATAAATAGGCCATTTTAGAACACAAGCCCTACTAAAATCCTTCATATTACTGCACCGAGTAGGCCCTAGATAAAGGGATGAATCAATGTGGTTTTCTCAAGGTTGGCTGGCCCTAGCTAGTAGAAAATACATTGACCCTGCAAGGAGATCAGTACGCCTAAGTCTAACCTTACAACTAGGTCAGCATGTCACTGACAATTCACTAGTGGACTGGAGAATATTACTGTCGGCTCCAAAGAGGTCTCTAGTGACGCGAAGTCCAACCGCCACCGCTAAACGTCAGTGATAAATAATCTCTACACTGGCGGCTATTTACCCGCCAGTACTCTTTATTACTTTTCTGTCGGTTATCTAATACCACTGGCGTATCGTAGACCGCTAGTGGTAAGTATAATTTTTCTGGCGGTGTCTAATAACTCTGGCGGTCTAATATCCGACAGTAACCAAAATATTTTTTTTTGGGTTTATAGCAATACCCGCTTCTAAAAAATAATATTATCGATAACGGTTACCCTTACAAAACCGACGGTAATAATATAATTTTTTTTTTTTCCCCTATTCGTCGAAACGCCAGTCATATCAATTTAAAACAATGCAGATCTATGCAATTTGAAGCCAGCCATATCAATTTAACTAGTCAAAAGGACAGTACAAAAGTACCACGAGTATTACTGTCAACTAGATTACAGCAACCATTAAGTTAATTGTGCCACAAATGTTAGGCTGACATCCAAACTACCCAGGTTGAGTCGCTCCTTTGTCTACAAAGATAGCTGAATTGTGGTTGAGCTAATCCTCCGGATCAAAATACTTCCCTTTGTCGTGAAGTACTTCTTTCAAGATGAACCGACAAAGGAAATCGCAACGTATTTTCACACATTTCGTCTTCATGCTGCCTCTTCGACGTACGCTTTCACCCTATACAGCAAGTGCTTGCCAAAAATTTAGGACATTAAATTTAGGAAGAGCATATATAGTACTGCTTGCACTAAAACAAGTGAGTACTGCAGATCGATCAGTAGACAAATCCCCAGCTAATAAAAACCACCCCCTGTGAGGAGAGGTGCAGCAAGAGGATTTCTGGTATATGAGGATGGTTCGAGGATGCAATAAGATGCTGCGTGCAAAACCAATGTCTATTAATTAGTTGGATATCTTTACGTCGATGGTATATATATTATATATATAGACCCGTTCATTTTAACCTCATTTAATGGATTATCCTTTACATTATCTTTTTTGCTTTGGTTTCGGGGACTGGCCTTGCTAGAAAATTTCCTCCTTTTTTTCCACCACTTCTATGCTATTCGAAAACACTATCTACATATGGAGGTATGTATACGTACTACTGCCAACACTTCAAATATAATTACTTACCTTTTCAGGGTTCTGGATGTAGCTCCCATTGTGTCTGACAAACTCAAAAACATAGAACCCACCCATCTCACTTCCAGGTTTTTGCGTGTGGCACTACATACAAGAATTGCAAATTGGTCACATGATGATAGTTGATGGGTACTATGCACGCATGTTTACATATATATATACATGTCTAATTAGCAACCATTCAGTGTAATAACAATCGTTTATTCTTGATAAATAAGTACTTCAATTGCTAATATCATATGTTTCATTAATTAGAAAATATAATACCTCAAACTGATAATTCAGTTAATTGGAAGATGAGCAATGACGCAAGGGTTTCAGAGATGTCAACATATATACCTGGGGCATGAAAACTGTTTGTTCTCTTTCTCTTCTTTTCAAGCCTTTTTAATTCTATGAAAACTATTCATCGATCCTTTCTCTTCTTTCTAAGCAAATTTTGTCTGCCCACATGAAAGCTGTTCATTCTTAGTGTTTGGACTGGCAGTCTGTCAAATGTGTTGTCTTTTGCACTGTCACCTTTTGTTGTTTTATATGTGTGTGACTATATAAGACCTATATTTCCCCATCCCTAGCTAGATACCCACCTCTCCTCAAAGCTTTTGCCGCTGCTAACAAAAAAGAACATGGTGCTCCTCAATCATGATCTAAGAGCATCAAGAATAAGAGAGGAGATCCATGTTCTGCTTATTATAGCAGCAGGCTGTTCTGTTTCATGGTTGTCATCAAGTGTTCTACCCGCACCATCTAATACTGGCCTATGATGCAGGTACCAATATAGTATGTCTGAGGTTGCTGATACTTTCTGTACTATACATGTGGTGGCTGTGTTCTTCTGATCTTTTCATTTGGCGATGAAACTCAGCCTAGTGGGGTCAGCAAAACACCTTATGTTCCTGCTCCAACCAAGGCAAACCACATGCTGAGGCCAGACGACATGCTATGTCGGTTACTATGGGCGTGTTTGATATGGGCCAAAAACCCGAAGCCAAGCTGGGAGGTGCCGGTGGGATATGCAGGTCCCAAACACCGTCCCCGGCTAGACCCGAGGTGAAATCAACGATTTCTCCCCATTTCTATGGTTGCTAGTTCACTGGTTGGTCGGATCTGTGTATTGTTGATTCATGTTGCCTTATTATACCTGGTTAAATCTCATTAAGAGGGTGGCCAGGTGTTTTTGGGCCATATCAAAGACGCCCTGCATTTGTCAGAGGTGGCCAATGATGCAAAATAATCATGTCAGAGGTGGCTCCTGCATTTGTTGTTGTTGTGTTTTTCATGGTGTTCATCGATACCATGGGAAACATCCATACCAGGCTTCACATGCCCTTCTACTTTTGCTGTGGCTGGGTATGGATGCTACCATGTTCTTCATGGATATCATGACATTGATATTAGTACCTTCTCAAAAAGCCACCAATGATGCATGCCAGTATTAATCTGTTTATATATGCTGAGGCCTGTTTTTGGTTGCCTGATGATGCTTTGCAGCTTCTGTTTTTCAGGCCTATGATGCACTCTTTGTAATCTAAAGGTGCCAAAACAATGTAAGGTGCCAAATCATAGTTGTTAATTAGTCTTACTTGATTCATGTTAGTCATCAAGTGTTGTGGTACCATCCACAGGACTGCAACCATATATTACAGCCTCTGGCCTAATAGGATGGCATCCTGTGGTTGGTCTTCTCAACACTCCATGCCTAATATGAGATATACTATTCTGCTGAGGTCACTAGTTTATGCCTCATATGAGATGCCACTATATATATATTCTGCGGATTGCAGCATCTGTGCTGAGGCCTTTGGTTGAGGCTTTTTGAAGCAATTTTTGTCATTATGAAACCCTGTACTCCCTTCTCTTCTTTTAAAGCATTTTTTGTCAATATGCGGCCCTGTTCTCCCTTCTTTTAATACATCTGTGCACATCACAAGAAAACTGTTCATTTTTGTTTGTATTGCATGTGTTTCTTGGCTGCATACTTGCCCTAACCATGTTAAAAGGATTGTGCCTCTCCCTTCTCAAACCTTGCTAAAGTGAATTAAAGAACATCGACCTACTCACTTGTGTCTGGGCTGGTCGACGTTAGTCACGCCTTCATGGCCTTCAGGACTTGTTACCAGTGGGAGATAGGTGCCTAGCTGCTCCAAGTGGGAGTGATGGTTATGGAATGTCAATGCAATCTGAGGCATATGAAGATTTTACAACTCAATGTTGTCCTTTTGTATTGGCCTATGATGATTTTTAATGGCAGCCCTGGGCTTGTGAGGGGGATTTGTTTTCATGTTGTTCATTGAATCATCCAGAAACTTACATGCCTCAGTTCATCTTTGCTTGAGGCTGTAAGTTCTGGATGATTTCATGGGCCCCATGTGTTCTATGTTTCAGGTTGGTACGCTCCAAGCCCCCAATAAAATGTGCCATTATTCCGAGGCCAAGCCCAATATTCCCGAGTTTTCAATCAGCCTTACGTGGTGGCTGGTGAGCACATAATCCTACAACATAACATATAAGATCTTCTCATCTCATCACCTCTTTTCTGGTTTTTTTGAATGCAGTGATGGCTTGGTATGTCGTGTACCGAGGCAGAAGGGTTGGTGTGACCAGCTCAAGGGCAGTTTGTGCAACTGAAATCAGTGGGTGTCCAAACAACTTGCATCAGGCCTTTCCTACAAGACAAGAGGCAGAGGTTTCCTACTTGCAGTACACTGGAGGTGACCATTAATCCATCTGTTGGACCTTGACCCTCCAATTCCTCCCCAGGTTGCACCTGCTGACCAAGTCCCTCTGTTGGACCATGCTCCTCAGGTTGCTCCTAATGCACCTATGGTTGCTTCTCTTGTACCTATGGTTGTTGGAGGTTTCTACAGTGTTTGTATTCTTCTGGTGGTGTAGGTTGTTCTACTGGTGCTGGTCTTAGTAATTCTTCTTGGCCGATGATGAATGCTGAGGCCAATTCATGAGAAACACTCTCGGTATAGGAGGATGTTGGTGATCATCCGTGGTGGCTCTTGTTCAACTCAAAATTCAACTCAATCATGTTGAAATCAGTTGGCCAATGATGCATTTTATCATGTATTCAACTTGTATTAGCTGAGGCCATTATTTATACCTTTTTCCAAAACATTTCGTGATGTGTTATATGGAATGTTGTTCAACTATGAAAACCAGTTGAAACAAGGGATTGGGCCAGGCTGCAATCAAACACCATCTCATGGTGGTAGTTGATGGCGGTTGGGATTGGGCCAGGCTGGCCAGGGTGAATCAAACACGAAAAAGCAAAAAAAAACAGGCTCATGCATGGGAGCCAAATGCATCAAACATGGGGTTTGGCCCATGGGAGCCGGGCCAAGCCTGGCCTGGGGCTGGCTTGCAGGCTGGGCCTGCTAGGGCCACGAATATCAAACACGCCCTATATTATACCAGTTATTTATTTCCTACTCTTTCATTCTGTCTTTTGAGTTGACACCTATGATGATTCCTATTTTCAGAGACATGACCATCTCCTGGTGCAGTAGTGTGTGATGTAATCTTTCACAAACACCGGACATCAGCCAAATGTGGCTGCTAACTGGAGTTTTCTGGAAGATTACACAATCCAGCACGTGCGAGTGAATGGACAGTCCCTCAGATTTATGCCCCTGTCATGCTCCTGTATGATGATCTCCCTTCCCTCGTTGAAATCCAGAGGGCTCAGGTTGACCATTGCATGCCTAACAACCGGGGAATTGAACTGAACCAGACACAGACCAAGAGGCGAAAGGCAGCGATAGACAATCTCAGCACCATGCTCTTCACCAAGAAATTCAACAACTTCTTCCATCGCATCAAAGAGGTGGTTCTGAGGTGGAGGACGAACCGAGACAATCACAAAATCTTCATGGCGACGAGGCGGATTACCATTGATGATGATGCGTCCGCGAGCAGGACGGGCCCAATCTTCCAGCTCCAGTCCTTGTGGGACGTACGGAGCAGGATCAACCACGAAGTTGGCCATGGGCGGAGGCGCTCTGCGCAGGAGATCAGTCTTGGGTGTCACCGACGAGCAATGGCAGCAGAGAATCGGCGGGAGGCGTGGATCGAGAGTGGGGGATTTTTTGCAGAGCAGCAGGAAGCTAGCATCCGGAATAGGGGAGGATATGTACTGTTCACTCCTAGTCTCCTCGAATTCCACGGGAGTGTGAGAGGAGAAAAACGCGAGTCCAGATTAATTATCCATCGGATTCCACGCGAGTGTGAGAGGAAAACGAGTCAAGATTAATTATCCACTTTCTTTTTTTTCCCTCCAACAGATTTATAGAACATTAGTCATTAAATTTTGGAACATTAATTTTTTTGTGTAGAACATCGAATTTTTGGTCACACATTATGTATACAAATGTATGCTTTTAGATTTTTTTGAAATATAAGTTTCATTATTTAGAATAGAAAGGTACGTATTCTACTCTATCATTCATATAAAATTGTAACACCCGGCCCAGTTTGGATGTGGCCCATTAGGGGTCTATGAGTGCATAGTGCACATATATGTTTAGCATCAACTTGTTGGTTAAGAAGGGTGGAGCCAACTTATAAGCCTTTGCCTTTCAGCCATATCAGAGTTGCAAGAAGGTGATATGGCATTGCAACTTATTTTGCACTTAACCAACAAAGGTGGCCCCATCCAAATTAATCCGGGTTTTACAAAAACATTTTAAAAACGATTTATTAAAGATATGCATTTTCAATGAGCTCCCATGAAACAATACAATCAATTTTATTGAAATGATAGACTGTATATATATTTTCTAAATCGTCCACTATATTAATTATTGCAGTGCTAATCAGCAGCGGCAGGGACGTTCGGCTCGGCAAGATCGGTTGGTGTCGTGCCACCAGAGCCTGTTCCCGTACCTGGTATATATACGTGCTACTCGGTGCCACGGGTCCGGCTGTACGTACGAGGCCGACATCCTGGACGTGGACTCCAACCGGAAGATCAACCATGGCGTGGCCATCTGCCATCTCGAGACGTCGGATTGGAGCCCCAATCACGGGGCCTTAATTCATCGCGCTCGGTGGAAAACCTGGTCAGATCGAGGTCTGCCTCTGGTAAATCCATGAAGTTTAATGGGCCGGCTTAAAACTTCAGCCGACAAACCCCATTAAATAAATGGGCCGGCCCATTAAAGAAAGTATTAGAGGCGGCCAAGTTACAACAAACGACAATCGAGGAGGTTAGTACCACTTCTTTAAGAAGCAATGGTGGAAGCCAACTTATAAAACTTTTGTCTTGCCATATAAAGCAAGGTGGTACTAAACATGTGCACTCATGAGTGCACATGTTTACTTTTAAGTGTAAAAGGGTTAACGATACACATCTGGGCCGGGTGTTACAAAAACATTTTGAAATCAATTTATTAAAGATATGCATTTTCAATGCGCTCCCCTAAAACAATATAATCAATTTTATTGAAACGATAGACTGTATATATTTTTTAAATCGTCCAATATATTATTGCAGTGCTTATCATGATTAGTGACTGATCAGGTTTGTACAGCTGTGACACCATTTTTTGGTGCCTCCAGGAAAAAAAAGTACCAGAGGTTAAGAGGAAGAAATTATATTGCTAGCTATATGTTACAGCCGGCCCGGCCTGGCTCATGCCGCCGGCCCACTTTAATAAATAGACAGCATGAGCGGTAAATCCATGAAGTTTAATGGGCCGGCTCATTAAAACTTCAGCCGAGAAACCCAGTTAAATAAACGGGCCGGCCCATTAAAGAAAGTATTAGAGGCGGCCATGTTAGAAAAAAACGACAGTACTGAGGTCCTTATAACTCTGGCGCATAAAATCTTTAGAACCGACAGTGAAGAGCGCAAGCTCACTAGCGTTCCGTTATAGGACCCGCTAGTACAAACCTGTAGCGGTTAGGTTACAGTAACCGCCAGTGTAGGATGTCAGCACCGGCGGCTATTGAGTGGGGCCTACCATTTTTTTTTTGCTGGCACTCCCCACTGCCGTAGCGCCACTGAAATGTTTTGCATAGGGCCAGTGAAATTCTCCAGTCCACTAGTGATTAGCACGTTCGTTGCCATCGAGGTTCCGTGATCGTGGCCATCGCTCGTTGCTGACACTGATTTTCATGTCTCGTTTAATTTGCCAATACCACCTGTGATAAAAACTGTGAGTTTGATTTGATTTTGTCCTACTGAAGTACGGAATGCCACAATTGTGAGATGCTTGCGGCTAACGGAGATGTCTGGATTATTGCCATTAGACTAACGGTACACTTTAGCTTTTCTCTTATATATGGCAACCATAGCGCGCAGTATGAAGACAAGATTCGTCTGCAGCCTCCTATGCTGAAAATCAAGTTGTTCCTATTTTGCTTCCATCTTTTTGCGAACACCGATTTTGGTATTAACAAAGTATTGTTAAACAGGGACAAAAGCCTGTTCTAACATAGACAAATTGTTAATTACTTCTATATGAGTATAGATCAAGTTTATATGATCATCTAACAGAGAAAAAACTGTTTTTTCTTTAATTGTCACTGTGTCAAGACATATCAGGTGGTATAGAAGGGACCATGTAATGGTGACGCTAACAAAAAAGCAAAATCGAAGGTTCCAAGTCCTAGCCACCATCAAGCATCCCGCCGATCAATAGATTGAAGCCAGGGCATGCAACCTTAGCCACTTAATTCTTGAGTAATCAGCATGCGACTCCATTTGGAGGAGAGGCAGCGATGAATGTAATTTTTTATCCTCCAAAATGCGCGTTTCCACGTGATGTAAAAACTCTATTACTTAATGCAAAGATGCGCTTACCTTTTGTGTATTCCTGAAAAAAAATCGAAGGAAGCAGCACAGCAGCTCGATGAAGGTGGTGATGCAGCCATTCAATCAAATCGTGCCTAATAGATCCATGGCTACCTTTTAGACACCTCAACTTAGCATCTCAATAATTATGTGTCTGGGACCCAACCGATTTATTTGTAGTCTTTATGACACTACATATATATTTAAGTATGTGAAATACATAACAACCTTGAATTTGATATGCGCTTATATATGTACAGGTATATATATACCACAACACAATGCAGTGTGGAAAACTTGGTGTACAAGAGCATGACAGGACCCAAACTTCAAGCCATCTCTACGTGAGGAGATACAGACATGCGTCTTATTTCTCGTTCATGTAGCTTATACAAACTAATATTATTCCACTGTAGCTATAGCTGAGTTTGTGATTCCGTCTGACTCTGTATTCTATAGACGCCAGTACTATCATCATGCACTGATGCATAATCACACCAAGTTTGCATCACATGGTGGTAATGGGATGCATCGGGATGTTATGTCGTGCCGACGGTGAGTGTGAGACAGCAGAAACGTGTCTTCAGCCATACCGTGTAGTAGTGTCCCCGCAAACAGCTGTCCAGAGAAAGACAGGTTTTTTGTGTGCCACTGAGCACATCTATTTGTGCATAAGGAAGTAACTATACGGCATACGCACGACTTGCACTGCTCGTTCAGATGGTCTAGCAAGAGCACAAGGTTGTGATTGCAGAAGGGAAGCTATAGGGAATCTGACGTAAGCTAAAACTGACTTTTTGATATCAAACGCAGAGATGGATATATACTCGGACGTGCCTCTAGTTTGTAGCGTAGTAATTTCTGATAATAACATATTCCTGGTGGGACACTGATTTCAATTAGATATCAAAATAAGTATGCATATTTGTTGAAGTTGAAACATCGAGTACATCATCCTGAGTTCAATTGGGTTGATCGATCTTGCATCCATAGTATCTGTGTACGCTCCTAGAGTAGATATGGTTGACACATGTTTTGCATCCATAGTATCTGTATATCATCAACATGGCTTCATCACATAATAATTCAACACCCAATGTTTAGCATTCTTCTTAAACATAGTAAAGTTAAATTTTTATTTATTTATTTACAGAACAGTGCAGGCCTGCTGGCTTTTGTCAATGGCCAGATCAGTAGCATGACTTCGTCGTCGTCCATGGATACCTTAATTTATGGCTTCATTTGGTTGTTATGCATTTCTTTTTGTTCGTCCCTAATTTTTCGGTGACGCTTTAACGACCGCTCTTTGCCGCGACAAATGGAGCGCTGCAAATTCAGCGGGAGCTAGGCATTTTCAATTGATGTGGATAGTAGCTCGGACGACATGGCGGCCGTGAAGTTTGACTTCAGGATGCCAGGCCGGCTGGCTGCTTATGCTGTCGAAGCTTTCCAGGAATGGTTGGGAAATATAACTTTCCAGGAATAGTACTGTCTTGCCTATACAATATGGCTAGCCAAACTTAAAAAACAAATAAAGGATTCTAGAAATCATTTTCTATGGATAGTTGGTAATGTAGATCACCGAGAAATAGATGCCGCAAAATTGATGAAGAACAAACATGTATCATGATTGTAGGGCTCGACATGATCTTAAACTATATAGCTGATGGGGGAAAAATCTAAATATAGACTGTTTGGGTACCCAAACATATATTTTGAGCTAGTCCTTAGTATTTCTAATTTCTAATAATCCTAGATGAAGGCACGTACATACCAAAATTACAGTGCCTGCTGGTAGTTGCCCTTCTAATTTACCCTAATACCTTCAAAGTTTTTGATATAATTTGTACCATAAATACCTCAACTACCACGCAAGATTGAGAGAGAGAGAGAGACAAAACACTAATTTTTACCATATAATGTCTAGCAACATATTATTTTTTTTTTTTATCTTTTCCCAGAGTAGGTAGGAGAGAGACAATTTAAATCGTAATTGTGGCCGTAATCCATAAACTATGAATAGTCAATCTGAGTTTTGTAATATAGTTTTGTAATATGTGCATGAAGACAAGGAATGAAGACCTTTCGCTTTTGGGATTCTTTGACCATATCTTCGCCTAATATGTCTTATCTGATATTTTCTATATTAAAAGTAACAGGCCGGATTTTGAAAGATGGAGAGGTGCCATAGTGAGTGCATCAAGACAACGAATGAAGAATCATCCTATATATATCTTATCTCATATCTATAAGTTAAACATGGCGGTCTATTTTTCATCCTCCTCAGCCAAAATGTTTCCCACTATCCTGTCCATCTTGGCCATCATCTCTGCCACCACCACAACTTCTGGCTCTTCCCGCCCTCACCCACTCGACCCACTCGCTGCCTCAGAGCTCACCGCCGTCCGCGCAGCGGTGCTAGCCTCTCCGGCGGTACCAGCCCGCCCAGTACAATTCCACTATGTTGGCCTCGATGAGCCTGATAAGCCAGACGTCATTTCCTACTACACCTCCAGCGCTGCTACCACCGCCTCGACCCCCACTCTCCCTCGTCGTGCATTCGTCATCGTTCGAGCCAGTGGTCAGTCCCACGAGTTCATCATCGATGTCACTAACACCTCCGCACCCTCAGTCGTCTCGCATGAGATCCACTATGGTCCCGGCTTTCCAATGCTCACGTCCCAGGACCAGGCTACGGCGACGGCGCTGCTGCCTCAGTACCCTCCCTTCATGGAATCCTTACGGCGGCGTGGGCTGAATGCCGGTGGCGTGGGCTGAATGGCAGCGACGTTGGCTGTGGGCTCTTCCCCATGGGATGGTTCGGGGACAATGAGCTGGCGTACGGCGGAGGAAGGCTGGCTAAGATGCAGTGTTTTGTGCGTCATCTGGATGGTGACGCCACGACGACGACAAACGTCTTTGCCCGGCCACTCGATGCCGTGACGCTCGTGGTGGACCTGGACCGGGTGGCCATCATCGGGTACACGGATAGGGTGGTGGAGCCGGTGCCCAAGGCGGAGGGGACAGACTACCGCGCAGACAAGCTCGGGCCGCCGTTCACCGGGCCGGCCACGGTGCCTGGCGTGGTAGTGCAGCCGGAGGGGAGCGGCATCTCCGTGGATGGTCACCTTGTCAGGTACATACATACGTAAATAATTAGCACCATGACCATGATATTGTTTAGGTAACGCGTGACTACAGAAATGGTATCAAGTAACAGCCCTAGCTAGCTATATTCAGCGCGTGTTGTTGATATTTCTCCTATAGATCTTGATTATTTGTACCGGTGGGTGGTCAATTTCATGTCAATATCCAACTTGTACCAATCAATGCATTCCCTTTTGATTTCAGTTGTGAATGCAATAATTAAATTAAATAAATGAAATGACGTTGCAACAACATGTAAGGAGAGTGACTGTTGACATTTTCCAACGATCTCTTGGCCACACGAATTTAGATCATAGCAACTTTATTATTTCGTGGTGGTGATAAACAAGGACCACAACACACAGAACCTGACGTGCACAGCCACTGGCAGATGGGCCAACTGGGAGATGCACATCGGCTTCGACATGCGTGCCGGCACGGTCATCTCGCTTGCCTCGGTGTTTGATGCCGACGCCGGCCATCGCCGACAGGTGCTCTACCACGGCTTCGTGTCGGAGATCTTTGTGCCCTACATGGACCCAGAGGAGGAGTGGTACTTCCACACATTCTTGGATGCCAGAGGGTACGGCCTTGGCGTCTCGGCATCGGCGCTCCAGCGCGGTGCCGACTGCCCGGCGGGCAACACCATCTACTTCAACGGCTACTACAGCGACCCGGACGGCCACCCTGTACAGGCCGAGGACGTCATCTGCGTCTTCGAGCGCTACGGCGGTGACATTGCGTGGCGCCACACCGGTTTCGCAGATCGGGAGGTCCGGTCGGACGTGACATAGCTGCGGCCCTCAAATTTCTTTGACAGGAACCCTCTGCTAAGAACCAGGCCCCCTCCCAGGAATGGTTACTGCCCTAACTGCTCTTGCAATGTTGGATCAGTGTAGTGGGTTCGACGCATGCAGCCGTCTACTCATCACATCATATCTGTATCTATAATAATCTATATATCAAAGCGAAGGAATTTGATGGCACGTGTCTCAATCTCATCCGTTCGATCTATCTGGATTTCCATTCCAACGGTCCTCAAGTAAGGACCAACCTTAGATTACAGGGTTTTTCGCTTCAACTCATTTCTCCGATGTACGGCCTGAACCTCGACAGCAATAGCGCCTCCGAAAGGGCGCGCGACTCCCCGATACGTCGCGAGATCCTTCCCTTCCCCACGTGGTACCCTCTGCCACGCTCGCCTCCACAGCCTCGCAGTTCGCCTCCATCGCCCCGTCACCCGGGCCCCTTCCGCTCCACACAATGGACAGCTTGCCTCGCGGAGTCGAGGGGCACGGCAACAGTGGTGCCTGACCCGTTCCCTCACGCCAGCGGCAACCTGCAGATCCATCGAGCCTACCGCCGCTTTCCACTGGATCCAGCGACGCCCCACGCCGCCAACTCCTCCACGCCCTGTGGTCTGTCTGCGCCATGTCTAAAAGACATCATTTTACTATTAATGACTCGATCGTGGTAGTGGTCAATCAAACAGGGAAAGGAGATACACTAACGAAGCATAATAAAACAGATGAACACCGAACACATTAATAGAAAGATATGTTCTTTTTGAAGGCCGGCGCTGCCCGTATTTCATTAAGAGGATAGAAACATATGTTCTGGAGCCACCATGTGTCTTTAGGAGCCTCGATCTGCCATAATGGCAATGTGCATAGTATACGCTGCCCATAGCCATATATATACAAATACAGCTGCCCACAAAACCATATAGAAGCCTCCCTGGAACCATGAGTCCCATTGGCACTAGAAAGAAGAGTCCTTTCAACTTTTTCATAGTGAGTTCTGATTGTTGAAGGCCATGTATAACCCTCCCTCACATGCTAGAGCAGTTACTTAGATGGTAATAACATGAGACTGGGATGCATCGGAAAAGGCCAGATGAGTGAAACAGAGGCGTTCCTCTGCTAGAAAGGACTTTGCAGTGTAATCGCAATGCACAAGACACACGACAATTGATGGCGTAGCTGCGATGGGTGGACCAACGCCTAACTAAGAGCAAGATGGGGTACCAGCAAGAGGTTGCCGTCATCACAAAGATAACTCCAGCCACCCCGTTCCTTGGTGTTCTGTACACTACCTACTTCAACTAATCTGGGACGTGGAAATCAGAGCAAGTTGGGACCCTGTGTATGGGCATGGGTTTGTGAAGATGGGTATGAGAATATGCAATGCAGCCAACCTGCCCAGCTGGCTCAAAGCAATCCTTTCCAATCCTTGCACGCAGTAGTCTTGCAAAGGAGTGATCTCAATTAATTTCTCAGCTACTCGTTTATTTGTAACATGTTTCTCCAGTGCTCCCTCTCGTCTCACGCTGATGACACGATCCATGTGGCAACTGCTGCTACCAAACACAAGACTGAACCATTGTTGTCATTGTACATATTTCAAGAACTTGAGGCTGAAGTAGGAAATGCAAAATGGTCCACAAGAACGAAAATAAATAAATAAATAAATTATCAAATACATTTTTGTTAACCAAACAAAGTTGGGGTGAAAAGGAAGAAACTAATTTATACATATATAGTGAGAAACATCCTAGAGAAAATATGTTAAATATAAGGAAGAAGTTAGATGTAGGACATCCAATTAATTATATTGTATGAATTTGTATTGCAATTTATGCCAACATCAAATTCTTCTAGCATTATATTAATTGAATTCATTTGTATGTTTGTTTTGTTTTTATAGGGAGAAGAGACCTGTCCAAATTCGCAAGCAAGGCAAGCATATAGGCGCTTTAAAGTCAAGAGCAATTACACAAAAGCTTCCAGCCGTGTGAAACAACTGGATGGAAGTAAAGTTTTGTATCTGTCTGGGCCATGTGTGTAAAGGAGATCATTTTAGTATTAATGGTTCAATCGTGGTCGTCATTCAACACAGGGAAATGATACACTGATGTACCGTATAATAAAATAGAAAGATATGTTCTGGAGCCACCATGTGTCTTTAGGAGCCTCGATCTGCCATAATGGCAATGTGCATAGTATACGCTGCCCACAGCCATATATATACAAATACAGCTTCCCACAAAACCATATATAACGCTCCCTGGAACCATGAGTCTCATTGGCACTAGAAACAGGAATCCTTTCAACTTTTTCATATTGTGTTCTGATTGTTTAAGGCCATGTATAACCCTCCCTCACATGCTAGAGCAGTTATTTACATGGTATTAACATGAGACTGGGATGCATCGGAAAAGCGAGCTGAGTGAAAGAGAGGCGTTTCTCTGCTAGAAAGGATTTTGCAGTGTAATCCCAATCCACAAGACACACGACAATTGGCGTAGCTGCCATGGGTGGACTAACGCCTAGCTAAGAGCAGGATGGGTACCTGCCAGAGCTAGCCGTCATCACAAAGAGAACCCCAGCCACCCCCGCACCTTGGTGTTCCCATGGCAGATTGCTACTTTCAACTAATCTTGGCCGTGGAAATCAGAGCGGGTGGCTACGTCACATATGAGGACTTCCCGGAGATGCGGCCCTCAAATTTCTTTGTTAGGAACCCACTGCTCAGAGAGGTGAAAATGCAGCAGTGCAATGAAGGCAATTGAAGAAAATAAGAGAAAATACACAAAGGCTTCTAGCCTCGTGAAACAATGGGTTGGAAGCAATGATTTTTGTATCCCTAACAATAACTCGTTCATGCTCTGACTTGAAAATTATGTTGCTGGCCATTTGCTCCAACAAAAGAGTGTATGGGTTGTAAGATCTGGTACTTCAAGAAATAAGTATGTATGGTTGTAAGACCCGGTACTTGAAGTTGAAGCAGACCCATCAAGCCTACACGGAAAAGGACAATATAATGCTGGAACAGATGCTTCAAATTTTCTACAAATAAAAATAATAACACTGACTCAATATTTCTACGCTTGAACATATTCCTGTACTAATAACTCTACCTTTATGTAGCAACCAAAAAGAAAACTTTGTGTTTATGCTAATCAGAGCTTTGTAAGATTTTCTCTAGTGGAAAGATATGCGAGCCCCAAATGTAAATAAACAAAGCAAGCTGTGTTACAATTTTATATGAAGGTGGTGTGCAATAGTGCTTTGTGTTTGTCAAATAATTTCATGACCAATCTTGATTGTTAGATGCTTGCCAAGGCAAAGATAGTAGATATGTCTGAGATAGATGATTTAGGGCATGTTCAGCCTAAAGACAGGTTGTTGTATGCAAAACGGGTAAATAGAAAACTCATGCAGTGGATCCTACGATCAGTCATTAACAAGATCTCCATGTTCTGTGTTCTTGCTTGTCTGACACAAATGTTAGCTGCAGCCGGGATGTGTCCAGGGATTGTCTGCTCGCGAGGGCCCTGTACAACGCTAACACGCTCGTTACTGTGCCGGGATTGTCTGCTCGCGAGACGACGTGCGGGCTCGTCTGTAAGGCCGCAAGGTTTTTTTTTTTTTTTTTTTTTTTTGAATGAAAGCCGGTATACTGACGAGGCCAATACACGTGCTGTACATGCCATTAGCATGTGTCCAGGGAAATCTAATCAGTTGGCCTAGCTACCGATCATCATCCAAGTCTTAGTGTATGTTATGCTCAAAAAAAAAGTCTGCACCATGTCTAAAAGAGATCATTTTACTATTAATGCTTCGATCGTGGTAGTGGGTAATTAGCACAGGGAAACGATACACTATTGAACCATAATAAAATAAACGAACATGGAACACATTCATAGAAAGATATGTTCTGGATCGACCATGTGTCTTTAGGAGCCTCGATCTGTCATAATGGCAATGTGCATCGTATATATGTACGCTGCCCACGACCATATATATACAAATACAGCTGCCCACAAAACCATATATAACCCTCCCTAGAACTATGAGTCTCATCGGCACTAGAACCATGGAGTCTTTTCAACGTTTTCATAGTGAGTTCTGATTGTTGAAGGCCTTGCATAGCCCTCCCTCGCATGCCAGAGCAGTTATTTAGATGGCAAATAATATGGGACTGGGATGCATCAGAAAAGGCGAGATGAGTGAAAGAGAGGCGTTCTTCTGCTAGGGACGATTTTGCGGTGCAATCCCAATCCACATGACACACAACAATTGGCGGCATCGCTGCGATAGGTGGACCAACCTAGCGAAGAGCAGGATGGGGCACCTGCCAGAGCTGAGACGTCATCACAAAGAGAACTCCAGCCACCCCCTACCTTGGTGTTCTGTACACCACCTTTGCCACAGTTCCCATGGCAGGTTGCTACTTCATCTAATCTGGGACGTGGAAATCAGAGCAAGTTGGGACATGGGTTTGTGAAGATGGGGATGAGAACATGCAAAGCAGCCAACCCGCCCAGATGGCTCAAGGCAATCCTTTCCAATCCTTGCATGCAATAATCTTGCAAAGAAGTGATCTCAATTGCTCAGCTACACGTTTATTTATAACATGTTTCTCTAGTGCTCTCTTCTCATCCGCGTGCAATGTGTCTGACGCTGTGACACGATCCATGCGGCAACTGCTGCTACCCAACACTGTCTTTGTACATATACAGCTGTTTCAAGAACTTGAGGCTGAAGTAGGAAATGCAAAATGGTCCACAAGAACGAAAATAAATGAATAAATTATCAAATACATTTTTGTTAACCAAACAAAGTTGCGGTGAAAAGGAAGAAAGTAATTTATACATATATAGTGAGAAACATCCTAGAGAAAATATGTTAAATATATGGAAGAAGTGAGATGTAGGATATCCAATTAATTATATTGTTTTAATTTGTATTGCAAATTTATGCCAACATCAAATTCTTCTAGTTTTATATTAATTGAATTCATTTCTATGTTTGTTTTGTTTTTATAGGGAGAAGAGATCTGTCCAAATTCGCAAGCAAGGAAAAATATATAGGCACTTTAAAGTCAAGAGTACTGGAGAAGTCGCTAGACAAACTGCTGAGTGTGAACAACGTCTGGTGTTGACAGATAACAAAAACATGAGTGATCAAACCGACTGGTGAATGCAAGGTCCATATATCCCAAACCATTTATTAATTTCAGGTATGGCATAGACGCATTGTGGAACTGAAGACCGCTCCTTCCACGTTATCTTGTCTTATACTCCTACAAAGCTAATTCTCGTTAGCTATTTCTACCAACATGCAAACTATCCACCTCATCGGTCAATTATGCATTTATGGTCAACTAGCATTTGCAATCATGATCTACATGTGAGAAAGACACATTTTTCACTAACATCCACTAACTAGCATTATGTTATGTCATTTCACTCACATTAACTTATAATTGTCTACCCTTTATATAAATTACCATATTGCAAATCATCATCAATTTTTGCGGTCATGCGGGGGACATTATTTTCTTGATCCTTGAGACCCTTAGGGTTTATGTGCAGGGTTAGCAATTCTTATTAAATAAACTCACATATCTACATCTCTCTACTCACATATCTACATCTCTCTTTCATTCGTCAAATGGTCACCAAAACTAACCTTAAATTCTCATGCAAATCCACGGAGAATCCACCTACCAAGAGCTTAACAATCATACATAGGCTGGATAGTGGCTGGTGGAAGAAGCCGACTGAGGCGATGGAAGCATTCCTCGTAGCTATCCTTTTGCCAGCTAGATTTAGCAGCTATATCTACATTTTATTGTCTCAATATATGATTAAAATTAATGGTCACATTTGTTTTTCTTCACTATACATACAACCGATGCATGGCTAAACAACTAAAGCATGCCTTATAACTTGTTATTAAGTTCTTTATGCTTTCTTTGCTTCATATATCATGGTAAAGGACATGGACTTGTGGATCAAGATCTACATATATATCCGTTCTATATACTTGTTTCAATGTTAGGGGAGCATCTCCGGGAAGTCACCCGGCAAACAAGCCTCGGGCCCTCCGGTGGACCCTTGACAACTTGAAGATCAAGGACCATGGCGATGGTTCCTCCTTCAAGATCACCCCTGTTCTATGCAGCAACATGTACATCGCTGGTTGACTAGGGGAGACCTCTGCCAACTTAAGGTTGGGCCCCACGACAACATGTCAAAAAATGGAAGGCGGTGGACACAATATGGCGTGGATGGCGCCATCATCAGATTGGTTGGTGGCATCACAAAAAAGTTACCATGGTGGCCCCATGTAAGGCGAGGGGAGAGGAATGGAGCGCGGCTTGTGCGGGTGCAGATGGCAGCGGAGTCGGGAGCATAGGCTGAGAGCAGGGGAACCCTAGATGGCGCAAAGTGAATGCGAGACGGAGCGCCTCTTTCTGTGCTATATGGCAATCGAACAAGCTGTATGATGCGCGGCTGGGAGTTGTATGGTTAGGGAGTTAAGACTGGAAATGGTTAGGGAGTTGGTTCGCACTCAGCGGTGACGCGGCTCCATCCTGAAGAGTTATTGTTGTATCAGTGACGCGTCTAGACAAAACACGTCACATTCCGTATCAGTGATGCGTCTTGTTTACCAAGGTCACCACTACAAACATATATGTGTGATGCACCTCATATATTGTCATTAGTGATGCATCTTGTTCCTACAGCATGGCCAACAATTAATCAGTGACGCGTCACTAATATTCTGAGTCGTCAATCGAGACATCACTGATAAGCTTTTCTTGCATAGTGAAGAAAGTTTCCTAGAGCAAATGGGGTCATATAATTTCACTCTGCCTATGGTCTATAAATATGCAGTGTGTGGCATTGTTTAACGAGGATTAATGGCCATTTAATCCCAAATTTATTGCTACACCGTATTCTGTTGGACCATTTACTAATCTCCCCTACTTCTCGTGACCCCCTCCCCCCTACCTAGCCAGGGTGGGAAGCCGAAAGTGAGTACCTAAGAGTTATTGGCAAAGAAAATGCTCATGTGAGTTTTCCTGGCTTCTATTAAGCTGCCACAATATTAACAACAAAACCAGAGGGCTGTTCTCCGTGTCTATATAAAGACCGATCCGAGTGCTTGGGCGAGGCATCTCTGTGACCAAACTATCAAAACCACCTCACTTTGCAATGGGGCCAAGAACCTAGTACCCAAGTGAAGTCACTGTAATATGAAATTGGGATTGGGATGCATCAGAAAAGGAAATCCAATCAAATTGTACGACCTACATGCGTGATGGCGTGTAGCTGCACGATGGTGCCACACTACCTCTGATGCAAGGACTACGTGCTGCCCGTCGTCCACTTCAGGCACGTTGCTGCTCTCTCCACGTCCATCTGCACGATGGTTCCAGATCCCTTCGACACCGCGCAGCAGAGCTGGCAGTGCTGAGCTGCAATGCACTGCCATGACTACATGGTCGCTGCAAGCCAGCAACGTGCTGGGAGCGACCTGGGAGAAATGAGGGCACTCCAGTGTGGCAACAGGGCAAGCACAAGGGACCCATTATCGTTAGCGCTAGCCTTGGGGGCTGAGAACAATGTATTTTGGAGTTTTAGAAATTAGTTACCACGGTTTTTGTAAAATGCCATATAAAGAACCATAGAATATTTGGATGCAGGAAAAAAAGCTTTTTGTAAACATGGTATTGCTAAAACTGCAGTTTTTTTCTTACAATTTTCCTATCTGTCTTTTGTAAGAAATTTGTCAAACTCCTCTTGCAACTTGTGGTGGCAACACGTGTCCCTTGAAACCGGTCCGGCTGGTCCAGGCTCGCGGGCTGTTGTTGTTGTCGGGTTCGCCCTTCTTATCGGGTTGAGGACTGTTGAACAAACCCACTACCACCTTAGCGTCGTTTCCCCGTCGTTGCGACCCCTCGCGACCCCTGGACACTGCGTCCACGGTCCACCCTAGCTCGCACTCACACCTACTCCCCACCACCGCACCTCTGCCTACCGGGTCGCCACCGTCTTCCGGGCTACGGCGATGTCGGTTGCGATTGGGAGCGCCGAGATCCACGGCTTCCAGGTGCGGCAGCACAGCTACCCAGGCGCGGATGCTCGGGAGGAGATTCCTTGGGCTAGGGTTTTCGGGGAGCCACCATTTCGGTGTGCTACGCCGATTGCTCCGGCAAGCTTGTGCATCCCTGTCACAGGCTGTCGAAGGTTTGTACCCGATTCCACTTCGTAGTCATGGTGTAGATTTCGTGGTTCTGTAGTGTGTTGAGGGAAGGGGAAAGGTGTTTGTCTCCAGCGATTCTATCACTGTTCCTTCGATTCGAGAGGCGACCTCGGTGCTCCGCCCCTCCCCATCTCTGTGCATCTCCTCCCTCTCACTGATTCGGTTTTTGGTTGGATTTGGGGGTCTGTTTGGGTTGTGGCTGTACCATCTCCTCCTCGACATCATCTGCTTCTAGGTCCGACGAATTTGCTGATTTCCCACTCACTAAACTGAACCCCAATGCGATGATTGGAGATTTCTGTAGGGGAATTAGAGTTGTAGCCTGGGATTGATGTGTAGGCTTTTTGGGTGCGGTGGGGGATTTGGGAAGATTTGAGATTGATATTTGTCCCCGGCAAATTTGTTGTTGGGCCGTGATTTTGAGATGCGGTTGATGGCTCGTCGTGGGTTGCCGGTGCTCTTGAGGTACATTGTATGCCATGCTAGATCCCATGGGGATTTTTCTTGTGTGGTGGGGGATTCGTCGGAATGGCTACATCGTGAGTGGGGATTCTGCCAACGACCTATAATTAGTTTAGTGGATTGAATGATTATTCACTCTAGCATGTGCAGTTTTGCCTATAATTAGTTTAGCGGGAAATTATTCACATGCATGTTACTGATAGTTAGTTATGGTTATATATTGAGATTGGAGTCAGATAAAAGATCTAAAGTGGAAATAAAAGAGAAGAGTTGGATCATAGATAAAGTAGCACCCCTGTCAATTCATATGCAGAAGTTGTCATGGCGAGCAACCTTTAATTGGATGGATAGATAGATAGTGTCTGTTGCATGAAGAAGCAACTAGGAAGTATGCATGTGACTCTGAGAGTTTGACATTATCTTGCCATTCACAATTCTTGTCACGATTAATTGATTATTATAGGATGTGGTTGGCTTTTGAGGGACACGGTATGATTCGACTGCCATTTGTTGCTATCCCTTCCATCTCTATTGATTGTCCTGTACCATGTTATTTTCCTTTCTGCCATGCATTTGTGTAGTTCATCTACTTTTTAACACTATTGTAATCATCTTTTTACCATGGGATTAGTAATGGAACTATAATACACCGACAATTTGTAGGAGTGAAGAATATTGTGATGCAACGGTTGTAGCACTTGCAATCTATCTAATTCTTATTTGTTATAAGCTCGTAGGTGTCACTGCTTTAAGTTCACAGGGTGTCTAATTTCAGCCTGCTATTTGCAATTGTTTTGTGAAAATTGGAACAAGTGGTGTCATCTCTGTTCTCGACATACTGACGGGATTAGGATTTGTAGTTTAGAGAATGAAATGTCAGCTCTACTAGCATGGAACCGTCTTCCAGCTTGTGAGATTATTTTTGGCTTCAAAGTGTTTATCCAGATTTCTCAATGTCACCAACCATCATTTTGATCTCTGTCTTTTTTTTTCCATTCTCATTTTTTCAGATCTTGTATCCTTAACTGAGTTTAGAGTTTAGAATTCTATGCATGTAGCCCCACAGTTCTATGCAAGGATTCATAGTACAGAGTTTTTTAGTTCAAGTTCGGTTCAACAAAAATTCAGCTACTGTAGCATTTCATTAATCAGTTCAGTGTTCAACTGCTCCTTATTGTAAATTGTTTATTGTATGTGTCCATATACATCATATTTCTGTGATTGCTTGTTTGTATGTGTGTTTTCATTCTTGTGTAAGTGAGAGAGCTATGGCCTACGGGTTGAAAATGTGTTAGTTAAGTTAGTCCCTAGTGCCTTATCATCATGTTTTGCTCAGCTTTGTGACCTTTTTTTTAAATTTAAGATATTTTGTCATTAGTCTCTGCTAGTATGTAACTAATCATTTGTGCAGACATTACTGTCTCGAGCCTTCTGTTAGTGGTTATCATGTGAAGACAATTATTAATTCATTATATTTGTAAAAGCTAGCACGGTCAGATCAGATTGTTAGGTCGATGGCAGAATGCCATTGTGATTCCTAATTATAGTTCAGAGTTGTCATGTTTAATCGATCCAAAGAATCCCATTGTGATGATAGTGATTTGTGTGGATGCAGCCTCCGGTGCCATGGACAGATGCAGCATGCATTTTTTGCGCTAGTTTTTTGTTCTATTTTTGGCGCTTTCGGTAGATCTCATCTGCAGTTGTGGTGGGTGTAATACCTCCTCTGTTTTTCTGTGTTTGTTATTTCAGATAAAGGAAGAAATGAGAGTAAGGAGATAGTGAGTTCATCTGAAATTTTTTGAAACTTTGTCGAAGATTTTTTAGCTTTGGACTCAATGGCCATCTAGATTGTGTATTTGTGTTTCTGTTTGGAGTTGGAGGAGACACAAGTGTGTGGATGACAATCATTTAATTCCCTTAATTCTATCTACATAGTTGACAGTTGTTTAAATTTTTGGTCTGAACCTAAATCAGGCAAGTTAGATCACTGAACAATGCATTTGTGACTTTGTGTTGCTTGCTATCTCTGTAGCTATATTAAGCTAAAATCATGCATGTTTGCTATTCTAGTAATCTGTACTGTCTTCATATGTAGCTTCGTTATAACCTTTCAGATAGCATCAAATTAAATAGGCTAATTTTTAGCTATGTCTATTTAGGATTGTTCTTTCAGTCTTACCTTTAATGCTCTGCACTTCTGCAGGGCTTATGGGAGCGAGTTGGCTGCTCTTTGTGTCTATCACCTTGTAGCTATCAACTACTGGGGTCTTGAGACCCTGCTGAACTTGCATGTAAGTTCCTCTTGCACTTTTGCTCTTATCCTAGGAACACAAAACTGTGAGCCCTGCTTTCTTTGTACTCTCTCAAGAATTATTTGTTCCTTAAATATACATAAAAAGGCAAGAAATGGCATTTATTTGCATTAGTTTCAGTCTTTCAGACTTGGCAACTGAAGAATTATCTGTTCCTTAAATATACATAAAAAGGCAAGAATTGGCATTTGTTTGCATTAGTTTCAGACTTGGCAACTGAAGAATTACCTGTTCCTTAAATATAATAAAAAAAAGGCAAGAAGTGGCATTTGTTTGCATTAGTTTCAGACTTGGCAAGAATTGCCAACAATTGTCTGTAATTGTATATTTGTCATGCTTGATTGGACTGTGGACTAAACCTAGAACTTGATTTTGT
The DNA here is from genome assembly GCA_015847255.1 of Hyparrhenia diplandra. NCBI lineage: Eukaryota > Viridiplantae > Streptophyta > Magnoliopsida > Poales > Poaceae > Hyparrhenia > Hyparrhenia diplandra. The sequence goes on along the minus strand of JADLZK010004112.1, from coordinate 150,644 downwards.
ATTCCGGTTAGCCATGATAAAATTCTTGAGGAGATGACAAGTTTTGTCTCACCACCTTTGGTTGCTTATTTCTCTGTTCACATTACAAAGTTTATTGATGTCACTTCAACTATAACTTTATGTTGTCATTTAATTGTGACTTGTGCCTTGCACTTGCAGAGGGCAGAGTGATGGTTTTAGCTCAAAGAGACATGTAATGACAGTTAATTTTCCAGTTATTAATGATTGTAAGGTATTTTACTCAAAAATATTTGTTTTGTTCCTCTGTATATAAAGTGTCTGACACTCATATGAAGCCACAAATCTGAATCAATCTACCCTAAGCACAATAAGTTTTAGCTTACATGTAACCATACAGAAATGGTTGTCCACTTGGTTTCGTTCCCTCGAACATCTGAACATGCAAAGATAGCATTCAGCACATGAATCTACCTTTTCCATTTGACCGATGCTCGAGTGAACATGGGCTCCATTTAGCATTCCTCCAAATTCAATTAACACATTAAACATTCAACAATAGTTGTATGAAAGCGCCTGTTCCAAAGAGTCTATGTTTATTGCCAAACCCTGGCGACAATCTATGTTTGCCATTTATTTCAATAAGTTGCGTGCAATGTCACCCCCAGTATGTTAGCTGTTATCTCGATAATTGTGTAAATTCTAGTCCATTGTCCTCACATCCAATACCCATTTCCTTAAAAATTCTGCATCCGCTATTTCATGTTTTCCTAACTTGTGAACCTGCATAGACATGAAAAAAATCTATTATTTTTAGTTGTTACAAGAAGTCCATTACATTGCAGGGTATTTAGAGGTTTGAAGATCGTGGCTCAAATCAAGCAAGAACTACAAGTATGTGACAAACTTTTTTGGGTCGGTGTTTTTTTGTCTGTTTGATTTGTGCTAGCAGTTATGCTTAGCTTTTCTTCTATCACTATAAGTAATTGATGATTATTGCACATCTTTTTATGTTAAAATTGCAGGTCACATTAGCTGCAATTTCTACATGTGTAATGTATAATTTCTGGTGGATGAGGTATTGTGTTAGAGTAGATGACAAAGAAGCTAGAGGTTTGGTGTTAGACGAGAGCAGTGATCCAAGGAGGAATTGTCTACATGCCAGTCAGGTTTATATCATATTTAGGTCTCACTATTATTTATGCTCTCATCATTTTGTATTTATATACACATATAGTATTATTGCTTCTCAATATAGGGTGTCTGTTATCTTGCTAAACTCCCGCAATGTCCATTCTATTGCATCTATGAGATGACTCCTTTGTGGCCTGCATTCAAAGCATTTGTGATTGCATATACTTTGGTCATTGTAAGTCATTGGGCAATACACAGTTCAGTAAATTGATTCATGCATTTTGAGTAAGCCATTGGCCTAAATCATTTTAAGCCATTGGCCAATGTACGATTATAGTGCTCTGTCCATATTGATCTCAGTATTGCAAGCATTATGGTTCAACTATAAATTTGAATGGTGATCCAATTTGAAACCTTATAGATCTAGGGTAATTGTGGAAGTGGAACTGAACCTGCTATTTGATTGAAATGCTTGTTCTATTCTAGTTTTATACTGTACAAACTTACTAGACAGTGATTCATTGTTTCATTGTGCGCACCTAATGGCTGATAGTTAGATTTGTCATCAATTCAGACCTATATGTCTAATTCAAGAGTGTTAGGAATAATTAAACCAACCTTCGATGAATAGGTTGGCGATAGAGAGATTGTTGGGTTCTGGGGTTAGCTTCTCCGAGCATCTATCGTAAAGAGGCCTCCAAAGACCTTTTTTTAGGTTTCTTATTGGATAGACGGATAGAGGCATATGTATGGTACACATATAGGATTTCTAGAATATATCTTAGTCTGTTTCCACCCTCTTTGCTCTTTGTTACTTTGTAATTTAGTAAGTTGTAGGTTTGTTCGTACATCTACCTTGGTTATTTAAAGAATTGCAAACCAGAATAATGTAAATTGAAAGTATAGAGAACCGCAATTGTAGTTCTAAGTATATGCAATTTGGTTATATAAGCTTGTTTATTATTTGTATTTTGATTTTAGCTCTTCATCATCCCTTCTTGTACCCCCTCCCATCTGGTGATTGAAACGCGAGCATCTCCTCCCCCTCCTCTGTGATTTGTCCTTCCTATAGAAAGCTCTGTTATCTCTGTGGGGGAAGAGGGTGGCCGCTGCCAGTGCTAGGGTTCGCCAGAGCTCCAGCGGGCTACCTATATTGTCCCTTGTAATGAAAACAAATTGTTTTAAAACAAGCAGGGACCTGCGATACAAGACAACAAAGTACAAAATGACATCGCTTGATTCCCTATATAAACCTTGCGCTGAAGGCGCCTTCACAAGAACCTGCGAATTGTATTTAGATTGTCCCTTGTCTTGTACTTTATATTGTATTTTTTTGTTGATTGTGTTGTATTGTAGGACAAAGGGATTTGTTGGATTGTGCTGAAAAATTTCTTGCAAGGTCAAGCCTTGCACTGTCGTTTTTAATTTATCATATTCTCTGTGTTGGCCAGCAACACAAAGAATATTTCTTGACCTTGCTACTGCAGCCTTCTAACAGATGTTAGCTCTGATTTTTCAGCAAATGGCTTACTTGGATCAATTGCAACATGGCTTACTTGGAGCATATTGTGATTTTTTGGAACCTTTTTAGTTATATAAGCTTCAGACTTTGCATGTGACTCTGACTGAAGATTTCTTCCATAGAATAGCATCATGTGTCACTATTCAAGTAGAAGGTACGTTCTCTATGCAACTCTTTCATAAAACTGGTGTGATGCTATCCGATCTATCAAAGTAGTTAACCTACTGTGGGAAGCTAGAATAGAATATCTGAATTGATTTATTAATTCAATGATGGCATTGTTTAATGGGTTAATTGGTAAAGCATGACGAACTAAAAATGTTATATTCTTTTAATGTGCATTTCATCCTTTAAACTTTTCCCAGTGAATCAAAAGGCTATCTTTGTCTAAAACTGCAGCTCCTGATTTGCATCATGTTTTAGTATCCATTTCTTAATTGCACATTTATAAGTAGTAAATTGCACACTAAAATTACTGCAACTATGGTGTTTTTCATGTTGCAATATCTAGTTTTTCATGTGTAATATTATTCTTCCATGCAGGCAATCTTCAAGCCACCAAGAGCGATGGCATTCCAATATGCTTCCCACATGTATTTCAGTATATGGTACTGTATTAGAGTACTGAACATGATTGCAATCCTGCTTTTGAAGTGAGATTGTTTTGAATGTTTGAACTTATCAGTTTGGAAACAGTGGAACATTGGAGCAGCATAGATTTGCAAGGAACAAGATATGGACTATAGATGATGAGGCTCCGACACTGAATTATGGTGATAATAACAATAACAAAGCTTCTGTTGACCTTCTGCTAAAGCCATCTGAAGATGATCTGAAGTGATCTAGAAAATTTTCCAGATGACTGTGATCTATCAGAATCTGGCTGTGTCAATTTCGATGTAGAAAATTTTCTAGATGACTGTGATCTATCAGAACCTAGCTGTGTCAATTTTTCATCATGTATACAAGGGAGTAGCATTGTGTAATAAATTAAAGAAGCTTCTCTTTGTTAGCTTCCTGTGCGTTGTTAATTGTCAAGGGTCCAGTCAGTACCAGTTATCGGTTTTGGATCAACCCACTACTGTAGACGGGCCCGTTAAGAAGCTTTCATTTGTCAAAGGTCCGGTCAGTTGTCAATTGATCTTATGACTAGTCCCACCGTTGGATTTTAATCCTAGGGTTCAGGTTGTTGCAAGAAATCTTGGTCAGATTTCTTGTGAAAGAGATATAGCAACTCCCTTTTTCTTAATACGTCAGTGTCCAAATGGTTCTTAAGGACGGTTGTCAGAAAGCTTGAGGGTAAGCTACTGTTCTGAAGAGTTCAAGAGGATTATTTGTTTTGCATTATGGATTTACTGCTATGGACCTTGTCGTTGATTGGCAGATAATGCAATCCATTACACAATGAAGGCAGGCAGAATACGGATGCTAGGTGTCTCAGTAGTGCGAGCCTCCCGGACTAAAACCATGAAATCCATTTTACTAGAATAATTCATTGGTAATGTATGAGATTGGGATGCATCAGAAAAGCAAGATGAGATGAAGAGCAGTGTTACGTTAGCATGACATAGGGGGTTGACAGATTTGGGCATTCTGTAATTTTTTTTTTGACTCAAAAGACCATTGGGGACATCCCCACGGCAGATCAAATCCATATCCATCCATATCCATATCCATATCCATAATCATATCCATATCCATATCCATATCCATACTATAAAAGAGCGAACGAATTGTAAATGTATGGTCACCGTAAAAACTTCCTACCCATGTTTCATTGACAAGTGGACCCATCATCAGGAAAGTACGGCAGGAACATATGAAACACATACCTCGCTCACGCGTTCCAGCAGTCTATACGTCTTTCCCCGCGCTGTCTTTTTTCACCGAAACAAACCAACCCGCCCGCATGTACCCATCTGTGTTACCGCCGTCAGCACCGCTGGGGACGGTTATCTCCTCCACCTCGAATCGGCGGAAGTAATCGCAATTCCATCGACTCCCAATCTGCGCCGTTCTACCCTTGGAACTAGAACTGCCTTCTGTCCCCTTCGTCCCCATGGGTGCCCAACGGGGTGGTGCAACAAGGCGCATCGCGGCGGCGTCAAGCGCACGATAGGTGACAACGAGGAGCAACCCCGGGTGGAGGCGCGATCAATAGGAATACACGGCCGCGCGCAGGGGCGACACCGCTCTCCGCAGCCATGGCAGATGTGAGGACTGACGAGGAAGCACGGCGGCGAGTGTCACGATGACGCGGCGAGGAACTTGCACGCGAGGATCTAGCCCCGGGCCGGTTGAGGTGGCCTTATGACACGCTCTGCTCCATCGCCGATGTCATCTTCGCCGGCCTCCCATCTGTCGAGGACCACAACGCGCTATTGAAGGCTGCCCGACACGCAGAACCACTACGGTGTAAGTGCCTTGTCCCCAGGCTCATCTCCGCCTCTAATCCTGGCGTGTGGTGTCATCCACGTACGTCTTCCTCCTCTGGTTGTCCAGTAGTCCTACGAACACAAGGTGAGCCCATGCCATGGCTTCTTGCGTTCTTAATAAATCAACTCGAGTTATTCATCTCCTTATATATTTCTGTCTGTCCGCCCCACCCGCTCTCTCAGCGTACAGTAATTTCTCTATCAAGATGGATACGTGTAATTAGCTAATCTGTACTAAAAAGATTTTAATCTCAGGTTATGTTTTTATTCTTTTATTACATGCAGATCACTGACAAATTATTCAGATGCAATATGGATGATGTGTAATTAATGATGTTATCTTTAAGAATTTGGCGCACTCAGTTCGACGATGCAAAGAAGGTTTTCAGATATGAAATTGCCTAAGAGCAAAACCAAGCTATCAACCTCATATTGTTCAATGGCTAGATAACTTTGTGTAATCTTAGCTATCTTTTATGTTTCCTTTTATGTCTCTTGATTAAAGGTTGTAAACTCAATACTTTTAAATTAATATATGCTATTCAGTAGCGGCTCTGCCCTCCTGTTTCACACACACACAAAAAATATCCAGATGCAGTTTTATTTTGTATCGGTAGATTTATGTCTGCTGTCTAAATTTTCATTTTTTTAATAGATAATAAAGTCTGATTATTCACGTGATTTCAATTTGTATCATGTGCGTGCATAGTCTGAATGTAGTAGGGATGCAGCCTTTTATTTATTTCCATGCATGTAGATATGACCTCTTGACGATATCTTAGAACATGACTGATAATGCAGCAATCTGAAAAATTCTCCAGCAGCTAACATTCAGGTAATGTCCAATTGTGCATATTTTTCCTCTGCTGCTGTCATATGCATACGCATAATATTTCTTACGTGTATATATTTTCCAAGATATCTAGCATATTTAAGATGATCAGTCCATAATTCAAAATTTGACAACATAGGTTTTATGACTTTATCTAAAGAAAGTGGAAATAGACAAAATTTTACTTTAGTAGGATTCTCTCCCTATATGAAGACTCTGTTTTGTTTCTATGTTTACTGTAGTGTAATTACAAAATTAATCATTTTTTTCAGGGAATACAAAATTAATCATTGCATCGGTTTATCCCAGAATCTATTTTCATGTCAACAATTGTATGTAGGAAAACAAAGAATGAACTATTCAAGGCAGCCATAGAAAAAGCAGGTTACACTGGAAATTTAGGTACTCTCTTATCTAATTATTTAGCTCGCAAACCTAAAACATCTGTGTGTATAGTTGATTCAACTTATCAGTGGTAGGTGGCCACTGGAATGGATGTTACTGGATCTGAATTCTTTAGTAAGATTAATTAACTTATGATCTTAATTTCAAGGAGGTTGTAAGAATGCAGCTTCTTATGATTTTATTATTTTAATTATCATTTTAGTTACCTATACCAAAATCTAATTTTCATGTCAACAGATGTATGCATGAGAGCAACAAAGAAGGGCCTTCAACTATTGAAGGTAGCCATAGAAGAGGAAGGCTATATTGGAAAGTTAGATCCTTTCTTATCCACTTATTTAGCTCACGAACATAAAAACATCTATGTGTACAGTTGATTCAACTTATCAGAGGCAGGTAGTCATTCGAACGGATGTTAATGACCGGTTCTGAATTCTTTAGTAAGGACTTATGATCTTAATTTCTAGGGAGGGGTAAGAATTGCAGCTTCTTATGATTTTATTTATCGTTTTAGTTAACAACACCAAAATCTAATTTTCATGTCAACAAATATATGCAGGAAAGCAACAAAGAAGGCCTTGAACTATTGCAGGTAGTCATTTGAATGGATGTTAATGGTTGGTTCTGAATTCTTTAGTAAGAAGGACTTATGATCTTAATTTCTAGGAGGGGTAAGAATTGCAGCTTCTTATGATTTTATTTATCGTTTTAGTTAACAATATCAAAAATCTAATTTTCATGCCAACAAATGTATGCAGGAAAGCAACAAAGAAGGCCTTGAACTATTGAAGGTAGCCATAGAAGAGGAAGGCTATACTGGAAAGTTAGGTCCTCTCTTATCTACTTATTTAGCTCACAAACATAAAAACATCTATAGTTGATTCATTTTATCAGAGGCAGGTGGTCATTGGAATCGATGTTAATGGCCGGTTCTGAATTCTTTAGTAAGGACTTATGATCTTAATTTCTAGGAGGAGATAGGAATTGCTGCTTATGATTTTATTTATCGTTTTAGTTACCTATAGCTATAGCTACTCACTAATAGTTGTGGCCTTTGTGTAGAGGTAAGATGTACCCTTAGCAATTCACATATGAACTAAGGTGTTTCTTATTGCATTTATTTCATGGTTAGGATTCTTTATTAATAATAACCAATTAATGTGAACAAGAAAAACATAGTGAACTGGACAAATATGGTAAGCTTTACTGCCTCGGATTCAAACTCTTGAGCTTTGCATTACCTTGTTATCTCATTTATTAACACTAAACATATGGTGCTGCTTTATGGAAAACCAAGGGCTCTGGCCTCTGATGGATTTTGATATGAATAAATGAATGTTGTAAACACACATTTAATTTCTCTATCTAAAAAAACTCTTATCATCCATTACGTGAGTCGGTGTTTACCTGTTCTTGTTTTAGCAAATCCCATTGTTTCTCTTTTCAGTTTTTTATTGTAAATGAAAGAATTTTTTATAGACACGTGCACACATTTAATGGACCTTATACATACTATCTGGTCTAACAAAATGTTTACAAGGCATGCATTCTAAAAAACTGTTCAGTGCTAGCATACTGGTCTGGGATTAATTCTCTAGTGGAGAAATGGCAAACACACGGGTCAGCACCACGCCAATGTCACTTACCACGGACTTTGATCCGGCATCAAAAAATATGGCAAACAGCAAGCTGCTTGCTTACTGTTGCAGTGCACAGCCCGGTAACCGCGCCAAAAATTTCCCACGTTAATTACCAATGTAGCTCTCAAATCAGAGACCTGGGAAACTTTTTATGTGAAACGTGTGAAGCATATGTGGGTCTTTATATCTACATGTGTTATGAGGAAATATGTCTAAATATATAGCTAGCGATGGCACACCTGAAGTTAGATTTACTTGTTAACTGCCTTAGCTTTTGTTGATGCGTGATACTTACTCTGGTTCGCTTCCTATATCGATAGAAATTAAATGTAGGATATTCTTTTATATTGCGAATTTACATCAACGCAGCTAACATTTTCCAGATTTATTACTAAGTTGTCTTTATTTTAGTTTTATTTTTCTAGGGAGAAGACATACACCTGGTGTCATGAGGAGAGCTGTATAATATGGTTTTCTATGCCCTTCCCCCATAATATTACTTTGCTCATCAAGAGTTCTGGAGGACAACTCGATGCACAAATATATATGGGAATGTCAAGCATCAGGGAATACAAATTTGTGTTTCCACTCATCAGGAATCTGGTTGTTGGTGGGTTGTTACGTATAGGTTATCACCTATCTTAATTTTCATTGATTTATCAACCACATGGTCCACCTGAATGATGCATGCACAAATACAAGCAAATACTGAGTTAGTGGGAACTTGCCTGACCACCAGTTCGTCAACCATTGTGCATACCAGCCGCGTAGTCTTGTATTACGGATTAATCGAGGGAAAAATGACTTAATGGAGTGGAGGATATCCATTATCTAAAAAAAAATCTATTATGTACGTTCAAAAGCTAGTAACAAATAAACAAGAACAAAAACAATATCTAAAGCACAAAAGCTTTCCTTTGTCGGTATCTTTAATGGCTCTTTGCTAACAAACTATCTATTGCAACTTAATCTTAACTCAGATTAATCAGCTCATTGTCTTGGAGTTGTATATACGTTAGTGTTTTTGTCTTTACTATATATATGTGTCAAAAAAGATTTACATGTCAATGTAATATTCATGTAGTCTCGTCCTCGGGCACAGGTTGTCACCGCTCACAGGACTACGCTCTACATCAATTCGCTAGGGCCACAAGCATCAAATATTGCAACAGGTTTAGTCCCACATTAAATACCACTGAGGGTAGTACAACACATAATGTGTAATAATCCTCACCCATAGCTATTTTCTTGGTTGGGCTGCTCCTAGTGTCTCAGGCCTTGCAAATTTGAGCTTTTGGCTGCTTTGGAGTACTACCTTTTGGATTTTTCAAAAGAAAAATTGACTCTAGAAGCCAAAAGCCCAAAACCTTATTGGGTTTTGCCAAGAAAAAAATAGCACACTATTTTCGCGCTACAGCAGCGCAAAGCAAGTGCCGCGACACTATTGGCGCTATTTCGTGCTATGCACGCTATTGGCGTTATTTCGCGCTTAAGCACGACTAAACGCTAATAGCGCCATAGTGCCGCTATTGGCTTTGGGAGGTTTTTGGCTTTTGACAAGTTCAAAAGTTGAGATGCTAAAGCTACTAGGAAGCCCAAACAAGCAGGGGCTTAATTTGTCGTGAGCTTTGGTGTGGCATAAGTTGGCCATGAGTCGGCATGAGTTGGCCCAAAAAAATTGATATTTGCATGCAATGTGCATCATACCATCATGCTGGTGTGGCAAGGTGATGCAAAGGACGATCAAGGCTGCACAGCTAGCTAGACAACACATTTGTGTGCTTGTGCAGCTCTGTTTCCTTTATTTCAATTTTTAAGTTTTGTATTATGAGCAACGGTTGCTTGCATCCCGTTGGTAATTTCAGCTGCACACAGAAAAGGCCACCATTCATTTCCATGTGATCCAGACATGTAAAGTACTTGCATTCTGGTGGTTCCTGTATAAGACCAAATTACATGTGTAAACTATTTAGTTTGAAAGCATCCAAAGCTTGTTGCACATGTAAACGTGAAGAATCAACAGACAGTACAAATGTGTACCCATAGAGCTGTCAATGTATAGACTGTCACCCACCTTACTCGATTTACCAACAACCATCCGTCATAAAGAGCCATGTGCATGGTTCAATGAAGACAGTGTTAATACGGATGCAGCAGCGCCCAACCCACATATATACGACTGCCTCACTGTTGCGAGCCTCAGCATTAGAAACATGAGTTCCTTTCAACTTGCTTCGTTATTGGTTACTGGTTCTGAAGGTCAGGTATAGTTGTTGCCTGCTAGAATAGTTCTTTTTGTTTATTTTATGGTATTGTGTGAGATTGGGATGCATCAGAAATGCCAGATGACAAGAAGACCAGTGTTTGTCTACAAGAAGATTCAATAGCTTCAGCCATTCTGTTCAATCCTGCAGCCTGCAAGTGGTCTCTATTGCAATACGATGGACATGTCACCAGAATTGTGCATTATCAGTATCACGACGCAGAATATAAAACAAATTGAGATTCAAGAACAAAGCTTTAGTGGGATATAATCAGTAGCCTTCTCTTGGCAACGGAGTCAGTTGCGCCGTGGCTAACAATGTCTTGCATACCGGTTTTAGATTCTACCTCAAATCTTTAGGCTGCAACGTGAATTTAACAATTCACATATGCGCAAAATAATTTGAGTGAGAATGAACATAAGGATAAACAAAAACACTGATCGGCAGTCGGCTGGGGGCAGCGATGGGTGATGGCCAATAGGAAAAGCAGGGAAGAACACGGACCGTTGGCAGCAGTCAGAGCATGGGGTGCTCAGCGAGTCCGACGCTTCGGCTAGGTGCGGACTGCCAAGCGGACGGCAGAGCTGGGACGGCAGTTTGGCAGTAGGGGTACTCGGCGCGGCTTACTGGCGTCTCGCACTGTGGCATGGCTCGGACTCGTTGCTCGCGACTCGCAAGGCAGGCAAGGAGTCTTGCAGAAGGAACCACAACGGTAAGCGCCCTCTGCATGTGTGATGATGCCTCGGCTGGAAGGAAGTGATGATAGGTTTGAATTTTCCTAGCCTTTAAGAATTTCTGGGATTGGAGAGGGTGCATGAAAACCCACAGGACTAACACCCTTCATGGACTCAACCAACTCAATGCATCGTCCTGTCCATCACCATGTCCATCACCATCCATGTGCATCTTCTAACATTCCAGATCTAAGAAGCAGGGTCCCTAGCTAATGTGATCTTTTATTTTATTTGACGTGTTGTCTTGTGCTTCCTCGGCTCCAAAGTATAAGTCACTTTGACTATTTTGGTACATCAAATTTGCTATCAATCTAGACATAATGTATATCTAGATACATGGCAAAATCGATGTATGAAAAGTTCCAAAGCGACTTCTGATTTGGAACGGAGAAGGAGTAAGTGAAATGCGCACTACTATGCGAATAGAATGCCAGTGTGCCTTGTAATATTTTGGTTATGGCATAAAATTAGTTTTAATGTCCACATTTCATGGTAAAGGATTTACATGGTGTGATCAATAATCCTTGCAATTTTTAAGATGCCAGAAAACTGTGTACCTAAAAACGCCATGGCTACTGCGACAATAAATTCTAATGTTTATTGCAAACAAAGTATCTTGAAAGTTAATTATCTTCCAGCCTTTTAGCGGCCACAGTGTGTCATACTGGTCATGCGCATGGTACAGTAGTGAGAAGGCAGAATACGTGCCCATATGGTGCCCAGAACATATATATATAATAACTACCTCATGGCACAAGCCCCTGCCATGAAGTCCTTTTTACATCTTCCATGCTGCTGGTTGTCAATATAAGGCCATCATGGCTATGTACGTTTAGTTTTCGCATTCAAGCTATAGTTTTGTAGATTCTAGTTTATATGAGAATGGGATGCATTGGAAAAGCCATACGAGACAAGAGATACTGGTGAGGTGCTAGCTAGGAACTCGGGTCACTCGAACTTCATTAACTAGATGATGAAACTTCTTGAGGTAGCGGAACTAGTGGATTCAGGCCCACCGACTCGGGCATCTGCACTGGCTGACCTGCTAAGTAATTTGTTCGTTCTTGCTATTCTCCCCGCTATCCTAACTGTTCTTTCTCTGGAATCCCAAATTCTTCAAAATTTCTCCGGTCGAATCCCAAAATCCTATCAATTGTCTTCCATGACGATATGGCTAGGTTGAATGCCAATGCAATCCCAGTGTATACAACTATGGATGAGAACAGCTGGGAAAACTAAATGCTCTAATCACTTTTCACCTTCTGCTGGAAACAGGCATGTTGCCGAGTGCCAATTAAATGGGGCTGGGCACTTGGCAAAGGCTCCAGCCAAAGTGCCCTATGGCGCCCGACAGTCGGCAAAAAGTGGGAATATGGGGCTATGCAAAGGATTTTTTTAAAAAAAAAAAAATCTTTGCTGGGGACCCTTTGCTGAAAGTGCAATGTTCATGGCAACCGACAACTAGGTAAATGGGGCTGGGGGTAATCCATTTTCGCAGCTTTGCCGATCTCGTGCCTCCTCAAGATCGACCATGGCTCTCTATTCGCCTTCACCGGCAAAGGCTCCAGGAGGGAGACTTTTTACAAAGTGCCCTGTTCATGACACTTTTTGTTTAGATGTCTGGCAAGGCCATGTCCCAACGAGGCTTTTACTCCCATTTCCATAGCCCCGAACAATAAAATCAACAAACACATTCTGCTCTGGAATTTTCCCAAAAAATGAAAATACGAAAAATCATTGCCAAAACCAACAACTTGGTAAACTAGAAACTTCAAAGAAAAGGCAAAACATGCTAAAATTTCTGGGATGCATCGCCGCGAAAGTGTTTTTGCAGTGCAATCCAAATTCGACAAAACAATTGGATTTTTTTGGCACCTGCCAAAAATAAAAAGAAAAACCCCCATCTTTGCTGAATGGGACACTCATGGCAGCAAAGCTACCATGAAAGCAGGGCTATTTAAAGCCATGAGGTGAGCTGCCATCATTCGCCAATGCCAACATATAATACTTTGCTGGTATCATAGTAGTTGATTGCCGGGAACACAAATGTTTACACTCTACATGTTGTGTCTCTAGCCAATCATCAAGGCTGTCACCTACCTTAATTTTGATTGATTTATCAACCTTGGTCCAGCTGAATGATGCGTGCACAGATAGATCCACACTGGGTTTCTGTGAATTTGGCTGCCCACCAGTTCTCCAATAGTGCAGCCCAGCCGGTTGTCTTGTCTTATGGATCGATCCAGGCCAAAATGATCTACAATTTGGAGTCGAGGATACATCTGGCGTTTGATCAATAATCCTTGCAATTGAAGATGCCAGAAAACTGTGTACCAAAAACGCCATGGCTACTGTGAGAATAAATTCCAACCTTTATTGCCCCCAAGTATCTGAAAGGTATGAGTGCCATCCTTTTAGGGCCATCGTGTCATACTGGTCATGCCCATGGTACAGTAGTGAGAAGGCAGAATACGTACCACCAGAACATATATATGAATACCATGCCCTCCCCGGAAGTCCTTTTACTCATCCATGCTGCTGGTTGGCTAAACCTCCTCCAGATCTTGTGTTCCTTTGTACCTAGTTTATATGAGAATGATCATTGGAAAAGCCATACGAGACGAGAGATACTGGTGAGGTGGAACTCAGCTCACTCGAAATAAACCTTCTCTAGATTCAGCAAACATGGGGCTAAGCAAAGTTCTTTGCCTCCCTGACCCTTTTTCTCTGAATGCAATGTTCATGCCAACCCAAAAATCCTATCAATTATCTTCCTTGAATGGGGCTGGGGAAATCCATTTTCGCAGGTTTGCCCACGACCATGGCTCCCAACAAAGGCTCCAGCATTACAAAGTGCCCTGTTCATTTGACACCATGACAAAGGCTTTACAAAGTGCCCCAACACTCCGGCAAGGCGGAGGCTTTGCCTAGTGCCCTAGCCCCGACAGGCAACAAAGAATTTTACCAAAAAAGAAAAGAAAAATTGTTGCCAAGAGCAACACTTGGTAAAGAAATTTCAAAGAAAAAAAAAAATTTCTCGGCCGGGGGTTGCACTTGACAAAGGATTTTTTTAAAAAAAAAAACTAAAAATATTTGCTGAGTGTAACACTCGGCAAAGCTACCATCAACGGCGCCGAGCCGTGACGGCAAACTTTTCATTGCCGAGTGTCCTACTACATTTTTGCAATATATGTTTAAAATTAACTGACAAGCTTGTTTCTTCTCCACTATACACACAAATCCACCATTAAACAGCTAAAGCGTTCCTTTTAACTTTTTTTTTTTCAATTTTTATTGTTTTTTTTTTGCTTCGCATATCATGGTAAACGACATGCAATTGGTGAATATACATTCTATATATTTTTCTCAAGAAGCAATAGAAGTGCGTTCTGCCTATGCCCCATTTATAAAAGTCGTCCTAGCGTTGCTATGAGCTGTCCATGTTCAGAGAACGATGGGTGCATCTGGGCGCAAGCCTGTACAACTCTATTGAATGTTGGGAGCATCTGGGCGTAAGCTTCGACGACATTTATAACGAGACACAGGGAGGACCTAATAAGTAACTACTATGCCCGCCGCTGCAACAATAAATCAAATTTTTTTCTCCAAGTTAAACAAAATATTCTGACATGTAAGTCTTCCATGCTGCATACTCGCTCCGTATTGGTAAAAAAATCGTTTAGGACTGCGACACGGTCTTCAAAAACACAACTTTGACCTTTTGTTATTATAAATTTTTTAATGAAAATGTGATATATTTGTACTTATATGAAAGTATTTTTTAAGACAAATCTATTCATATAATTTTTACATTTACAAACTCAACAACTTAAAAAATATTGATGATTTATATTTCCAATGTTTGACCAAAACCTTATCTAAAATGACTTCTTTTACCAATAAAGGGGTAGTATTTGTTTTAGCTGCCACGATCTGTCATATTGTCCGTGTGCATTAACATTGTACAATTAGTATAGAGTACGGATGTACCGGAGCACATCGTGCACATATATATAGCATTGCATGTGTTAGAGGAATCAAGAGTCTATTGAACCTTAGCCCATTAGGGTTAATTAGTGGCTTGCTTAGGGGCCAAGTCAAACCTCTCTATATAATGAGAGGAGATGTATCAATTTACAATTAAACAAGAGATTATAAGGAAAATCCTTCCCTCTTGCCGATCGTGGGCAGAGCCCCACAGCCGGTGTTACTAGCGCCCCTACAACCCCAAACCCTAGCTGCCGCCTCATGGGTACTGTAACGCGCTCATCGCTCCTGTAATCACTCGCTCACGATCTCAGTCCCAACTGCGTTGATAACAATCTGGTTTCGGAGATCAGGCCTTGATCCACCGCCTCTGTTGTCATCTTCACCACCATGCCACCACGCCTTGATCCACCGCCTCTGTGAACAATACCCGTGGGTACTGTAGACTTCTTTTACCAATATAGGTGTATTGTTTTAGCTGCCACGATCTCTCATATTGTCCGTGTGCATTAACATTGTACAATCAGTATAGAGTACAGATGTACCGGACATCGTGCACATATATATAGCATTGCATGTGTTAGAGGAGTCAAGAGTCTATTGGACCTTAACCCATTAGGGTTAATTAGTGGCTTGCTTAGGGGCCAAGTCAAACCTCTCTATATAATGAGGACATGTATCAATTTACAATTAAACAAGAGATTATAAGGAAAATCCTTCCCTCTTGCCGATCGTGGGCAGAGCCCCACAGCCGGCGTTACTAGCGCCCCTACAACCCCAAACCCTAGCCGCCGCCGCCTCATGGGTACTGTAACGCGCTCATCGCTCCTGTAATCACTCCCTGACGATCTCAGTCCCAACTGCGTTGATAACAATCTGGTTTCGAAGATCAGGCCTTGACCCACCGCCTCTATTGTCATCTTCACCACCATGCCACCACGCCTTGATCCACCGCCTCCGTGAACAATACCCATGGGTACTGTAGCGCCATGGGTATTGTAGCGCGCCCATCGCTCTAGTAATCCCTCACGCACGATCTTAGTCCCAACTGCGTTCATAACAATCTGGTATCGGAGATTAGGCCTTGATCCACCGCCTCTACTGTCATCTTCACCACCACACCCCCTGCTATGTTGGTCATGTACCCCACCATGGCGGCCATGGCTGGTTCTGGTTCACCCGCTACGCCGCCAGTTTTCACCACTACCAAGACCACCACGCCGGCACTGCCTGCGCCGTAGTCTACGCTTCCCGTGGACACCACAACCTCGCCAATAACGCTGGAGTAGTTGATGGTCGCGGCGCCCACAATCATCAACGCCCTATGGATTGGCATCTACGACCTTCAGCACCATATGGCTGACCTGGATCATTGGCTTCGCCAGGTGGAGAACAGGCTGTCGCCGCCGCCGATCTGCCAACCTTTGCCCCCAGCTGGTATGAGTGCCATCAAGATCGTGCCAGCAGCCACGGCGGTCACCACCATCGTCAAGACCATGTCCTCCACGCATCTCGAGCGCAGGCTAAACCTCCTCCGGATCTTGTGTTCCTCACCGAGATGATCTCGGGTGCAAGCGAAACCTTCTCCGGATCTTGTCGGCTCCTTGTCGAGACCTCTGCAAGGTCTCCTAGGAGGGAGACGGCGGAGGTTTTAGGCGTAGGTTATGGCGGAGATATTGTCTCCACTTCTTCGAACTAGGGTGATGCGTCTGTACCTGCAAGGAATACCTTAGCACACGATTATTGTTTAGGATGTCTGTATGACCTTGGTTACCTCCGCTCACTGTCGACACCATGTCCCAACACCATGTGTAAAAGAAACCATTTTACTATTAATGGTTCGATCCTGGTAGTGGTCATTCAACACAGGGAAAGGATACACCAATGAACCGTAATAAAATAGATGAACATGGAACACATTCTGCTCTGGAGCCACCATGTGTCTTTAGGAGCCTCGATCTGCCATAATGGCAACGTGCATATATAGTATATGCTGCCCACAACCATATATATACAAGTAGAGCTCCCCACAAAACCAGATACAACCCTCCCTAAAACCATGAGTCTCATTGGCACTAGAACCATGGACTCCTTTCAACTTTTTCATAGTGAGTTCTGATTGTTGAAGGCCATGTATAACCCTTCCTCACATGCTAGAGCATTTATTTAGATGGTAATAATATGAGACTGGGATGCATCGGAAAGGCCATATCAGCGAAAGAGGGGCGTTTCTCTGTCAGGAAGGATTTTGCAGTGCAATCACAATGCACATGGCACACAACAATTGATGGCCGAGCTGTGATAGGTGGAGCAACGTAGCTAAGAGCAGGATTGGGCACCTGCCAGAGCTAGCCATCATCACAAAGCGAATCACAGGCACCCCCGACACCACCTGTGCCACAGTTTTCTCATGGTAGATTGCTCCATCGAAATCAGAGCACCGGGGCTTCCTGTGCATGGGCATGGGTTTGTGAAGATTGGGATGCATCTAAAAAGCCAGATGAGAGGAAGAGCCGGATGGCACACCTGAAGTTACATTTAATTGTTAACTGCTTAGCTTTTTAGATGCGTTATACTTACTCTCTTTGTTTGGTATCAAAAGAAATTAAATGTAGGGTATTCTTCTTTTATATTGCGAATTTACTTCAAGACAGCTAACTCTTTCCAGATTTATTACTAAGTTAACTATTTCTATTTTCTAGGGCTATTTAAAGCTATGAGGAAGCAGGGCTATTTAAAGCCATGAGGTGAGCTGCAATGCATCATTCTTTGGTCCTCTATGCACTTCCCCCAATATATATTAGTTTGCTCATCCAGAGTACCATAGAAGAAAACTCGGTGCACAATATGTATGAGAATGTGAAGCATCGGGGAACACAAATGTTTACACTCTACATGTTATGTCTCAAGCCAACAGGTTGTGTGGTGGGTTCTTAATTAGGGCGTCCCCAACGGTTCTGCAACTTGCTAGCGAGGAGGAGCTAGCGTGTACCAATCAGCAACGAGGAAATCACCGCGCTAGCGACGTCGGAAGAGCTTAGCTCGCACGATCTTCAAAAATTTCAGTCTCGACAGTACTGAACCACTATTTGCTTTTTATTTTTTAATCGTTTCCTATTTCTACAGAGTTAGCGATTTGTAAAAGCTCACTGCAGACGCCCTTACGTGTAGGCTATCACCTACCTTAATTTTGATTGATTTATCAACCATGGTCCAGCTGAATGAAGCATACACAGATAGAACCGCACTGGGTTTCTGTGCATTTGGCTGCCCACCAGTTCACCAACCACAGTGCAGCCCAGCCGGTTGTCTTGTCTTACGGATCGATCCAGGCCAAAATGATCTACAATTAGGAGTGGAGGATGCATCTATTATGTACGTTCAAAAGCTAATAACAAAGTAAACTAGAACAAAAACAATATCTAAAGCACAAAAGCTTCCCTTCGTTGGAATCTTTTATGGTTATTTGTTGCTGACAAACTATCTATTGTAATTTGTAACTTCATTAATCTCTTGTCTGTACTATGTCTCAAACCAGACTTATATGTCAATGTAGATTTCATGTAGTGTCATCCTCTGCCACAGGATGTCATGGCACGCAGGACTACGTTCTACATCAATTCTCTAGGGCCACAAGAATCAAGTGGTGCATTGGATTTAGTCCCACATTAAATACTGATTATGGCGTACAACACGTAAGGCATATTAATCCTCACCCATATAGCTAATATTTTTTGATCGGGTTGTCTTAGGCCCTGTAAATATGAGCTTTTGGCCCCTTTTGTAATAGTAGCTTTTGTATTTTTCAAAAACCAAATAGCTTCTTGAAGCCAAATGCCCAAAACCTTATTGGTTTTGGCTTTCGGAGCTTTTGGCCTTTTGACAAGTTCAAAAGTTAAGATGCTAAAGCTCATAGGAAGCCCAAACAAACAGGCCGCAATTTATCGTGAGCTTTGGGTGTGGCAGCCATGAGATTTACAACCACCTTGATTTCTATCCAATGTGCACCATAGCATCATGTTGGTGTGGCAAGATGACACAAAGGATGATCAAAGGTTGCACAGCTAGGCAACGAATTTGTGTGCTTGTGCAGCTATGTTTCCTTTATTTCAATTTTAGTTTTGAATTATTATGAGCAACGGTTCCTTCATCCTGATGGTAATTTCAATATGTTGAAATTAGGATGGGTTCTCTTGAATCCCAATGGTAATTTCAGGTGCAAACGAAGGAGGCCACCATTCATTGCCATGTGATCTAGACGTGAAAAGTAGTTGCATTCTGATGGTTCTTTTTCTAACACCAAATTACATGTGTAAAATGTTTACTTTGAAAGCATCCAAAAATGAGGGCAATTGTGCTATTAAAAAGCAGCTGAGGTGAACTGGTTTGGCAAAGGTTCTTTATATATTTCTGTTTCATTTGTAGCTAGTAGCGAGCTTGCTGTACATTTGAGCGTGAAGAATCAACAGAGAATCCAAATGTGTACCCATAGAGCTGTCAATATATAGACTGTCATCCACCTTATCACTTGATTTAGCAACCAACATCACTTCAATGAATTAGGAATCTGTTGAAAACAAAATTTTTGTTACGTAATTGTCCTCGCCCAAGTGATTTGTCATAATGAGCCATGTGCATGGCAGTATGGCACAATGAAGGCAGAATTAATACGGAAGCAGCACCGCCCACTCGATATATGACTGCCTCACTGGTGCGAGTCTTCACATTAGAACCATGAGTTCCTTTCAACTTACTCCATTGTTGGCTACTGGTTCTGAAGGCCAAGTATAGCTTTCGCCTGCTAGACTAGCTCCTTTTATTTTATGGTATTATATTGTGTGCGATTGGGATGCATCAGAAAAGCCAGATGAGAGGAAGAGTAGTGTTTGTCTACCAGATATCAGTCAGATCGAATTGCATGTGTTTGTCTTCAAGCAGAGTATATGCTTCGGGCATTCTGTTCGAACACAAACATGAGGCCAGCGTGCATTGCAATACGTTGGACAGGTCATCTGACCTGTCCTACCCACCTTGGCCGCGTCTTGTCGACCCTGCCTTGTAACAAATATCTTGGATCCTGTGCACAAACTTCTCGGTCAGAGGAGTTCATTTTACTTTTCCAGATATATGAAATATGATGACCACAGGCACCGCAGATTAGTCTGTAATATAGTTTGAAGCAAGAGCAAATGTATATGGACGGTTTTGTTTCACTGTCTAGAATGACCCTTGAACACAACTGGAAGTCAAGACCGGTGAAGGCAATTACTTGTCTGACATGAAGATGCTATCTAGATATATAACCACATATTGAGCATCTTGACCTAATGTCAGTATTATCTTATCTTACAAGTATATTTTTGAAGGAAAGAAGATGTGTGTATGTATCGATCTTTATCTCATCGCATGTAACTGTTATCTTTAAGAGATCTCTTCTATCATCTAGGGGAGACTACACAATGTGTTTCTTGGGGTGGATTACAAGGGTTTGTAGGGCAGTTTTGCCAACTGCCCCTATCACACCATTTCGACACATGACAGGTTTGCACGGGCACCTAGATATTGTGATTTCAAACATCAAAAAATAAAAAAAGGCAAAAACTTTTTTGAAACCCAGGGAGGCCCCCACTTGTCAGCCACCCGCAACATTTTTTGCGTGAAATTACATGCTTCAAGTGTTGCATTCACTACAGGAAACTGGTCCTTGGCCGTGCAAAATGAAATACTGACGATGGCATACAACACATAAGGTGTAATAATCCTCACCTATATAGCTAATCCTTTTGGTCAGGTTAGTCCTAGTGTCTTAAGCCTTGAAAATTTGTGCTCTTGGCCTGCTTTTGGAGTACTAAGTTTTAGATTTTTCAAAACCCAAATAGCTATATAGAAGCCAAAAAGCCCAAAACCTTAGTGGTTTTTGGCTTTTGGAGCATTTTGGGTTCTGACAGGTTCAAAAGTTGAGGTGGTAAAGCCCTACGAAGCCCAAACAACAAACATAACTTAATTGGTCATGAGCTATGGCATGAGTTGGGCATGAGAGCACAACAACCTAGATTAGTATCCACCATGCACCCTACCATCAAACCTAGATGATGCAAAGTTCTGAATTATGAGCAACGGTTGCTTGCATGCACTTTCTCATGCTACATGTGGAAATTAGGGTGGATTCTCTGGAATCCCGATGGTAATTTGAGCTGCACGCAAGGCTGGCCACCATTCATGGCCATGAGATATATCCAGATGTGTACAGTGGTTGCATTCTGATGGTCCCCTTTATGACACCAAATTACAAATGTAAAGTATTTACTTTGAAAGCATCCAAAAAATGCCAGAAAGGGAGAAAAAAAACAAATTTGGGGCAACTGGGCTATTAAAAGCAGCTGAGGTGAACTGGTTTAGCAAAGGTTGTTCACACGTTTCTGTTTCATTTATAGCTAGTACAGCTTGCTGCACATGCGAACGTGAAGAATCAACAGGACAATGCAAATGTGTACCCATGGAGCTCTAAATGTATAGACTGTTGCAAAATTAATATGGATGCTGATATCCATATTAATATAGACTGTACCAATGGAGCTATAATTTAGGAGTCTGTTGCAAACAAAATATTTGTTACATAATTTTCCTCGCTCTAGTGATCCATCGTAATGAGACATGTGCATGGTACAACGAAGGCAGAATTAATATGGATGCTGCAGCGCCGAACCCACATATATATATATATATATATATATATATGACTGCCTCACTGGTGCGAGCCTCAGCACTAGAACCATGAGTTCCTTTCCACTTACTTCGTTATTGGTTACTGGTTCTCAAAGGTCAAGTATAGCTCTCGTTCTTTTTAGTTTATTGTATTGTGTGAGATTGGGATGCATCAGAAAAGCCAGATGAGAGGAACAATAGTGTTTGTCTAGAAGAGATTGGGATGCATTAGTGTTGACCTCGTGGAAACCAGTCGCATCCTTCCTCGTGCTCAACGTCATCGACCATGCCGATGGCTCTGTCCGTAACCAAAGAAATGCATGATTGTCAATGACAACCACTGGATAGGGACGTCGGAGGCCAAAATCCTCATGTGACTAATATTTTTTCGCAACCAGAGTCTAGTTGATTTCACACATCCAATGGCATTTGTAATGACTTGATCCTTGCATTGCAATGCTAATGACAATGTATTTGTGGTAGTTAATTAAAGTAGTCAACATGACATCCAAGTAAAAGACAAAGTCATTCATTTGAATAATCAATTTCCAGTTTACAATTTGATAATTCACATATAATTCGATCGAGAATGAACTTGTTGATAAACAATAGAACTCACCAGTAGTCGGCAGGGGGCTGTGATGGGCGATGGCTGATATGTGAAGCATCATGTCATGTGCCGTCAACAGGGGGCCCAAAAGGGCTTGTCACAACCCTAAAAGGCCAGGCCGGCCCAGCAGCCCGGAGGGGGGAGGCCACGCGCGCGCCCCCCAGGCCACCGCCGCTCGCCGCCACCTGCCGTCATCGCATCATTTGCTTGCTCATTAAGTTATATTATTTAGGGATAAAATAGGAACGGATTAGAAAATAAAGGAGATCTACTTCTCATGCAAGTCTTCGCAGGACTACAAATACAAAGATGTAACAAGGGAGATAAAATAAAGGGGTAACACCCAACAACAAGATCCCTAAAATAAAGGGGTAACACCACCACACAACCGCCGCCGCTAGTCACACCGCCTCTCCCATCCCCGGTCCTCCCCTTCTTCCTCTTCTCCAACAGCCCCAAAGAACCCGATTGCCGCGACGCGCCAACCACGATTGCCCCCACTAGCGTCCTGTCAACCCCGATTGTCGCTAGTCCACACCCCCTGCCTAACCCTTCCCCAACCCTGATTGTTGTCACGCCCGGCAGCCTACCGCCATGGGTCACTTCGGCCCAATCGATCCGATTTGTGGCGGCTGATATCGAAGACCGGGCCAATTCCACCACCAAAGCTTTCCCCACCACCGTCTTGATTCGGATTCTTGGACAATCGCATTCATGGAGGACCTCTCTTCTATGACTACAGCCCCGGCAAGCTGCCATGGACAACGACAACGCCATCCTTGACATCCCACGATGAACTGGTGGCCATGCCGACAACAACACCGCGATTGCCGACCATGTTGTTCGACGTGCGTGCCTTCGGCGTCATCTCAGCCACCACCGGCGACGTCCCTGCCATGGGTGCCGCCGATGGTGACAACGCGTTCCCGGGCGCCATCTACATCACCCTCTCCAAGATCAGCGACGCTACAAGGAACAAATACGCCTACCTCAAGGATGCACCCGCCATCGCCTTCGAGATCGGATCGCCACCACCGGCGTTCACCGGTTGCTTTCGGTGAAAAGCCTAACCAACTAGGCCAACGTCAAGATGCTCCAACAATGGCACAGATAAGTTTCCCCATTACAATGTCTTCTTTGACACCGGGAAAGCTAGGAGCATCCACCGACGGCTACCATTAGCGACAACTCAACGGCGTGCCGACGTCAAAGTTTGGCGTCACCGACCCCAACCCGGCGTCTTTGACATCGACAACGCCTACAAGGGCACCCCCAACAACATCGGCAACAATGTCGCTCTCGCCCTGCATCATCATCATCAATGGTTCGTCAAGAGGATTGCCAACAACGGCGACGACAACTCCAACATCCTCGGCGTCACCATCGATGTTGTTTCGACATCGACAACAACTCTAAGGGCACGAACAATGATGAACCATTGGCGGCCAACGTCAACGCTAGCGACGGGGCGTCGCCCCCATGGGCACCGCTACAGATGAGAACACCGACGCCCCCCCGTGCCG
Organism: Hyparrhenia diplandra; assembly: GCA_015847255.1. NCBI lineage: Eukaryota > Viridiplantae > Streptophyta > Magnoliopsida > Poales > Poaceae > Hyparrhenia > Hyparrhenia diplandra. The sequence goes on along the minus strand of JADLZK010004112.1, from coordinate 126,895 downwards.
TCAAGCAAGCTTGCATACCGATTCCGGCTATGATAGCAACAAGTGCATCGTGGGCACCTCGGGGACTCCTGATGACACCAGCGCCAGCTCCGGCGCATGCGCCCCATCAGCACCTCGACAACGGAACATCAGCTCCACCAAAGACACGAGGTATTCCGCTATCCACCTAATAATAGCGGTAATTCTGGAGTTCATCTGCATGCCAAACAAGATGCCACTTGATTGCTGCCGCCACGGGGACTTCCAGCCCAATCGATCCGGTTTGTGATACATCAAAGAATAGGGACCATGGACAGCAGGCAGAATGGGGCGGTGCTTAGTGAATACGACGCTCAGCTCGATGGAGATTGCCAAGCAAACCGCAGGCCCGGGGACAGGTTGGCATGGCTTAATTACCGGCATCTCGCAACACGGCAGTGGCTCCGACTCACCGCTTGCCACTCGCAAGGCAGGCGAGGCATCGCACGGATGGAAACACGACCGTAAGCGCCCTCTGTGTGTGTGACGACACCTCTGACGACCCTTCGGCTAGAAGGCTGGCAGGAAGTGAGGTTGTGGGTTTCTCGCCTTCTTGGCCTGGTGGGGATGCCTCGTCTTAGGAGTTGGGCCACACGGGTGCCTATAGGGTCGAATTTTGCTACTATTTAAGAACTAGTATAATGCGCGTGCTAACGCCATGGTTTTGCTTTTGGAAACTATTAGTTTAAATCAGATATAAGAAGGTATTGTACCATTTTTTTGTCAGATGAACCATCGAAGTTTGGTGCTTCCTTGTGTATTTCTTTAAAACATAAACATGTAAATTACATTGTAGCTAACTTCTTAATCAAGAATTGGATATCTTCAGGGAGCTTGTCACAACATTCTTTTCTGATTTTTGTCAAGATGTCACTCACGTTGTTTCCTCCTCGCTTCTTCTCTTTTTCGTCGGACATATCATCTCAACGATTTCATGAACGCTGAGCCTCATCTGCAGATTTCAGGAATGAATAAGGCATAACAAAAGTGGTATATACACCTATGAAAAACATACTTGCGATGTTGGTGCTATCCCCTAGGGCTCCGTGTCTATCTCTGGACGTAGACATTGTGTTACTATATCAAACAACCAAAGGTTGATTAACAGATAGTCTGAAATTCATTTGACACTCTTGGCACAAACAAACATAGTTGTCACAAATATGATTCCAATGCCTAGTACAAAGGTCAATTGAATGTCCCCTACGACGCACTGCTCTATAGTCTGATATACATATATAAACTGTCTTTCTCAAGAGAACAGACTCATAAGCTTAGCCAAATCATAGGTGGTTGTGGTTGGTGATATCTAAGAGATGATTTAGTCTACTGTAGACTCACTGCAAATTCAGTCACATGTGAGAAACCAGAACTTACTGGGGGGATGATCTTTTCTGATTGTGATGACTTTGCATCCACACGCTGCCCTTCAGCTTCTCCCTGCGACAGAGATCAGACTATTTCAAAGATTTAGTGTGATCGAAGCAGCCATATTTCAAAGATCTATGCATATTTCAAAGACTCGGAACATAAGAATTTACCAGAGGCACATCCCTAAACCCTAAATAGAGAGAATAATTCTTTTTATATCTAGGAACAAAAGGAAAAAGAAAAAAGAAGATCGAATGCACTTGGAAAAAAGAAGATCAAATTGATGATCGCTGCACCTACTATTCTCCACGACATTGCTAGATAAATTAAATGAGGACTGCAAGTCTGTATCTTGCTGCCAGAACACCAACAGACACAAGTTGAACAAGAGTTGTGCTACCAACCTTAAGATTGAGGAGCTTTTAGAGATCAGGAGCCAACCGTAGAAAATCGAGGGTAAAAAGAGGGGAGAGCTGGAGGAATGGCCGTAGAGAGGAATGGTGCTCCCGTGGCCAACTTGAAGCCCTGACGTTGACGGATCACGACACGGACGCGATCAATCAAGAGCGCTGCGCCGGTGATCGAACGCGCGACAATGCCGCCGTTCCCCTCGAACCGCGCTGCTATACCCGATCAGGGACTGGGGCGACGTATATATATATTACATCCGATCCAACCCTAAAGCACAACGTACGTGCTAAAGTAATGAATTTGATGATAGTGAGCAGTGCTTCTATTGATCCTCATAAATTCGATGATCGTGATCCAAGAAGGCGAGTACCTGTGTTTGCGATTGTTGCGAGTTGGGCATCAGCTCCTAGTAGCTGATGACTGTAGGGAAGGCGATTGTAGAGATGTTTTTTTTTTTTTTTGATGTTCCTAGGTTTCGAACCGTGGTTGCCATGAGGAAATCTAGGGTGAACTTGAGGTGAGGTGGAGGAGCTGAGGTGTAAGATGCATTGGTCAAACTTTGGATCTCAGCCCTCGGTTTTAAGATCTATTGGTTGGTGAGCATTTGTCTAAAAATATTATAAACTGTGACCTTATAGTAAGATTTATAGGATTGGAGGGGGTGCCCTGGCTCACTTATTGCGTCCTGGCCATCATCATCCCTGTCCATCTTCTAAAGTTCCAGATCTAAGAAACAGGGTCCCAAGCAAATATTTAGTGAGTGTTTAGTTTCATTTTTTATGTCTTGTCTAGCATTGTCCTCCCAAGTATAAATCACTTTGACTTTTTTAGTACATCGAATTTGCTATCAACCTAAACATAATGTATATCTAGATACATAGCAAAATCGATGTATGAAAAAAGTCAAATTGATTTATAATTTGGAGGAGAAAGTTAAATGTGCACTAGTATGAGAGTAGAATGCTAGTGTGCCATGTAAATTTTTGGTTATGGTAAATGATTTACGTGGTGTGTGATCAATTCTTACAATTATGGTAAATGTTTGGGTTATTCATGTTCCTACTACATCTCAGTAAGCTGACGTCATCACAAAGGGCGTTCCCAATCTTGTTGTTTTAGGAGTTTCGGTCCAGCCTTAATGTTAGCGATGCTTTCGATTAGACTGCAGGGGAGTGTTTGCATAACTATAGTTAAACCTATTATTTGATGTCATCACGGTTGATCATATAGGCAATATCATATCTCAAGTGCCTCTTCTCTTTGGTCTCTCATATATCCGACTAGTTGCAAGAGTGAGTGTGCGGCAAAATAATATATTAATACAAAGTGATGATACATGGCCGTTGATCCTTAAGGGATCCCTCTTCCTATTGCCTTAAATCCATTTTTTTTCTAATCGCAGCTCCATCACAGCTGTATTGCCATCGACTTCTTCTGTGTTCCCTGCTATATTATTTGGTAATATATATATAGCACAATGGAGAGCAATCTTGATGGCCATTCAGTGAGGTGGGTGTGCATATAAATTGGTCAATGCTGAACGCAAGCCCTACCACAATCCTCCATATTACTGCACCTAGTAGGGTCAGCTTAAAAGGGCAATCTACGTGTTCTGGATCCTGATCCAGCGGTGGCAAAGAGAAAGTAGGTGCCCAATGGATTCAAATCCAGATCCATGACCAGGTGTATTCCTCCCCAATCCCATGAACATCTTCATCGTTCTTCTCTGTGTTGAATGAATTGTCCTCGTGATGCACCGAACCATTGATGTGCTGAATTTCTGATGCTTGAATCCTTCCCAACCCTTCTAACTTGTGATGTATGAATCCATCTCCTTCATAATTAATGGATTTGATTTGTGGTTGAGTTAATTTATGATGTGTTCAATTCTTCCATTGTCTATGATGTACAAATTCTTAATGGAGAAATGTTTGATGGAGCGGTGGCGATGACAATAACGAGTATCTCCAATGAACATGCATGTTGTAGTGAATGTTCCATTAATAGTAAGCAACCCTATATGTTTCCAATACATCAATTTGTTAAATACATTTGTATAAGCATACATGCATTTATGTGATTTTTAAATGTACTATAGCTAGGCAATTGACCAAATCACTTGGCTTAAGGACGCACTCTCATACTTTGGGGTTCAACAAGTGGATCTCCAAAAATTCATGATTTGAAACATTAATTAGGTCCACAAGTCCAATGTCGAATTAGCTTTAACATCACCTGTAGGAACACAGGTTGAAATCTTCAACAAATCTCGAGGGCTGGAATGAATGTACATCCGAGCAGCACGTGGTTGCAGAAAAATATGTTGTCATGGCATGTGTATAGAAGCTTCATGAAATTAGGTACACCGTGCCTTCATTCTCCTCATTTGTTGATGACTGCATAAAGGAGGAATATGAGTCATGATGTTGTGGGACTGTGTGCAAGCATAGCTTGGAGCAACCAAAACGATGTGGTAATCTCCAAGTTGAACTCGTAACTTATATCTAGATATGTTAATTTATCACTTATCTATAAAGCATGGGTCTCATAAAAATTTTGTGCCAATAATTACAGGTTCATGTGTATGGCTCAACCTACGCTGGGTGTAGTTATGAATCAATTCTAACCTAGACAATGAATCGATTGAGTTATGCTTGGACATATGCTAATGAAAGGCCAACACTCACTACTGATGGATATGAGGCAAAGGTGCTTGAGACTAAGATTGGAGATCCACCGACTATTCCAGCCCACTTAATCATCATCAGTACACCATGTCGTCGTAGTTGTGGAGAAAAGGAGGATGTATTAGTTAGAACAATGTTCTACATTTCACATATTTGTAGAATCCACATCGTTGACCTACACTTCACCGAGTTATTTGTACAATATCACGGTGAACATGTAGTAGTAGTTGAACATATTTTGGTTGTAATGATTTGTTTTAAATTATGAAAGTTGGTATTAATTTTTTGAATGTGCACATTATTTATTAGTTAATACATGTTGTGTACTTTAATTATAAGTTAACTACATAATTTAAACCAAAACAAATCATGAATAAAAATAAAATGAAATAAAAAAAGTTTTTCATTTGAGGTCATTTGGAGTTGTAATATTGATTTTTATAAAGATAAAAACTTCGTAATTATGATAAAGTTAAAGTTGTAATATTAACCAAAACTTAGTTAATATTGATTTTTATATTTTTATGATAAAAACTCCTAGTTTTCATGATATAAAGTTTTTTTATAAAGTTTTTATATTTTTACGACTCCAAACTAATTGTTGGTATTTATTAATTGCTCACAATAAAGATAAGATATCCGCAAAGATAGAAATACAGTTTGTAGCATTTCACCAAAAGATGAATTCTCGGTTTTAATATCGAACCCAAAGGAACAATAGGTGAATATAACTAAGATCTAACTTAACCCAATTTTATAATAATAAAGATAATCTAAGATAGCTATGATAATGGTATTCCGGAGATAGATGATATAGAGGCTCATCTAATGCGGTAAAGACAATCATAACTAGTCTTGAGTAAAAGACATCTAAGTGATTACCAATCATTAAGTCTAAGCATAGCGGGTAAAATATTCTCATATATAGCATATCCAAATCATAATTATAGCGTAAAAGAATATCAACTAAGGAGGATTTACGATGTAATAAACTAGCCTCCAACGCAACCATGTCATACCATTCACGATATGTGGAAGGAGGATTATAGAAGACTCAATCAGGTTGTCACCCTCACGAACTACCACACGACCCATCATATAGCGGGCATCCACAAATAACTTATATCTAAGCACCATGCTTACATATAACTTATGACTTAACTCCCCTAGATTAGAGCTAAGATGTCCACGATCTCATGCATATAATCATCATCAATATCAAACTAGAATATACTAAGAACATAACAATGAGTAATATAATGAAATAAAGCAAAGTCATAATAAGAAATCAAATAAGAGTATTACCAAATCTCCAATAATAACAGATATGAAGGCTTGAGCAATGCTCGGACTCTTACTTGAGTCTCTAACAAATTGTCTAAACTATATATCTTGAAGAACTAGAGCCCTCTAATCTCTAATCTATTACAATGAAGAGTGTAATCCGAGATATACATTGAAGAGAGAGAGTTTCTCACATTGGGACCCCTCTCTAATCAATGAGATGAGATGAATAATGAATTAGGGTTTCGGGGTACCCCTGCTCTTGCTTATATAAGCCGGTGGGATGAATCTCAGCCCATGGATCAAACCGACTTGATTGGATGGCCTAGATCTACTCCTTAGGTTGGTTGTGAGAATCTTCCGAAGTAGGACATGGCTAGGTGGCGGACTTTGCGGTCCCACCTATCGGGCCACGCGGCCCCACCTTCCGATAGGTGGGCCCCAACCTGTGCAAGCTATCTTCTTTGTTCATTTAGGTCCCCTGGACTTTATACTAATAACCTTGATTTGGTCATTTTCTTCTGTTTCTCTATTTCTTTTCTTTTGAGTCATTTTCCTGTCTTTACGATTATTTTTGCAAAATAGAGTATACACCAAAACTCGTGGAATTGATTGGTAATAATAATATTTTATATTATTTATCTATAATTTAGTAGGGAAATAAATACTTAATTTTAGACATTATCTACCATCAACACTAGTTTCAAAGCCCTAGACACTCTCAAATTGAAAACTCATGAATACCTAGAATTCATAACTTATCAAGATATACATACTTTATTTAGTTTTTTTTTGCATTTGAGAAAGTGTTAGGAAAGTATAGCTCTAAATTCACACGTCTCTCTCATAGTTCCATGAACTCTGTGTAGATCTTAATGAGTTCTAACACCTTTGTATTCAAAAAAGTTCTTTATCCGAGGTCATTTAGTGTTCCGTTTGACGAGGATTGACCAAGTCAAATCTTGATTTCTTTAAAGAAAATGACACCTTCGCTATAATTTAAACTTTTGACGGTTTCAAATCGAAAAGGTCATGAATACCAAGTTTTTGTTAAAATCTCCAAGATCTACACTTGTTATTTTTGTCAATTTCTCATTTGACAAAGTTTGGATGTCTAGAATTTCATATTTTTAATTTTTACACCTCCAAACCAGTTTTCAAGCCATAAACGGTCTCAAATTGAAAACCCATGAATGCCCAAAATTCATAACTTATCAATATCTACAAACTCTATTTAGGTTACCTTTGCATTTGAGAAAGTTTTAGGAAAGTATATCTCTAAATTAACACATGTCTCCTGTATTTGCATAAACTCTATATGAGATCCATGATTTTGTGACTAGTGTTTACTAACACTTTCTCAAAAAGGAAAAATGACCTATATAAAGATGGTAGATCTTGATGAGTTCTAACACCTAAATTAACACATGTCTCCTGCCGCCGGACTAGATCCCGTCCGCTCCCCGCCTTGGATCAATCACTAGGGAAGCCTCCTCGCCACCGTCAACATGGCCTGCTGCACTGGGGAGAAGACGACCGCCGAGGAGGAAGGAAGAGCGCCACCATCCATGGCCTGCTGCTTGCCCCGCGCATCTGCTCACCGCCATAGCTCCGCGCCACATGGAGAGGCCGGAGGATCCAATTGCGGGTAGGGGAGGGGAGGAGGGCACCACCATGGGAGGGAGGGCAGGTGGCCAGCCGGGAGGGTGATGGAGGGGGCGGGGTCGCTAGGATCGCGAGAGGTTGTAGTTTTGGTGTCGCGGGAGAGGGCCGGCACCGCTGAGGGAGAGAGGTCGAGTGAGGCAGGAGAGAAAGTGAGTGGCAAACCCTAACTGTCCATTTTATACTTGAAGTGGCTATCGGGTCTTGTTTGGGCCAGTTGGGCCTCAGCAGCTTTGTTTCGTGACAGGCTTTTTAGAATGCCCAACACGAAAAATCGTTTTACCATGGCAGGCACCTTAAAACGCCTGCCATGGAAAAGAACCTACTAGCTGCATTTAAGATTCTCATAATCTGTTTGAGGAGTGCCGGTGCAAAACTCTACTAGCTAGTCTTGCAAGAGTTAACGAGCAACTTCAAGCTGCAAGCAAGCTGAAATCAAATCGATCAATACACTACCTCTGTTCCTGACAATGTTCTCATTTATTTGCCTATTTATATGTGGTGAGACAAGAATCATAAACTTGTTATTAAGAAGTGCCAACAGTGCAGGTATGATTCTATTGGAGAAATAAATATATTTGGTGCAGTGGCACTAATATCTATCAGTAGACAATTGCATTTACTCTCGATGAGACAAAGTCAGAAATCAAACGGAATTGGCCTGTGCACTTTTGTTCCTATGTACTATACCTCTAACCGCAGCTTTAGATCAGATCACCATTCAGAAGAAACTCATTGAAACATTGTATGAGGATGTCAACACACAAATTTATGGGAATATAGGAGTTAGAGGCATCGGGAGTATCATAGATGCCAGGTTTTCGGTTTCTGCGACAGAGTCCTCCAGCGTAGGCTTGTGGTACAAGCAAACCAGACCATGATCTGGAGATTTCTTGCTGCATTAGCCAGTCATGTAGAAGTGCAAAATGACTATGAAGATATTACGTACAACACCTAGCCTCCTCACCAATGAAGCAGGGATCGTTCTCCCTATATGCTGTTGATGTTATGATTTTTCTTCGGCCTACACAAAGTGACATTTCTGTTTGTAGCGAGACATCAGGACTCAAGACCAATGTGCATAAGAGTAACATCATACCTATCCAATGCGCCGCTTTCGATATCAAGATCACTGTTCATCATGTGAGTTGCTTGACTCCCGGTGGAAATATTTGGGGTCGCCCCCCTCCCTTGCGAAGTTGATAAAGGAACAGATGCATCCTTTTATTAATCAGATTTCTGGTCACCAAGCAAAAACCTGTAAAAGTCACATGACTGCTGACCTTCTAATAAAGGTACGGCGCGTCGACATATTATTCTAGTACAGTTTTCTTGTTACCTCAATGTTCGTGATTTATGTTGCTATGACAGAGACCTCCCACATTGGGCAATCAAAGAATATATTGATAGACGAGGCTTTCTTTGGAAAGGTAGGAAGGATGTGAAGGGCGAACACACAGGGCATGGTCTAAGGTATGTCGTCCACCTGAGTTTTGTGTTCTTGGCATCTCAGATCTTCAGAAACTCAGAAGGCCCATCTGAATGACATGACTTTAATTGATGAAAACTGACCCAAATCTTCTATAGACAGAATTCCCCATTCAAGTTCGTCGATGTGTATGAACTTTCTTATCAATGGCAGTCATTTATGAAATTGGTTATTGAGCTCATACATTTTTTTGGACAGAAAGATGGCTTCACGGTCAATGTATTTCTGGTATTGCTCCACAGTCGTTTTCTCCGATTCCTAAGAGAACGAGAAAAAGAAAACACACTATCCTGGAATGTCTCACAAATCAGACATGGATCTCGGATCTGCAAGGTGCACTTTCAGTGAATTCCACTGTGGAATTCCTTGAACTCTAGAAAACTCCGTCTAATGTGGAACTACAGCCTGGTGTGGAGGATTCTCATATTTAGAAACTCAGATCATTTTGTTGATGAAAAACTCAGCTGAAATGGACAGTATACAACAAAAATGAGCATATAGGGGTTTATTCTAGGGATCGGTGAGACTATAATTTCTTGGGTGGAGGATCTGGAAGAATTGGGCACTAGCTAAAATGTCTTGCTTTTTCAGTTGGCTTGTCGCACAATAGATGCTGGGAAAAAGATCGATAGGCTAGCTAGGCAGGGTATTACTCTTGAGTCTTGACTATCACTCTCGTAGCCTTGTTTTGTGACGAAGACGCTGATACTATAAATCATCTTCTGGTAGACTGTGTTTGCACAAGATTTTTGGTTTGGCCTGCTTCAGAAGGTTGGCATGCATAGCATATCTTTGAGGCCTGGCGGGACAGAGATAGCAGAGCTAGCTGCTGGATTTTGAATGGATCATCGCACATCCATCCATCTCAAAAACTTGGATTCATTGTAGTTTTTCTTTGAAATAATGAAAAATCCGCCTACAACTTTCTTAGGGATAGAAGCATCAGACTAGAAAGTACAAACACTTGCACTAATAATTTAAACTTGTCATAGGTTGGAAACTAAAATCCAGAGGGTCTACCCCATAGACAAAGAAGTGCATGGCTCCTTATTCTAGTATGGTATAGACCTGGCGAATCTGTTCTCTGTTTACATCCCAGCGATGTAATAAAACCCAAAATTGAAGCCAATGTGTCCCCTGAAAGAACCCGCAAAAATGTTTTGCTTGAATTTCAAACACCATATCATTCCTTCTGATCCAAATTGCCCAGCAAAAAGTTACAGGCCAAAACATTAATATGTGCTTGCATACTAGTAGCATCTCAAACAAAATGTTTGCTTATTTTTTTTTTTTGTCTTGCATGTACGGCACTTTGTTTCAACTGAACTGACATATGCTACTTAACCGTTGGAGACTTCCAAGATTCTGCAGCTGCAGCAAACTTGTTTGGTCCAAGATTGAGGGCTTTATATCATATATGATTCTTTTCGTGGGACCTGTGGACAGCAGTGATTCTTCTGTAATGGAAACTAAGATGTTTAAATCTTGGTTATCATTTGGCTTTTTCCAAGATAATGGAAGGAAACTTCAGTAGTTCGCATGCATTTCAATATTCCGTGTTATCGCACAGTTTCATTCAAGTATTTGAGACACATTGCAAGGTATGAAGTTCAATTTAACTATATTCACAACAATGGATTAATCACTTAATATAAAGCATTACAATATCCTAGCCTAATGGAACTCGCATGGCACCCAACCCATTGTGTTGTGTTGATCGAGCAGGAAGGCAAGAGCAAGCTGTGTGATTAATTCCAGTATGTTGGATACATGCATCTTGTTTGTATAACTGCAACTTTATTCACACTTGCTCCTTTTGTATTTGACTGGCACTGGCATTATCAGCATGTAGTGTATCACAGGAGTTATTATTTCTCTCTTTTTTTCAAAAAAAAAGTCACATTTATATAAACACTGAACTACTCTCTTCGGCACATCCACATTTTATAAATAGTGCAGGAGATGGAAAGAGTAGGAGTATTGGAGTGGGGATAGGCAGTCCCGTGCATGGATTCCCTGTGAGGCTGTGACCTGGGATTATTGGGCTGCTAGCGAAGTAAATAGGAATCAGAGACATCAGTAGCGCCAACAACACTATGGCTTGCACTTCTTGTGACCGGCTGCTTGGCAGATATGTTAGCCATATGTGCTGCCTTTTTCCTGAACGTGCCCGAGTTCAAAGTGCGACAGAATTTGCAGGATCATCTGGAGGTGTGTACAGTGCAGTATGTTTTGCAAGCATCATGAACATGGTGGTATAACTAATGATCATTATTTACTTTACGCCACCCCTGTCACTGCAGCTGAAGCATGCTACTAGTACTGTTATATATTTATATATGCACACTGAAGTCCGTCCACTTTGGTTTTGTTCACATTCTTGTTCTTGTGCGACACAAGTAACTATTATATACCAAATTGAAGAGTAGTACTCAAGTGGATAGGTAATCCCATCCACACAATGCACCTGTGACGATGCAAACATGCTCCTTGCTGTATGATAAAATAAATTAGGACATGTTATGGTATATATAGAGTTGCTTGGCAGCAGAAGGGCTAGTCACCAGTGATCCAAGGGGCACCTTTAGCACTGGACCGTTCAACGCTGATTTTTATCTTTAGCAACAGATGTCCGATGCAGTTTATTAAGTGTTGTGGTGTAGTTGTGCATCCATGAGTTTTCAGTGACACAAACTGAAAGCTGTACCAGCTTCGGATTTTGGGTTTGTAGTTGTGCATCCATGCGTCTTGAAAAACCAAATCCTTAATTTATCTAGAAAGAGGTTCGCTTGGGTAATGGTAGACCACCATCAAATTATCCAGCATCAAATGAAATGTCTTTCTTTTTACTCGTATGTGTGAGATTATCTCCAGAACAAAGGACCTAAAAGAAGCTGGGACATCCATAAACTTTCTATTGTTTGTTGCGAATAAAACCGGCACTGTGAGTTTGTTTGCGCATGTATCGTTTGTTAGTATTCAGCAGTGAAAGAATTCGAATCCCTTCTACTGAACGACCCAGGTGCTTGACCCGTGTGCTCTTGAGTTGTCATCACAGAAACATACTGGAAGATGAACTCTAGCTCTGTGAGTTTCGAGGTTTCAATTTTCCACAGATTGCATCTACGTGTAAGTTGACCCAGAAATATGCGCCTACATATGGAATTTGGTCTTCTTTTTCTGCTATATTTTAGTTGCTTCCACAACTATCAAGTTCCATTTTCAAGCTAGATTGCTGAAACCTAAAAACACTCATCCACAAATTATTCAAAGCATGAATGTTATATCATTATTAACGAATTCAGTCCTAGCACCCCTTTGTAAACTCTTGGAGAAGGTAAATACCTGAAGCAACATTGCCTGGCCATCTTAATCAGAGTACATGTGCTACATATATAAGACCCAATGCGCACATTTAGTGCTCACACGAGCCACAGGTGGCATTTTTTTTTAAAAAAAAACTACACAGGTGGTATTGATTTTTGTTTCTGTATATATCTCCACGCAGCTCAAATTCGAAGGTGGTCTCTATATATTTGTGTAAGGCAGGACCATATTATTGGGACTAGATCAAAATAAAGCAATAGCTAGAGAAGCTCCAAATTAATCTCTCGGACTAGGAGTTCGAGGCATCCGGAACATACTGGATGCTCTTCTGGAGTGAGTGCAATGAATAGCCTCAATGTAAATCTAGGGAAAGTAATGGCTTGGTTGGCTCTCCCTCAACTTGACCGACATTTGATGGAAGCTTCACAACTTTGTTAGCAGTGGTGCCTCTAGATGTAGCAGGAGACAACAAACAGAGGAACAAATTCATCGGTAAGAGCACTCACAGTGGTGACCCGTAGAGTCCATAATCTAGGATATCGTTCTAAGACTCTAGTCCTTACAATGTGGATTTCTTTTTATAGAGTCGAGATAAAAAAACAACCAATTAATTTCTCCCTTTATCAGGATCCTCTGCGGCTAAGAATAGCCGGCGGTGCTCGTCGCGACGTCCGCACGGTTGGACGAGCGGACAGGATCGAATTTCCGCCGCGAGGACTCTGCGCTGGTCGCTGGCTGCGGCGACTGCTCTCCACGATGGCACCAGTGCGGTGCGGCGCAGCCGACAGGGACGATGCGTTTGCGGTGGATGGGAGGCAATGGAGATGCACGCTTGGCCAAACAAACCGAACCGAGGTGGGCGCGGCTAGCTTGGAGGCAACGCTGGAGGTCCGCGAGCGGCGGACGGACCACCTCGCCCTAAAGCTCGTCGCCGGCAGCCGCGCTGATGCCTGCCCTCACGTGTCGCCGCGGCATCTCACGCGGGAAGGGGCAAGAACAGGAGCGCGCTTGGGGAGATGGTTCACCGGATCTGGAGACACACCAGTGCGGCCCCGGACTGGTTCCTTCGGTCTCGATCCCTAGGTAGACGTCGAGTCTAGGTAAGAAACCGAGTCTTCGTTTTTCTCCGTCTTTCTTCAATAAATGTCCCGCCAGCTCAGCAAAATGCCTACGTGGCAGGCTAAGAAACTGACATACATCTTTGATAGTGCACATGACTATAACAAGTAAGCTCTGAGTATTATCGTGTAATGTTGGATTTGCAACCATAATATATATTAATCACAGTATTCATATGTGATGCATCTTGGATGTAAAATTTGATGGCCAGCGGCAATGCATGATGACACATTACAGGGATGGGTTACAACAAAACTTAAAAACTCTCAAGGAAGGAAAGAAAAAAACTCTCAAGGACACATGGAGAATTGACCTCGAACACACAAGCATTCCTTTGCTTCCATAGCATCCACGCACTCAAGATGTTGAGGCTGTTGACCCCTTTTGCTAGCTCTCTGGCACCAAGCATTCCCTTGCTTCGTTCAATATTGCTAGGCACCAGCTGCAGCAAGTTAAGTGCATTGAGCATCCTATTCCAAAATTTTCTTGCAAAGACACAGGTTGTAAGAATGTGCTGGACTATATATGCCTTGCCCCTGAAAGCATCCACACTGGTTTTTACTAGCTATGAATGCAAAGAATCAACCACCAACTTCCTGCTGCAATAAAGGTGATGATGCCATTAATCAACTACTTCTCTCCATGGTGGTAAACTAGAAACATGTCTATTCGAGAAATAAATAAAGATACTGGCACTAATAATATATCTGTCACTAGACAATTCCATTTATTGGCATAAGTGACAAATCAAACAGCATTATTAGCCTGTGTACTTTGGTTCCTATATATACACACACCTCCCTAGGGCGCAGCTTCACTTCAGTTCACCATTCAGAACAAACCCATTGACACATGGTGCGTAGCATGAATAAATATGTATAGCAGCTGTAAGAGCAGGTCCTCCGCAGTTAATTGTATGTGGCATATATATAGGAGTTTGAGGCATCGGGAGCATGATAGGCGCTGCGTTCTGGGGTTTAGTAATGGAGTCATCCAGCATCGGGATTGTAGCTCAGTTGTGTACTAGAGAGAGTTGGACATCCTGTGTGTTTGTGATGCTTGAGATGATTATGCCAAAGTGACTTGCACCGCATCCTGTGTGTTAGTCATCAGCTGACATGACCATGACTACAGTTTGTCCCATTCCCTCGGACTGAATGTCTTGTAATGGCATATGTGTTGCAGTGTATCTGTGTAAATTAGTCTAATTTCCAGCTTAATCCACTCGCATAAACATGATGTAGGTAGATAGAAGAGCCTCAGCAGCATTCAAATATTTAATGGTGCCCTCGATTGCAGAATATCAGCAGGTGGGATGTCTCCTCCCTCGCGTTGAACCCTAAACAAATTAAACTAGACGCACCTAGTGTTGTTTTAATTGCATCATAGAAGTATATATGTAGTCTTTCCATCCTAGTAACTTTTTTTTTAGATAAAGAATAAAAATATCCATCATCTTTTTTTTCGTTAGAATTAGGCCAATTACTACAAACCTAGCCCATAGGCTACAACATCTGGATGTCTTTACAGGAACACTCTCAGAAAAGAAGAAACAGGGAAATTGTTGAAAGCCATCCATTAGAACTGAAAAACTGCAGCATAGTTGTCTCAAGATGTTGTCCTGCTGCGACCAACACCTCTCATAGCTCGTCACGCTGTGCCCACTATCGGAGACAGTGAGTTCCACTGAATAGTACCTGCATAAAAGATTTTGGTATACATTTGTCAACAAAATAATATTGTTTCTCGTTATCCAAATTGCCCTGCAAAGTGGTGATGCTGCAGGTAATAACAGTGAGTTTACTTTTTTATTGTTCCTCTTTGACCAAATATTAAAAAGATCATCTATACGCTATGGGGATGTTAAAACAAAAAGTAAATGCACTGATCGCCACAAGAACTTGGCATAAATATTCTTTAGATAATGCATAAATTAACTGTCCACGCGCCTGTCCTTCTAGATCCTAACAGCGCCCTCTGCATGTCCCGCCTTCTCTAATTTAAAGTAATAATAAAAAAGGTCATTTATCACCAGTCGCACCATGAATTTACTGCTCCAAGACAGCTAAAATGGAAAGCCATTTATCCACTGCTATATATTTCGATGATAGTACTCTCATTCATTAAACTATTGATATATGCCAAACTGGAACCAAAATCTATTATAGATGCAGGACTATGTATGCAATATTACTCGCAGATTAAATTGTATTGGAATGCATATTCTGGTTCTTCTCTTTATATACCTCCATGTGCAGTTCTAGTTTCACGGTTCCAAACAAACTCCATGCATATGGTAGACTGTGTGGCCTGAGCAAGATGGGCTCATAAATAAGTACATGTACACAGGAGTTAGAGGCACTGGGAGAATGGTACATGCTATTGGAACTGGTATCTCTGGAAAACTGATGCATCACTCGATTAGAGAACTGATAGTACATACAAGTATACTAGGAGCAACATCTGTAGCAGCAGCAAAAATATCCGATCCTTTCTTCACTGATGCATGAGAGCAGCAGCACAAGAACAACGAGGATGTGTGATTCACTTGCACTACTGACGAAATGATTTTGCGAGACACAACCAATTATTAACCGTGGCGGACACTTCTTTTGCCCACCACGGTTAATACCCCTGATTAACCGTGGCGGACATATTTTAGGGGGTGTTTGGCAGGGCTGATCGGAAGGGGGCTTCACTAGAGGAGCCGGAGCCGTTTTAGAGATGCTCGAAATTGAGGCTCCTCCAAAAGGTCTACGGCTCCTCCTTTTTCCACTAAAAAACGGCTCCAAACAACTCCTCCCAGACCGTTTGGTAGGGCTCCTCCCGGAGGAGCCGGAGCCGTAGCCAAGAAGAGGTCATGCGAAATAGGTCCTTATTTTCCGTGGAGGGCACCTTTAAAGTCCCTCCACGGAAAAAGCAAAGGCCCAACAAGCCCAGTAAAGCACGATAACCACCTTCGAGTATAAATACAAATGTTAGGGTTTGCCACTTACTTTCACTCTTCAGCCCATCCCGAGCGCATCTCTCTCACTGCGCACCACAACTCCTCCCCGCCGCGCCTCACTCCCCACCGCACCGCGTCTCCCTCCTCCCCACGGGCGTCCTTCCCTCTCCTCCCTCCTCTTCATGGTGGCGGCGGCGGCGGCGGTGTTGCGGTGGCGTTGGACTGTGGCGACGCGACGGCGCACGGCCACGGCGGGGCGTGTGGGGGCGGTGGTGCCGCCCCCGTCGGCCACAACAGCGGTGTTCTTCTTCACCGAGCACGGTGTGGTGGATCCAGCCCGCCCACGCTGGGTCAACCAGATCCGCGGCCGGCGTTCCCTCCTGTCTCTCCGGCGGAGGCGGCAGCACCCAACTGGTGGTGGAGCTGCCAGAACGGCTGCGGGCGTGGCGCGAGACCAAGACCTTGGCCCATATCCGGGCCCGTCTCGGGCTTTTTTTTCATTAACCGCGACGGGCACAGGCTGCCTGCCACGGTTGTTCCTACATTCCGTGACCTTTCATGCACAACAGGCGCTCATGCCCGCCATGCAAAATCGATTTTGCCCGTCACCCAAAATCATTTAGTTAGGAGTGTTGAGCGTAGAATAGGAAACTTCTTTGCAGCATTCCAGTGCCAAGTAGGGATTTTGCGTATCAACCGAAGTCACCTATGTATGTACAAGTGGCAAAACGATTCTGAAGGTGATCGAGTCGCCACGTGTTGGCAGCGATTCTGTCTCTTGTATTGAGAAACAGAAACATTTTTAGTGGCAAAATGTGGCCTGATTCTTGCTTTCCTTGAAGGCTTCAACACAAATATACCTTGTATAAATACTGTAAGCCAAACATGTTTACTAAATAACAGACTACACTTCTAGTGCTTGCTAACAATGAGGCGGGGCACAATTTGTTAAGCCTTGGCATCCTTATCCTTCAGTTCCTTATTGCAGTCTCGTGTCGCTGTCCGCACGACGAGAGTAAGCATGATCGAAACAAACAAGCAGCACACTGGGCTGGGAGAATACTAGCTGCATTTAAGATTCTCATAATCTGTTTGAGGAGTGCCGGTGCAAAACTCTACTAGCTAGTCTTGCAAGAGTTAACGAGCAACTTCAAGCTGCAAGCAAGCTGAAATCAAATCGATCAATACACTACCTCTGTTCCTGACAATGTTCTCATTTATTTGCCTATTTATATGTGGTGAGACAAGAATCATAAACTTGTTATTAAGAAGTACCAACAGTGCAGGTATGATTGTATTGGAGAAATAAATATATTGGTGCCGTCGCACTAATATCTATCAGTAGACAATTGCATTTACTCGATGAGACGAGTGACAAATCAAACGGAATTGGCCTGTGCACTTTTGTTCCTATATACTATACCTCCCAAGGCAACTTTTGTTCAGATCACCATTCAGAACAAACTCATTGAAACATTGTATGTAGCGTAAACAAAGCTAGCTGCCATATGAGGGTGTCAATAATTAATTGTATGCGGCACACATATATATAGGAGTTAGAGGCATTGGGAGTATCATAGATGCCAGGTTTTCGGTCTCCGTGACAGAATCCTCCAGTGTAGGCTGGTGGTACAAGCAAAACATACTGCATGAGGGCATGTACAACACGTCGTTTTGCCCGTGTGTATGAGGTGATATTTTGCGATGAAGCCCGTCGCTAGCTGAGAGACGACCGAGCCTGTGGTCACGTGAGGCGACGAGGGTGGCTCGTGGACGGAAGACTCCTCTTAATTTGTACGACCTCGTCGGCGATATTAGTTAAGCCTTTCTATATTTGGTTAGCATGTGTTTCCTTGTTTGCATGCGTTGCTATATTTGCATGGCATCTGCGATGGTGGAGGAGCTGCCGTGAACGGAGGATAGTATCACCATGCAGCGAATTTTTTATATGAACTTGATCGTATTTTTTGAGGGGCTTTAGCATATACGATTCTTTTCGGGCGACCTGTGGACTATATCAAACGATTCTTCAGTAATGGAAACTAAGATATTTATTAAATCTTTCTCCAAGATAATGCAATTTGTAACACCGACTGTTCGTATGCATTGCATTTCATGGTATCACACAGGTTCATTCATGTATATGACACATTGCAGGGATTGAATAAACAAAATTCAGTTTAATCACTTAATATAATGCATTACAAGATCGTAGCCTTAATGGAAGGTCAATGACAAAACACCCGTTGTGTTGTGCTGATCGAGCAGCAAAGGCAAGCAAGCTGTTTTTAAAACATGTTTGCTGTTGCTGACACACACCTATTGTATTTAATGGAACGACAATGACAACACACCCATTGCAATTAATAGAACGTCAATGACAACACACCCATTGTATGTGACTGACACACCCATTATCATAAAAAATCACATTTGTATAAACACTGAACTTCTCTCTTGGTCACATCTACATTTTATAAATAGTGGAAGAGATGGAAAGACTAGGAGTATTGGAGTGGGGATAGGTGGTACCGTACATGGACTCCTGTTATCAGGGATTATTGGACTGCTGCGGAAGTAAATAGGAACTGGAGACATCAGCAATGCCAACAATGTTCAGTATAAACACAATGCTACAAATTGCTACCAATGTGTTGAACCAGAAACCGAAGCTGAGGACTCTGAAGGATGAGAAGCTGCTGCAGGGGAACAAGGACTCGAGGACTCAGGATGAGAAGCTGCTGCAGGGGAACAAGGACTCGAGGACTCAAGGATGAGAAGCTGAAGGATCGAAAACCGACTCAAGGACGAGAAGTGAGGGACTCACGAGGACTGTGTGAACAATGTTCGGGGCCGGTTACTTAGAGGCTAAGCTTCCTTCAGTCGGGACCTAGCCGCCGCTGCTCGCCCCACGCGGCGCGCTCGGCGGCTCCGCCCCCCCGCCCGTTCCTCGTGGCGTGCCCGGCGGCCTCGCTGCTCGACCCCCGGCCCGCTACTGGGGGGATCACCATGGAAGCTTTCTTGAGGGGCTTCCCTCCACCCCCTCCCCGCTCCTCCCCGTTCGACCTCGCATGCAAGTCCCGGTCCCTCTCCCCCCATGGAGCTCCCAGGCCTCTCCTCTGCCCCTGGTCTGTGTGTGCAAGAGCAGATTCGGGTCTCTCTGGGTGCTCCAGTGTCTTCTTCGCTCTCGGATTGTTTTTACGGCTAGTTGCTTCCTTCGGCAGATGCAAGTTTAGGCTCTGTCTGTTTCGGTGAGCCAAATCCTTGAGGCCACCATTGGGGGATCTGCTAGGCGCTTCAAGGTCTCTTCGTTAGGAGATCGTTTTTTAAGTTTGCGGTTGCCACCAAAGATACTGGTTTCTTCATCTGCAATCTTCGTTCATATGAATGCAGTCTCTTTAAGATCTTCTTTCATCTTTGGGGAAATGGGGGGCCAAATTGGCGTTCTGAGTTCGATCGGTTCCTGCTTGAGGACTAGGCTTCATGGCGTTCAGCTCCTTCTAAAGCTGCAACTCGAGCTTCTTTTGCAGATGTAGTGCGTGGCCCTGCTCACCCCCCCCCCGACCGGAGCCAATCAGATCCCAATTGGCTCCGGTCCTGGCAATCCCCATCATTTGCGCATGAAGGCTAGCTCATTGCACTCTCCCTCTGCTAGGCGTGTCTCTGTTTTCCAAAGATTAAGATACCCTGCTGCTAAATTTGGTGGTAATAGAGCTCTGACCTCGCCGGTGGCGAGCTCCAGGATGGGAAACACTGCCCCGGTTTATCCGGATTGTGTCCGCTGCCTGTCCAATGGCCATGACCGTCGTAACTGCTCCAATCCTATCAGGTGCCGTGCTTGTTTCTCTTGGGGCCATATTGCCGCCTTGTGCCCGGGGTTGACAGTTAATGCTCAACAGCCTAGCAACCCGGGAAATCTGAAAGATAAGATTCCAATTTCAAATCCTATGGGCTGGTTTCGTGCCCCCAATGCCGGCCCCTCGTCTCCCCCCCATCTTTAAGTCATTTTTTGGGGAATTGGCACAGGCCTTGGCGCCGCCTTGGGCCAAGCCAACAGTCACGCCAGAAATTATTGTGCCTTGGATCCTCCCCCAGTCGAAGCCCATGGGCCATGCTGGGCTTGACCTCAATGCTCCACCGCCGCACGACTCCTTGGAGCTCTCGCTTGCAGTCGCTTCGTCTTCTCCTCCTCCCCCCATTTATAACGCGGCAACCACTGCTCAGTGCCACCAAAAAAACCCTCCCTCCGAGCTACAGTGCACTGCCCCTGCAGCGCCATCGGAGCCTCCTCCAGCTGAATCCATGGCGTACCAGCGTGCGGACCCCCGGCCGTTCGTGCCAAACAACATGATTTGGCAGGACAATGTGGTGAATCGCCCAACAATGGTGAGGGCGGTGGCTTCTAGAAGGGCAAGAAAGAGAAACGAGAACCTTGCCATCGTCCTCATCGACAATCTGCCTGGTAATCCTCTGGTTTTCGCTGCCGTTGATGAAGTGCTCCGTGATTTCTTTGCGATTAGAAGAATCCCGATTGAAGAAATCCAGCCATGTTGCCTGGGTCAAGCCTATGTTCGTTTTGTAAGGCCACTGGATAGAGAGATTCTGGTGAATGAAGGGCCGATTCCTTTCGAAAACATTGGTCTGAACTTCATCAGGCACAATGAAGGGAGAAACGGCGCAGGGTTCACTTCAACAACACTGAATGTTGGCCGATGTTGATGAACTTTCCGGGCGGATTATCGGGAAGAGGTTTTGTTCCAAGATGCAATTGGTTCTTTTGGCGGATGTATGTTGTGGCAGAAAGAAAGGGGCAGGCTTGTTGTCGAGACATCATCAAAGCAAGGGTGCTTGATCTTCACGATTCCTCACTTCATAGTCTTTTTTGAATCAAGGCTTTGAGAGTGATTCTTGGACGGTTCAATGTGAGATTCTACAAAGACAGGCTTCTTGGTGGTGGGCCTCAGGAGGAAGAGCCTGTTCCTGATCTTCCTATGGGCAATGGTGCTCCTTTTGATTTCTTTGGTCTCGGGCAGCAAGGACCAGGTCCGGCTTTCCCTCCAAATGCTGTTGATGAGCGGGAGGATGAAGAAGATGGACAGAACAGGTGGCAATCGGGATGAACAGGTTCAGGGGGATAACCAAAATGGACAGAATGAGCAAATTCAAGATCTGAACTAGGTGCAAGATGATGATCAGAATGCTCCAATCCAAGGACAAGATTTGAATGCTCTGAATGATCTGAACAACCAGCAGCAACAGGATTTGGTGTTGGGGCAGGCCAACCCATGGGCTGGGGCTTGGGATCCCTAGCCTGCTGAGCAGCAGCAGCAACAACAACAACTAGCCCAGCTTCAGGGTGAGCTTGCAATGCAGAACCAGCCCATGGAGATTGATTTGAATGGGCCTGGTCAGGTGTTTGATGATGATAACCCCCAGGAAGTGTTGTTTCACCCTGCTGCTCCTCAAGAACCCTTCATTGAGTTGAATGATATCCTGCATGGCAACAATATAGTTGAGGAAGCAGTTCAAGAGGTCTTACCCCCCATTGCTCAGGGGGAAGCCAACTTGATGGCCCTAGCTGATGACCAGTTCATGAATGTGCCCCAGCTGCCTGCCAATCTCATCAATGTGCCGGATGAGGAAATCCCCCTTGAAAACCTTCTCAATGCTGATGATGTTGAGCAACTTAATGAGATTCTAGGGGAGTAAATCAGAATGATGAAGCTGCTGAAATTGAAGAAGATGGAGAGAATGGTCAGGAGGTGGTAAATAATAATCATCAGGTTCAGGTTGGGATGGTTCTGCTGCCTGACTTGCAGGAACAGTTTGTCTCAGCCTTCTCTGATTGGGAGCACAGAAGAAGGATGGAGAAAGTTTTGAACCAAGATCCTGACTTTGTCTCAGCCTCTCTGGTCTCTATTCCAAAGAGTTGGGTCTCCTTTTTTCTGAATATGGTTTGTTGCCTAGAAAAAGCTGAGTGGGCCAGGGGCTTTCTCTCTTCAGGAGTAGTCACCTTCCTCAATTCCCATCCCTCCCTTGCATCTTTCCAAAAAAAGGCAGTTCAGTGAGTATAAGTGAAGTCAATGAATCTGACACTTTGATGAAAGCAGATGGGAGCAGTTTGATAGAGAAAGATAAAGGTCCCTGTAGCTTCTCTTTACAGGACCTTGGTGTGGAGACAGCCACCTCATCAATGTCTCTTGTTTCGTATGGCTTTTCCGATGCATCCCATTCTCAAATTGAATAGAATCTACGAAACTATGTCTCGAATGTGACTGCTAAACGTGGCTAGCATGGATGATGTAGAAAGTTAAGTACTTCATGGTTCTAGTGCTGGGGCCTTGTGCTATGATGCGGTGATATATATATGTTATGGGCACCATGGCTGCTAAAAGGATGGAAGAAAACTACCTTTCCAATATTTTGTTTGCATTAAAACCTCAGAAATTGTTGTTGCAGTAGGCATGGTATTCTTAGGTACACTTTTTTTTTCTCAACAAAAAAAATAGGTACGCATTTTTCTGGCATTATAAAAAAATTGCAAGGATTGAGCACCATGTAAATCGTTTACCATAACCAAAATATTACAAGGCATGCTAGCGCATTCTACTCTCATACTAGTGCACATTTAACTTACTCCTCCAAATTATAAATCACTTTGACTTTTTTCATACATTGATTTTGCTATGTATAATGTATCTGTACATAAATTATGTCTAGACTTGACCGATAGCAAATTCGATGTACCAAAATAGTCAAAATGCCTTATACTTTGTAGCGAAGGGAGTACGTACAAGAGAACACATAAAATTAAAATAAAATATAACTAAATATTTGCTAGGTGTTTCTTACATCTGGAATGTTAGAAGATGCACCTGGATGGTGATGGACAGGACGATGCTGTGAGTCCTTGGTTGAGTCCATAAAGGACAATGCACCAACAACCGCTCTATTCTGGCTCTACTTTTTCCATATGCCAAACCAAAAATAACAAATTGTTCTGTTGGAGGAAGCCTTTTTTTTGTTTGGTATTTGGAGGAGTTGGCAAACAAGTCAAATGCCAAATCAAAAATACCAAAACTGTTGGAGATGCTCTTAGTCCTGGCACCCCTCGAACCCCATGGCCTAAGATGAGTCACCCACACCATCCCAAAAAGGCAAGAAGCCAACTACAGCACTTCCTTCCAGCCGAAGCATGATCGCACATGCAAAGGGCGCTTAAGGTTGTGGTTCCTTCGGCGTGACGCCTCGCTGGCTTTGCGAGTCACAAGCAGTCTGAGCCATGGCAGGGTACGAGATGCCGGTAAGCCGCGCCACGTACCCCAGCAGCCAAAATGCCATCTCAGCGCTGCCGTCCGCTTGGCAGTCCACACACGGAGCTGAGCTTCTGATTCATTGAGCACACCCCATTCTGACTACTGTCCATGGTCCCTGTTCATCAGCAATCGCCCATCACTGCCCCCTGCCGACTTCCAGTGAGTTTTTTTTGTTTATCCTCAAGTTCATTCTCGATCAAATTATTTACGTATAGGTATAGTTTTCCCGGATGCGGCCCGCACGAGCCCGCCCGCCCGGCACGGAGGCTGCGGGCTCGGGCTGGCACGTTCCGGGGGGTATTTTGCTGCTGCCCGCCTGCCCCAATTCCGTCTCCAACTATTCTTATCCGCACAAGAGCGCTCCGAGGCTGCGACACACCGCAGGCTCCTCCTTCTCCGGCGGCGCATGTTCCCTCTCGATGCCAGCCGACGGAGCGGCGCGCCAGCTCTCCCTCTCCTCTTGGCGCCATCGGGCCGATGTTCTGCGCTAGGGGCCGCGCGCGCCGCCGCTGTTCGGACCGCGCCGCCGCAGCCCGCGGCTTCGAGGGACTGTCAGCCGCCGAGGGGTCGGCGCCATCCACCAGCACGCGTCATCTGCCGCGACGGGCGGGAGCAAGAATTTGAGACGACGCGGCGGCGTCACCGGGCCGCACGCCGATGTTTGCCTTGGGCTGCGAGCGGCCCGGCCCGTATTTTTTTGACCGGCCGTGCGGTGGCCCGGGGCCCGCGGGTGGGTCGCCAAAAAACTGTATAGGTGAATTATCAAATTGACCACAAAATACATTTGTCACTAGCATTACAATGCAAGGATTTTGACATTGCAAATGCCCTTGGATGTGTGAAATCAACTTGACTCCGTTTAGATGATCTTAGAAGAGATGGCTGGGAAACAATATTAGAGTCATAACAGGAATTCCACTACACCACAATCCTTAATCAAGACTTTTCTAACCGTTGCTATATGGGGGTGCATTTCAGTCCGTGGCTAAAACTTATAGCAACGGACCTCTCATAGATATGCTAATGAAGCCGTGGTTAAATATATACAGCCACGGACCCTCTTTTAGCCACGGACCGTAGGATGGTAAAACTTTAGCAACGGACAATCGCTTAGAGCTTTTAGCAACGGATGGTCCATCGCAATATTAACTTTTAGCAACCGACAGTCCATCGAGCTCATTTGTAAATAGATAAAAAAAAATATAAATAAAAGCTAGTCTCATGTTATAGCTAATGATCAAACATTCGCCATATATTAATTCATACACAGAAGTCATGACATTCAAAGTGATCACATTACATTGATTGTATCAAACAAGTACATTATACATGTAATGTCACTTAACATCCTTGTTTTATGGATCGAATGATCAAAAGAAAGGCTAATCCTAGTTGCTAATCTAAAGTTTAGCATAACACATGTCCATGAAAACCAACAAGCTGGTGGCAGCGTACAAAAGTTCCTGAAAAAAAATGACAGAATCAGTTCTCTAATGAAGTACAAATTCCAAAGTACAGTTTATAAGGGAGTGAGAGAAGACACAGTTTCACCATTCAAGAATTCACTACTTGAGTTTATTGTTTCTCAGACTTTGATGACATGATATTAGCAGACAACAAAGATAATGATTCAACAAGGCAAGCTGTGAAGTTATTTAAAATCGGAGCTAGCATTCTTGGCTGAGTGAATTACCTAAAACCAATGTCTCTTGCTGTCACAGATTGTATCAGGTACTGAAATGAGACAACCTCTGAAACAATACTACTCAAGTACTAAGATAATGAGATATATGCTAATTTATTCACAGCAGCAGCAGGATAGAAAATCCTAAGGCAATGTATTTACTGTAAAGAATAAACATAATATCCAATCAATGGCACTAACAAGCTTAATGCAGCTGTAAAGAATAAACTTAAGATCCAATAAATGTTGATACAGTGTACCAATAATTGGAAGAATTATTGTTAGTCCAGAACTACTAATCAAATTTCAGCATATTGGGCCCAGCAGAATTATGTTGAACTTTGGTTGCAGCACATAGATCATATAACTTAAACTAAGAGGACAAGTGCACACTGTCATACCCTTTGAGGAGTTTATCTTGGACATCCAGAACATGACATCAGATTAGGTAGGTTCTGTGGTGTCAAACATAGCTGCTGATAGAGAGCAACAAACCTGTGAGTTTATCAACCACTAGTTCTATGCATGATCTATATAGATACCAATAGTAGTACTAAGCCCTTAGTGGGAAAATTTTCAAGAATTTTATTAGATATACCAAATCATACGGTAGCCATTTATCTAATGCACAGTAAAGCACAAATACATCCACAAAAATTAGTGCAATACAGCTCACCTACAAATTGCATTGCATATCATTCAAGTGTTTGATCTTCAGCTATTCTATACTTCTACCAAAGCCGATGACACACAACAACCTAACTGTCAAGGGGTAAAAACTAAAAAAATAATTGCATCACATATCAGCTGAAATTGACACAGTTGTAATCTAACAAGACTCGGAACCACAAAAGTAAGAATGAGTGAGATACCGTCCTAAATAAACTAACAGCTTTGTACTCTACTCTGTCAAAAAATCATTGCTCAAACACCTGTTAAAAAATACAACCTTTCAATTAGCAAGTTCCTACAATCCTATCATGTCAACGCATAGAACTAAAGATAAGATAAGAGCAATAACCTACACAACCAAATCCTACTGGCAGTACATAGTTATCTCCTAAAACAGCAAGCACAGGAAGTGATGAGATACCTGATAGTATGTGCTGGTTCATTGGTAGCCATTTACGACATGGATATATATCCAGTACTACTGGCCAAATGATAGCATAATAATTTTGCCATTTATTTTCTGATATCTAAATGTTAGGAACATTATCAAGCTTTGATAATACCTTTGATAGCTTGTATTCCCTGCAATCCGAGTACCAAACCAGGTTAGTTCAATAGCTTGTATAACCAGGTTAGTACACTTGTTTTCTGGAACTCTTGCAGGGTGTAAGCATTAACGTTATACTGAAGAAGTGAAGATTGCATGGCTAGTATACATATTAATAAATTCAGAAAGAACACTTATCTACCTTTTGATAGTACGTGAAGTTCCTCCCACTTGTCTGTGAATAATTTATAGATATGTACTTCATGGTTGTCTGGGCAAAAGGCAATCACTGGATGAGAAGAAATGTTTCCCAGTCGATCAAATGTATCATCAAACTCCCAGGCATTTTTCAAATACAAGATAACAACAATAAAAAATAGAATATCATGTATGTTTAGCACAATCAGAAAGCTAGTGGTGCGTTGTTCTTAAATTGCACTTGGCCTTTTATCATTGAAAGCAGACAACATCATCTATTTTGGGGTATATTTCCTAAAAATAATTGAAATGACAGCCTCCTAGACACCATAAGCAACTCTATAGTAGCAGAATGCCATGATTTAATCACCTATGTGAAAGTAAATACATAATGCAATCATGAATCCCATAATTAGCCTGCTAGCTGTAGATTCCACAACCTATCAGTACATAACTGAGCTAAAGCCTATCACATTTGAAGCAGACAATACCTATTGGAGCCATACGTGACCTATTGCAAACTGCTATAAATACTGACAGAACAAATGATTTACTGGCTGCACAAACAGACAGACGAGATACAAAATACTACTAATATAGTCTAGAAAAGTAAATTAATACCAGGAATTGAAATGTGACTTCATCTTAGCTACCCGCAATAGCAGAGACTCTGCATAGCTGTATGAACATAAATGCAGATCCTGAATGGACCAAAACAAGGAGATCAATTTTCCAAATCGCAAGAGATCTCAACCATAAGCCATGACCTAAGGGGGAAGCAGTCAGAGACGTGCCTCACTGGTAGCACCGGCAGTTGCACAGGTGGTCTTCTAGCTCGGCTCCTTCCCCTATTCCAGTCGGTCGTCGCGAGACTGGAGGACCGTGAATCGGTCGTGGGTTCCTCCGGATATCAGCGGGGCCGGGCATTGGCTGTTGGCCGACGGGGGCGGCGGCGGACGGGCGGAAGCGCGGCGACGCCGGGCAAGGGGGCGGGCCGGCGACCGCGGCGTTGCAGCGTGGAGCAGGGGCGGGCCTGGGCGGCGAGGCGGCGGAGCCAGGCGGAGGCTGGCGAAATCAACGGAACCGAGGAGCAGGTGGCGGCGGCGTGTGCCAAAATGGCTAGATGCAGCTGTGGGGTGGGTCACGTGGGGTGTCTTAGGGTTTGTTTTTGGGCCAACATAACTACAGAACGGCCCATGAATGCAAATTTTATTTAGCAACGGAGGATCTGACTTTATTATTCATGTATAGCAATGGACCATTCAAGGCAAAAGTGAAAAGTTTTAGCAACGCACCATCCATCGCCGTATTCGGGTTTAGCAACGGACAATCCGAGACAAACATTTAGCAACCCACCATCCAACGTTAATTAAAAGTTTCAGCAACTGCAGTCGGTTGCTGATTAAGTGTTGTGGTGTAGTGTTCGGTGTCAGTCTCCATCCAGTGGTAGTCGGTGACCATCATGCATTGCTATGGTTACGGACAGAGCCATCAGCATGGTCGAGGACGTTGAACATGAGGAAGGATGCGAGTGGTTTTAACGAGGTCAACACTGATGTATCCAAATCTCTTGTAGACAAACACTACTCTTCCTCTGATATGGCTTTTCTGATGCATCCCAATCACACACAATACCATAAAATGAAAGAACAACTCTAGCAAGTGACAGCTATACTTGACCTTGAGAACCAGTAACCAATACCGAAGTAAGTGGAAAAGAACTCCTGGTTCTAATGCTTAGGCAGTCATATATATATATGTGGGCTGGGCGCTGCTGCATCCGTATTAATTCTGCCTTCACTGTACCATGCACAAGTCTCATTACGACAGATCACTAGAGCGAGGAAAATTATGTAATAACTATTTTGTTTGCAAAAAACTCCCAATTCATTGAAGCCATGGTGGTTGGTGGTTTCTTAATCATGTAAGGTGGGTGACAGTGTATACATTGACATCTCTATGGGTGCACATTTGCAGTGGCCTGTTCATTCTTCACGTTCACATGTGCAGCAAGCTCTCTGCTAATAGCTATAAATGAAACAGAAATTTATAAACAGCCTTTGCAGAACAAGTTCGCCTCAGCTGCTTTTTAATAGCCCAGTTGCCCCACATCTGTTTTTCTCCCTTCTGGCATGTTTTGGATGCTTTCAAAGTAAATACTTTACACTTGTAATTTGGCCTCATAAAGGGAACCATCAGAACGTAACTCCTTTACACGCCTGGATCACATGGTCATGAATAGTGGCCTGCTTTGCGTGCCTTTCTGTGAGTGTGATTCGTATAACATTAAAATAACTTTTGAATTGGGTGCAGGCTTGAATACCACCATAGGTTAACAAAGAAGTCAACTGAACTATTGTCGAATCAACACTCTACAGAGAGAGACACTGTCTGCATGTTTGTGTTATTTTGTGCTTTCACTTTGAATGATTCATCTACTGCTGCATCCCTGCATTTATATACACTAGGCTAACTAGGTGCTGTAATATGGAAATATGGAAGATTGTAGTAGGGCTCGTCATTTGCATTGACCTATTAATATGCACACCCAAGTGCCGCCTCACCATAAGTTGATAAACAATCTTCTCAGTTGAGCTGTATATGTACACTACCAAATAACAGAGTGGGGGTGACACAGGTGAAGGAGTCCATGGCAATATTATATGTGAGAAGCTTCAGTCAGAAAAAAAAAAGGAATTGAAGGCAATAGGAACAGAAATGATGCTTGGTGTGAGAAGTTTAGAAGTACTTGTTGAGACAATCGCAGATGTCAGCTAAGGACCAACTGCATTAAGTATAATATAGGAGTGTAACGCACCATTGGCAAAAATATATATATATTATGACTTCTTTTTACATCTCGACCATCAATCCAAAACTATTGTCTATTAACTAGATGTTTATTTTGAGGTCCTATTGATTGTCTCAACTTTCAATTGAGTTAGTGTCCTCGAATTCATTGGTGATAGTGGTCCGCTCCATCATCTGTGAGTTGTCATTGGCCACAATATACAGAAGGAAATTGTAGGCTGCTTGCTGAATTCCCTTCTTTTATGCGTTCTCATTTTCATCCAACAGTGAGAACATTATTTGGGTGATCACTGAAGGACCAATTATTTTTTCTTTTGCATGATGAAAGTAAATTAGCAACAGTGAGAACTTGCAGCTAGCCCCCAGAATGCCATAGCTCATAGTTAAACTGTTGAAAATTTGTCCAATGCCTAGGAATGAATTTAGGCTAGCCCTACTGTTTCTAGAAGATATGTGCATTGAGATGCATTTCAGATACAAGACAAGTTCTTGTAAATTATTTTTAACTAGCTTTCATTCATAGCCTTGTCATAATGTTTGATCATTGCTTACTATATATAGTCACATGGACTGAACGGAGGATCAGTTTCTACACGGTCTGAACCTCTTGACAAGTAGTGTGTAAGAATATAACACTAGCATCAACACTCTGACATATGATATTTGAATTATCAACCCACAAATTATTCAGTTAATCCCATTGCAACACACGGGCATCTTTGCAATTTAATTATGTAATATAGAAAAAACATCAAGTCCAGATATCACTTTTGCCGGAAGGCCAGTTTCTTTTAGGCTCAACGTGGATGCATTGCTATTTTATTTTGCGCCGTTCACCCGTGTTTCATTAAGAGGAAGAAATTTAAATCCAAATACAAACAACGTCAAAGATGCCGAGAGGACATCGAAATCAAGAAGAAACTAAAGCAAAAAGAAAACCGGTAAAAGGATGAAAGTAGCAACAACAACTGACTGAGTGATTACATGTATGTATATGAGGGTGCCGGAGCGTCGTGAAGAGCAGCGATGCTGCACCTTCAAGGATGCCGTACGTGGTGTGGTGCCATCGTGCAGCTAGGTGCCATTATGGAGGTCCTAGAATTAGATTGCGATGACTTTTCCGATGCATCCCAATCCCTATACCATTTTTCATTGCACGAAACTATTCTAAGCGTGTACACTATTGACCTTGACCACCATCATCGAAGAAGTAGAAAGGACTTCAATTGCTGAGGCTCACGGCAGTGAGGCAATGCCATATATATGTGCACGATGTGCTCAGGTACATATCCGTACTCTATCCTAATTGTAAAATGTTAATGCACATGGGCATTATGACAGATCGCGGCAGCTAAGAAAAATATGCAGCATGGAAAAATTTCATATCAGAATATTTTGTTTAATTTGCTGATAAATCTTAATTTATTGTTGCATCGGCAGGCATACTAGTTAATTATTTGGTACTCCCTATCCCGTTATAAATGTCGTCGAAGCTTGGGCCCATATGCTCCCAACACTGAATAGACTTGTGCAGCCTTGCATCCAGATGAACCCATCGTTCTGTGAACCTGGACAGCTCAGACGCTAGAAGTTCATTCTAGGCTAGAACAACATTTATAATGGGACAGAGGGAGAACACACTTCTGTCGCTTCTTTGAAAAATGATATAAAAAGTACATATACTGAAAGTGTGAGAATAAGTGGGATATTCCATACTGTTATTATTATAGGGGTACACATATGCATACAGGCGCGATCCACAAATGATGGGCCTAATTATAGCTATGCTAACACTCCCTCGCAGTCTAATCAGGAGCATCGCTAACATTTAGGGTGGACCGAAACATCTGAAACAACAAGGTGGGAAAGCCCTTTGTGAAGACGTCGGTGTACTGAGATGTAGTAGGAACATGCAGAACCCGAACATGTACCATCATTGTAAGAACTGCAAGAATTGATCACACACCATGTAAATCATTTACCATAACCAAAAATTTACAAGGCACACTGACATTCTTACCTCATACTAGTGCACATTTAACTTACTCCTCCAAACATTAGAAAATGGACATGGATGGTGATAGCCAGGATGCAATAAGTGTGCCGGGCACCCCCTCCAATTGTAAAAATTCTTAAATAGTAGCACAATTCAGCCCTATAGGCACCAGCGTGGCCCAACTCCTAAGACGAGGCACCCCCACCAGCCCAAGAAGACAAGAAGCCCACAACCCCACTTCCTCCCAGCCTTCTAGCCGAAGCGTTGTGATCCGAAGCGTCATCACACACGCAGAGGGGGCGCTTACAGTCGTGGTTCCTTACGTGCGACGCCTCACATGCCTTGCGAGTAGCAACACTACCAGAATCCGAATAGCCTTGAGTGCCGAAATTGCCAAGAATAGAGGAAAAACCGCCAAGGAAATGATCCTTGACCATACACCGTCAAGCAAAGTCATTCAAGAATAGAGTGTAAGGGAAATTCGTTTCCTTGGCAATTTCAACTCTCAAGGATTATTTCCTTGGAGGCTAACTGCCAAGGAAATCACACCCTGACTTAATTTGCCAAATAGTGAAGGAAATGGTAGAGCCGCAAAGGAAAGAATTTTTCTTGAGGGCCAACAGCCACCAAGGTAATAGATATTTCCTTGGCTGTTCTTGACCACCAAGGTAACTCGATTTCCTTGGAGGCTGACTCTCAAGGAAATGCATCAGGCTGCATTAAATTCTCGTAGCATCGTGTTTACAAATCCATGTGGCCATGCCCATACAGACTATGGCTTGGCCTCCTTTGTCCTGTTCTCCCCAAATCTACTGAAACCAGCAGCCTATGATGACACAACTGTGGACGTGTGTGTGGCACACTGTGACACACCTATGACAGCTACCCCATTGATTGTTGTGTGTCAAGTGTATCTGGATTTCATTGTACAATCCCTAGAATGTCCATAGAGTGGTAAATTTATCATGGCCGACAAACACCTCTCTTTCTCTCATTTGGCTTTTCTGATGCATCCCAATCTCATTTACCATCTACAGGATTGATCTAACATGCAAAAGAGGGCTCATATGTACTTGGCCCTCACAAATGACATCCCACAATGAAGAAGTAAAAGGTCTCCATGGGTTCTACTTCTAGTGCTGAAAGGGCTCTATGGTATATACTAGGCCGTGATATATATCTATATATTGTTGTGGGTACCTGCATCCGTATTCTGCTGTCTTCATTTGTAGAATGCACAAGGAAATTATGATTGATCGAGGCTGGGAAAAACATGTGGTGGCACCAGAACATTTCTTTCCATTATTATTCACATGACTATAGAAATGACAGGGCCAACAAAAACAGTTTTTCTTTTGGTTGCTTCGCAATGATAGAGTGAGTGCAAGGAACTGAAAGCTGGATGGCATCCCAAGGTTTTTGCATTCAACAATGTTGTTAAACTTAAAATGGGTGTCAAATCGAAGTTAGCATTAGTGGCAGCCATATTACATCTGATTACACTAGTTTAGTGCCTGTGCTAATAACACGGCTTCATCTCAAGGATGCATATTACAATACTGCAACCTTATACTGAGCCCTGAAAGCCAACAACATTTAGAATATTTGTACATCTATACCAAAGTAATGGCAGTGATGAGTGATAGGCATCACTGCCGCTTCCCTACTGCCGGTTGCAAATCCTGTAGTAATGAGCCATTTGGAACCAGCAGTGATTCCCTATTTTGGGGTAGTGTCAGCCAAAAAAATTTATCAGGTTTACTGTATAAGCTTGAGGTCAGATATATTCAATGTGTACACGAAAATCTGTAGCTGTTGGATGCCATTCAGGCGCAATGACTCTGGCATCTGCACTGGCTGAGGTGCCAAGTACTCTGCTCGTTCTTGCTATTCTCCTCTCTATCGCAACTGCTCGCGAATCCCTTCCAAATTACTGTCTAGATCCCAAAATCCTATCAATTATCTTCCATGAAGATGGCTCTAGCTAGGTTAAGATGGCTATAGGTTAACTGCCAAATGCAATCCTGGTGTTGACAACTATGGATGAGAACGGCTGGAAAAGTAAATGCTCTAATCACTTTCACCTCCTGTATACCAAAACATAACCAAATTTCACAAAAGCAATTGTGAACGAAAAAAAACTTTCCTCGTAGCTATTTCCTTTTGCCAGGTACATTAAGCAGACATAAATTTTTTTACACAATTTTAGCAGATACATCTACCCTACTACATTGTCACAATATATATGTTTAAAATTAAATGACAAGCTTGTTTTTTCTCCACTATACACATAAATCCACGTTTAAACAGCTAAAACGTGTGTTTTAGCTTTTTCTTCAAGTTCTTATGCTTTTTTGTTTGCTTCACGTATCATGGTGAAGGACATGCACTTTGTGAATATACATACATCCTATATCTTTTTTTTTTTTTTCAGAAGCAACAGAAGTGTGTTCTCCCTCTGTCCCATTATAAATCTCGTTCTAGCATTGCTCTGAGCTGTCTAGGTTCACAAAACGATTTTTAGAAGTGGGAATATATTAAGATACCAGCCTCTACATCAACTGATGCATATAGTTATTCCTTATTACAAAATAATACAAACTCACACAAAAAAAAACCCAAGACACGCACACCAAAGTTTCTCAACCTTATGAACTCATCAAAATATAAAAGTGCTACACACGTCCTGCAGCAGCCAGAAAGAACACATCTTGACGCCAAAAAATAGCCACCACAATGCGAAGCCATCTGCCGCCAAGTCACGCAGGTCCTCTTACATTGCTCAAATGCTGGACATCACCTCCCACGCCGGTCTCTACCAATTTCGTGGGTGCCTCCATGTCCAGTGCCAACAGATGCGAGAACGTTCAACTGCCACACCAACGCCCTTCTTCTGACCGCCTTCCTCCATCGTTGACACCAAAATCTTGAATCCTCAACTAGGTCTCTAACTTCGTTGCCGGTGGTGGCCACCACAGTAGACAGAATGAACACAATCTTCCAAACTGATGCCTCCAAGGAGGATAGTGACGCCACGACGCCACTGTCGCCAGACCAAAAGATCGACGCTTTCACCCCATGTAAGCCACACAAAGGGAAGTGGCCTGAATAATAACTCTTACAAGGAAGAAAATGGCGTCTGAGACGTCGACCTCATGAGCCCAAGAGGGCAAGGCTTTCACCATGGAACCTCAACCCCGTGCATAGCATTGGACACAATTTTTTCTTCTATATATACCAGCCACCACCCTAACTGACCGAGCCACTTGTCGTCGTCAATGTCGGCAACCCTCAGTAGCTCCGACCACCGTCGCCGGTAATGACACTAGCCGCCACCGCTATCGACCAACATCGCTAGTGGTCACATGATACCTTATCTACCAATACTTGTGTCACCCCCAGCCTGCCTCCACCACATGTCGCGGGCAACCCTACCCACCAGTAGGCGTCCCAATGGACCTAGTGCCATGTCACCGCTGCCACCTTTTGGTGTAGGCGTTGCCTCCAACATGGACGCTAGAGCGCAGATCGGGCATCTGGGCACCTGTGTTGCCACCACCACTAGGCCTTGGAGGAAGGGCGCAGATGGCCGGGGGACACAGCGTCACCCGTTTGAGCACTACTACAGAATTGAACTTGCGCGGCGATTAATTTTTATTTTCCGTGGCGGGCAATTATAAAACCGCCACGCAAAATAGTTGGCGTGGCAGCCCCCCGGCCAGGGCAATGACCGCCACGGTTAATCGATTAACCGTGGCGGGCATTGTAACGTGCCCGCCACGGTTAATGTATATTAATCATGGCGGTTTTATTACAATGCCCGCCACGGTTAATGTATATTAACCGTGGCGGTTTTATTACAATGCCCGCCACGGAAAAGTCTGCTCTATAAATACAGTCCCAACCTTCTTCTTCCCCACGGGATTTTCGCCATTTTCTAGGGTTTTGAGCTTCAAAACTCTAGAAATCACCATTTCTGGGGGGGGAAGGTTTTGCCCTTGGTTTGATTGAAGTTTGGCACTGTTAGGGGGTATTTCTCCTCTTTCTCCCCTCTTTTCTCTCCCCCTCGATCTCCCCCTTTCTCTCCCCCTCTCTCTCCCTCTCTCTCCCTATGCATGGTCCTCCCTCCCTTTGAGATATAATTGAATGTGGTTTGTGCTCTCTCTCTTCCCCCTCTCTCTCCCGCTCCCCTCCCCTTATCTCTACCCCCCTCTCTCTCTCCCTTTCTTTTAAGATCTAGTTTTGATCTCTCCCTCTCTCTCTCTCCCTCTCCAAGCTAAGCTAGCTCCTCTCTCCTCTCTCTCTCCTTCTCTCTCTCCCTCCCCCCGTCTCTCTCTCCCTCTTTCTCCTCCCCTCTCTCTTTCCCCCTCTCTACTCCCTCTCTCTCTCTCTCTCTCTCGTCTCTTTTGCACTTTAATCATCGATACTTCGATCTCTAATCATCGATCGCTCTCCTTGCTTTGGTTTAATTAATTTGAGCAGGCCATCATGGCGCCGAATAGGGATTGGATGTACAGGCCGAGGATTAGTTTGGATTTCTTTGATAATGTGAGAAAGAAGTTTATGCCCGTCGCGCAGAAGCATCGAATCAGTCAGGGTTCGGAAGTAATGGTGTGCCCGTGCTATAGATGCAATCATATGTTCTTACACAAGGATGACGTCTTCGTGGACCACTTGCTGCGGTATGGTTTCATCGGGGGAGCCGAGGTACACCGTGTGGACGTGTCGTATCATCTCTACTACATATAATGCACCAAAAAAACTTTCCTAAAGCCACACAGCAAATTGTCCCCTACAGTCATTATCTCTCTAATCTTCTCTAAGTGTACCCAATAAAATGCACCCCAAAACCAAACAGGTTTTGAAAATGAATGGTCAGATCTATTCTAACATCTTTCTCTCACTCATCCACCACATCTAAAGGCCAAAATTGCTGGGATCAACCCTCATCTACCACCATCCTAATCCTGCTGCGGATCTCCTCCCCTCCCGCACCGTAGATCGGTCTCCCCGTCCCGCACACTTGGCGCCACCCTCCGCCTCCTTTGCGGCTCCTCCACCTGCTGCCCACGAGGGGGCGCCGCCGCTGGAAGTCCACCCGCCCGCCCCGGTGGATGCCTAGCGGCGGACGGTGATGACATGTCACCCGGCCTGCGCGTCCGCCGATCCCCGCCCGGCGATGTCGGCTCCGAGCGTATCGTCTGCGGCGTCTCGGCGTCCGCCTCAGGAGGCCGTTGAGATGAAGATGACGGCGGCGTTGTGGAGGGCACCCGCGGACCTCCATGAGTGCGTGATGTGGCGGCCGGGAGCCCGGCCCCTGCAGCGCAAAAAAGCGCTGCCCGGCTGCCCATACGCCGCCCGCCTCGCCATGCGTGCCGTCTCCTCGCGGCGCCGCCTCCTCGAGCATCTCGGCATTCTTTTGATTGGACTCTCTGAGGACCAGATCCGACCCTCACGTCCTCCCTCCCCGGTCGGCGGCGACGGAGGCCGAAGTCGTAACTTCTCCCCCGCAAAGGCGAGACACTGATCGGTTGCTCCGGGCGTCGGGCGATACACGGTGGTGCTCTCCTCCCCACTTTCGATTTGCGGCACGGCGATGGCTTCCGTCCTCCCTACGACGCCGCCGATGGGCCCCATGCCCCGTCACGCCAGGTGCTCGAGTCTCATGGCGCAGCTCAACTCCACCCGCACACTACGAGGATGCGGGGCGGGCGCTCAGGTCTCCGCCGCGGCTGCAAGCCTGCAACCCCAGGCTATCTTCGACAGCAGCCAACAAGTATGCCCACCCCTTCTCTACTCTTTATGGTGTGCTAATTTGTATTTGTTCTGATCTAATTAATTAGTGGTACTAACTATGATCCAATTTGTATCCAGATGCAGAGACACTGCAGCAGCAGTACCAGTCCGGCTTTTGGGTGATTGTTCTCACTCGCTTGGTACTGGCTTAGAAGATAACGATGTTCTCTTTTTACTGTCTCGTACATGATTGTATATATATATGGTTACTAAATTGAAATTTGCTCATGTAGGATGCTTGGTTAAAGTCAACAGTACAAGTTAGTCCCTGCCCTCCCTCTCCCAGGTTCCTCTTATTCGATCCTGGATATCTGGCATGCTGATTTTTCTATTGATTCATAGTGGAGCAGTAGTTTGGCGCAAAAATTAGTAGTATTTTTAATTTCAATGTCCCCTATTGTGTTGATTACAGATGAAGATTTAAATTTCATTGGTTGATCAAGAGCATAGTAGTAGCTTGCTTGTATACCCTCAAGCCAGTCCCACTCATGAAGGGGAGATGTCTCAGTACGGCACAATCTGGAGGTTAGTTTC
Source organism: Hyparrhenia diplandra (assembly GCA_015847255.1). Lineage (NCBI taxonomy): Eukaryota > Viridiplantae > Streptophyta > Magnoliopsida > Poales > Poaceae > Hyparrhenia > Hyparrhenia diplandra. Next base: position 89,026 of record JADLZK010004112.1, on the reverse strand, counting down.
ATCCATTTGAAATTGTTATATGACATTACTTAGAAAATGCGTTTGATCATAACGTGTCTGATATATGTATTCTTGTTACCTAAAAATATTTACTTTCATCTAAAATATTCTTGGCTGAGCTGCTATGGTTTCAGCTTGTTCGGCTGGTGGACTGTTGGGCAGGTGTTTAGGTATGCAAAATTGCAGATATAATCAGCGGCAAAACAATATCCATTTTACAGTTTATTTTATACAATTATGAACTGGTTCACGAACCCGCTGCTCCTCTGATCCCCCCCGTCCTGCTCCGTCGCGGGGAGCCTGGATGTCATATGGCCGTCGTGTTGGTAGATACGAGCGGCGAATGATCGGTTGATTGGTTGTTTGTGTTGCAGGTGTGAGGAAGTCGTGGCTGCTACTGCAGTTCACGTACAAAAGCTCTAGACCTGTGTAGGACCTCAGCCCACTGTAACAGATCTGATTGGTGAGATGCAATCTAAAAATTGATATATATGGAATACTCAATAGTGAATCAGGTAAGTTTCCAATCACCTCTTATTTTGAATAATTTTGAGATTGCTACAAAGACGAATTTGCTCATGTTTGATGACTATGAAAAAAATATCACCTCTCGTGTCTTTGTCAGGTCACAAGCAAGGTAAAGAAAAAAAGATGGAAGATCCCTTTTTTTTGCTTTATTCTTTCGGCTGCAGAACAGAGGCATGAGTTCTTCCATGTGGCCTGCAGGTATCTCCAATTCATTTGCTTTTGGTGGGCACAACTCGGTGGCAGTGTCAGCACCGTTCAAGCCTAAATCTTGGTGAGTGGTCAAGATGTATGTTTATGCAGCAACACATTTTTGATGGACATTCACCATGTTTCTGTTTATCAATTATTAGGTAACGTAGACATTTTTCCTGCAACAAACTCATAATTACAAAGCTGTGGAAATCATTGGAGCCTAATTGCCAACATTGGTTCTTTTTTTTTCATGAAAGATGCACGAGTTATATGGAAACTGCAGTTTTTCTATGGAAGATGCAGAGTATTGAGGACCTATGACTATATTTTCTACAAATGCTTAACTGTGATCTGAATTAATGGAATGGTAATGCCATCTCATGTCATTATTCTGAACAGATTGATTTTTAGTTTGTAGGAAATTTTTTTTTGAAGGCTGGTTTGTAGGATATTGCTCTTGCTGATCTTTCTTCAACCCACCCAATCAGGCTTGGGCTGGCTAAACTGTGTGTTGTGGTGAACCTTTCTGCAAATGCTTAACTATGAACCTTTCTATAAATGCTTAACTGTGATCTAAATTAATGGAATGGTAATGTCATCTCATGTCATTATTCTGTTATTCTGAACAAAGATCACTTGTTGAATTCTTTTGTTTTTTTTTTCTCTCCCTACTTTATCATTTCCTCAAACAGTGTGTTGTGGTGAACCTTTCTGCCACCTAATTGTGCATCTTATTGCATCTTTGCCATAAAGGTCACGATTTCTGTCGTCCGGTCTTCTATTCATGGCTACCATTTTTTTCCTACTGCGTGCAGCTTGCCAACACCGAGGCGTACATTGGTGAGCAATTCTCTGGACACCTGGGAGAGATTCTGATCAGGTGATGTTTCTTATTCCCTTCTTTCAAGTAGTGAAGCTTATGTCAAGTAGTGTTGCTTTGTAATAAATCTAGATATAAAATTGGGTAAAGCTTGCATACATCATGTCATCCTGCTGCCCTACTACAAGTACTGATACTTAGAATTGGTGTTGATCAAGTTACATGTGAAGAAGGCTAGGGATGCAAAACGTAAACTGGTTTTAACTGTTTAGAACATGGATCCTCGTTCGATAGTATTTGGTCAAACAAAGCCATGTTGAATTGCATAATCATTTGGCCCTTATATGATTCGTTTTGATGTTTGTACAACTACATACAGGTGCTACAACATTCTGTATCTCCGAGGCATTCCAGAAGATGCAGGGTGAGAAGATCTGATACATGTTAGATTGATAAATGTAATATGATTCTCCCAGCAAAAAAAAAAGTAATATGATTCTCACATGTAAGTCCAAATATCCTGGTAACAACTAGATCTATCGGATCCTGGCTTTAGCGGGTATTATCCACTTCCTGGAACAGATTTGGGTTGTTCTTGTGTTCTTGAGTTGTATGGTACTTGGGATAGGTGAATCAGACTCCAGTTCCAGAATCTGTGGCTTAGAGCAGTTCAATGTTGTTTGCAGATACCACTTACAGACTCATGCAAAAGAATGTGAAACTTCCATTTACAGTTCAATATTATTTGTACTATGCAAGACATGTCTTTGTTATGCCTTGTTATGCATGAAATGTATTTCGGAATATATGTGGTCATATACAATTGTGAGAGATAAAAACTGTAAAAAATGCATTTCTTAAATAAAACCGTGGCAACGCACGGGCACTATACTAGTGGTGAAAAAGAACCGAGTGCCGCGGCCGGTTCATCGGAGGACCCCATCGGCCGCAGCGACGGCTGAAAAACAACGGTGGTGGACGAAGGATGAGAACAAGTTGATAATCGTGATTACATCACCGTAGATGAGCTGTTGGAAGACATTGCGAGGGCAATGCGGGTGGAAAGATGGTGAACAGTCAGTAGTTGATGACATGTCACCCGAGGATCCTGCTCTTTTCGAGGAAATTGCTAACCTCAAAGATGAAGATGACGTGTTGTTTGGCAATCCAACACTATGTAAAAAAGGCTTCTACGATCAGTCGTTAAGGGCATCTATCCGACTGTTCGTAGCGGCGTCTGCAAATTTTGTCGCGTCGCAAACTTCCCATCCGTAGTGAGCCCTTGTTACACACGCACCGTGGAAACGTCGTGTCTGGGGTTTTGCTCGGCGTGGTGTACGGCATCTAAGACATACCCGTCTAAGATGCGGCGTACCTCGGGAAACCTCCCGCGGACCAGCCATCTATCGCTCTCTCTCGGCGTATCGCGTCAAAAGTAGTGACGCCCGTAGTAGCATAACAAATCCTTTTACAAAAATCGTGTCGTAGGCATGTCGATTGCCCGCAGCGCTGTAACCGGCCAAACAAATTAATCGGGCGATAACCGATCGTATGGCGGTTACGAACACCACGCCAAACCGGTCGATGGTTTTTCGCTTCATTCTGACTGCGTGTGTAGATTACATGTCCGTAGTTCCTCAACCTTTACGCACGTTCGTAGTTTTCGCTTAGTTTACCAGGCGGTTTTTCCTTCGATATGCTTGTTCGAAAGGTAGGACCATAGCTAAAATTACAGATCGTGTCCCTTTCGTTTCAGGTTTCTATTTCCGGGCCCCACGCCGAGACTACAGCGGTGGTTCACGGGCGCGCCGGAAAACACACATTTAGATATTACAGACGGATTCACGCGTCGAAACTATTCCAAAATCCCGCACGCGGCTCGTTAGCGTGGGTGGTCTGCGTACTTATTCGGTTATTACGACATGGTTAAGATGGGTCTGCATCTTTGTGCCGAGACTAGAGACGCCTCTAGAAAAAGGAGACGTCCGTCGTATAATACATATACACAGTATTGGTACTATTAATATGTATATAATACATATACACAGGTCCGATCACAAACAAATGGCGACGCTGCAGCATGGAAAATTCATGTGTATTTCTTAAAATTCATGTGTATCTCTGAAAATTCATGTGTATGTCGAATGTTCTTCACACGCATACCCGATTGTTCGAGGGCACGCCACACGATTGTTCACAACACAAATAACACAGCTCAAATGCATGTATCCACCTGATCGTCGTGCGGCAAAGGGAAACGAAAGGAACTCACGGTTCACGAAACGAATACTTCGCCTTTAGGGGATGATCTCTTCCATAACAAACTTGGCGATCTCCTCTCTAATATCCTCCAAATTAATCGAAATTCGGACAAATCGAAATCCTAATACAAAGAAAGGTAGGCATAAGTGTTCGTTGTACACATGGTCTTTATTGCCAAACAAAGGTAGGCGCATGATGGAGCTGCCGAGTTTACCTCGTGGCGGTCCGGATGAACTTGTTTCATCGCAGCGGCCCGGAAGTGGTGGGCGTGTACCCATATGTCTTTTCATCGGTTTGCGGCCGACACTTTGCAAACATATGAAACACAGTGGTTATTCACTGAATGGAAACACGTGCGAGTGCGGAACTCCAAGTGAAGCTTCTTGCCTGAAACATGCTTGGACCTCCATGCTTCTTGCCTGAAACATGCTTGTTTGGACCTTGCCGTCCCGCTGTTGAGCCACGCTTGATTCTCGGCAAATGCACTGCGAGAGGCACTCTGACATTCTTGTCATGCGAGCCACTCCCATTCTCAGCCCTGCGGCTGCGAGGCACTCCCGGTCATCCTTGCCTTGCGAGCCGGTTTCCACATCGTTAGCCGATGCACTCCGCAAGGCACTCTGACCGTCATTGGCATGCGAGCGAGTCGCCGCATTCCCATCCATTGCAGCCTGAGAGGGACTCTGATCATTGCTGTCATTCCCATTTAATTTGCGTGTCATACAGTCCTTTAGATTGACTTTCATTGAGGCGGCAGAAGTAGGCACAAGAGGTTTTGGGGCGGTAAAAGAAGAGAGCTTTAGGAATGCTACAGTAAGACGGGCTCTGCTCCACTGGATCCTCTTACACGCCTGTCCAAGAGCCTTAATCTCGCTGACGGCGGATCCAAAGAGTGTAGCCTCAAAACCGGGAGTTACATGATCAATAAAAACAATAGAATGTCCTTCCAAAGATTGGTTGACCTTTAAGATGTAGTTGATTCGGGTATACCATTCCCATTGCTACCTCAACCAGATAACCTCGAGTCTTCACTGCAAGGGTACATGGTGCTGACGTGGAAAGTATCTCAACTGCCGCATCCGCCGAATCGGCTTCTCACACGCAGCTGCTCTTCACACCACCTACACGGCTAGGAGTGTTGGCAGGCAGTGAACCATGTCCTCCCGATTCCAACGCTGCCACCTTAGCTGTGAGCTCATCTAGTTGAGGTCCAAACTCTTCTCTATATGCTTTGGCCAACGCACCGGAGACATCCTCTTTACGTACATGTCGGGCAAAGCCGACCAAAACTTCCAACCAGCCATACTAGACATACCATGCACACGACACATGCGCTGCGGGGTGCCCAGGACCTCTGTGAGCATATCTCTTTCCCTTACACCGGTGCCCTCGGAAGAAGCACGGCGGTCTTCTCTAAAACCTTCTCGGATAAAGACCGAGACTCTTCACCGACCAAACAATTGCAACCTTATTACCTGACACAGCCAGACTGCACCGTGCACGCAAAAAATGACGAGCGCGGTTCACTGGAAATTCATGCCAAGGATTCTTGATGCTATTGTGGAGTAAGTAAGTGTCCTCCTCCTTCCACACTTCGAACTTTGCCTCGTAACCTCCTGTCCCCAGGCAGTGGTCATGCTTGTTCTCCTCCCTAAGCCGCTTGTATCTCTCACTTGTTGCCAGTGCCTCTTTGCTGCTCTTCGCTTCAACAAAAGCTGCCCAATCGTCCTTGGTGATATATGGGTGCTTCACCATGGCATCCAACCCCTTCATGACGTAATTCTGCACTAGATTGCTTTTGAAGGTCCTAAAACTTTTGCCCTCTTGACCGCCACACTTCTTACATGCTATGGGCCTTAAGTTGCCTACAAACTCCAATGAATTCTGGACACACTCCTCAAATAACAATTCCTTTGTTGCGCCGCTTAAGGAAGTGGGATCAATATGTGAGCAAGGGGACCTTTTGTCTAGCAATCGGACACGCAAAGTCTCTTCATTCTTAGCATGGCCACCTTCTCGATGGGGAAACCCGTTCGCTTGAGCGCCGTGACAACTATCTTGCCTTCGGCCACCTTGTGTGTGTCCCGACCCTCCGCTTTTCGCACCGAAAAGCCGATGGCTGCCCCTCTCGGTAAAAAATCCCGAACGCCCCCGTGGTACCATCATCTATCTCTTGCTCGTCTCTTCATATGTAGCTCTCCCCACCATCCTCTAGAGAATAAGTTGTTTCGTTGCGGATGATGTTGTAAATGTGCCAACAGACACCTACATCAAACAGATTTAGGTTACACAGAGAAGTCAATAGCTAGCACTAAGCAAAAGCTAACAATAAGTAGGGTTTGTATATCACATAGCCGTAGCTTACCATTTTCGAAAGTCGTCAACATCCGGCACACACGACAAAAAGCTTCACCGGCAGTTCTAGGGGTGAGGAAAAGGTGCGATCATTGTTCTATCTTGAGCACGTATATTCATCTCTATAAATAAAATAACCAGCCAGTAGTTGCGCTTTCCTATGACAAAACCACCACGTATAACAACATTATAGTAACACTTTCGGTGTCAAGTTCAAGTATCTACAACCCGAAAAATATCCATGTGAGGATAAAATTATACAGTTCAATTCTGTAATAGGCTTTCTAATGAGGACTAAACAAACCAATCGAGACAGAGAACGGATAAAATGACGAGAAAAACCTGGAAAGGAAGCCGAAAATGTGTTGGTTGTAATATGAAGGAGACCATCCAACACCTTTTCCTCGATTGTCCGTATTCGAAAACGGTATGGAGGATCATCTTTTATGCTACTGGCCTAAACCAGCCTAGATCTACATAATTAGCAAGGCCCTAATATTATACGCTTCAATTCTGTAATAGGCGTGCAGTGAGGACTACACAATCCACGAGGCACAGCGGCTCACAAAAAATTGCACTCCCTCCGTTTCCAAATTGTAAGTCACTTTGACGTTTTTGGTTCGTCCATTTCGCTATGTATCCAGGCATATTATTGTATCTAGATACATAGCTAAATGGATGTAACAAAAAAGTCAAAGCGACTTACAAACTAAGCGAGGAAGTAGTTCAGAATAGAAGAATATAAACAAACTGTAATTTAGCAACAATTCGTTTAGTAGGAAAAATTTTTGTAAGACAAGATAGTAGTAGTACTCGACCACGGCTAGTCGGTGTTCTCAAGCTTGTGTATTCATCTATGAAGAAAATAAGCGGCGAGAATTATCACCTTTCCTCACTACCGGTGAATGAAAAATTCAGGCGACACCGGATGACGCGCGTGATGCCCGGAAATCATCGAAGTAGCTACGCCGCTGGACAGATTTAAAAATTTCAGTCACCTGAAAATTAGCAAGGCTCTAATATTATACAGTTCAAATCTATAATAGGCGCCTATGAGGACTACACAATCCATAGAGGCACGAGATCACAAAAATTGCACTCCCTCCGTTTCCAAATTGTAAAAGTCGCTTTGACGTTTTTGGTTCGTCCATTTTGCTATGTATCCCGGCATATTATTGTATCTAGATACATAGCTAAATGGATGTACCAAAAATTCAAAGCGACTTACAAACTGAAGTGGAGGAAGTAGTTCAGAATAGAAGAATATAAACAAACGTAATTTAGCAACATTCGTTTAGTAGGAAAATTTTTGTAAGACAAGATAGTAGTAGTATTATTCGACGAGGAGCGGTCGGTGTTCTTGCGCATGTGTATTCATCTATGAAGAAAATAAGCGGCAGAATTATCGTCTTTCCTCACTAGGCAAAAACGGAAAGGAAGCCGAAAATGTGTTGGTTGTAATATGAATGAGACCATCCAACACCTATTCCTAGATTGTCCGTATTAGAAAACGGTATGGAGGATCATCTTTTATGCTACCGGCCTAAACCAAAATTTAGATCTACATAAGCCATATGTTTGGTACATGGCCTACTAATCAGAATAAAAGGATTAGAAACTTTGATTTGGGTTGGCGTCCACGGCTATATCTTTGGGCCCATTTGGCGCCGGTCGAAAAACGATATTATCTTTAACAAAATGAAAGTTTTCTCGTTGTCGAAGGTAATTTTCGGATGAGCCTATTGGCTGCGATGCGAGCCCATTTGCGGCGTGATGAACAAGACAAGAACACACTCTCGCTAATTAGCGTAAAACTAGAAGTGTTTACTTTGGAGTTGCCCTATAGAGGGTGGAAGCACATTTATCATTTGCTTTAGTTCTCTTTATCCGTTTTAGATACTTGTTTTGCTTTTTACCTTTTATCCAAGACTTGTAATAATCGGGCGCGTGTACATCCTCGGATGTAGAGGCTGGATGTTTTTCTCATCCATTATCTAAAAAAAAAAGTTTCGTCGCTTTGAACAGTTTGAAAATTTCAGTCACCGGAAATTAGCAAGGCCCTAATATTATACGCTTCAATTACAGAATAGGCGTGCGTGGGGACTACACAATCCACGAGGGCACAACTCACAAAAATTGCACTCCCTCCGTTCCAAATTGTAAGTCGCTTTGACTTTTTGGTTCGTCCATTTTGCTATCTATCCGGCATATTATTGTATCTAGATACATATATAGCTAAATGGATGTACCAAAAAAAAGTCAAAGCGACTTACAAACTCAAAACTAAGAAGTAGTTCAAGAATAGAGGAATATAAACAACCTGTAGTTTAGCAACGGTTCGTTTAGGGGAAAATTTTTGTAAGACAAGATAGTAGTAGTACTTGACGAGCGATTAGTGTTCTCAAGCTTTTGTATTTATCTATGAAGAAAATAAGCGAAGAAATTATCACCTTTCCTCACTTCCCCGCGACCGAAAAATTCAGGCGACACCGGATGATGCGTTGATGCCTCGCCGTTGGATGGAAATCACTGAAGTAGCCGTCACCTGAACAGAGGTCCCAAACCCCGGTAAAGGAGGGTTGCGTTAAGTTTGGCGAACCAGCGTAAAAAAATAGCCACTCTAATGGACAGAGGCACAGATCACAAAAAATGCACTCCCTCCGTTTCCAAATTGTAAAATCGCATTGACTTTTTGGTTCGTCCATTTTGCTATGTATCCGGGCATATTATTGTATCTAGATACATAGCTAAACCGATGTACCAAAAAAGTCAAAGCGACTTACAAACTAAGCGAGGAAGTAGTTCAGGGAATAGAATAATATAAACAAACTCGTAGTTTAGCAACGATTCGTTTAGCGAGAAAAATTTTTGTAAGACAAGATAGTAGTAGTACTCGACAGAGCGCTTAGTGTTCTCGATCTTGTGTATTCATCTATGAAGAAAATAAGCGGCCGAAATTATCACCTTTCCTCACTTCGTAGCGATCAAAAATTCAGGCGACATCGGATGGCGCGTTGATGCCTACTTGTTGGATGGAAATCACCAAGTATCCATGTGAGGCTAATATTATACAGATTCAATTTTGCAATAGGCGCCTATTAGGACTACAAGTAACCACGAGTCACGTAACACAAAATAAATTAAATGTAGTTCGGGAATAGAATAGTATAGACAAACTGCAGGTTTAGTAACATTTCATTTAATAGGAGCACTCATTGTTCTTGAGCATGTATATTTATCTATAAAGAAAATAGCAGTAGTAGTTGCGGTCTCCTAAAACAAAAACACAAAGGTGACAACATTAATGTAGTAGGCGGTGTCAAGTTCAAGTATGTACAACTCAATACATCCATCCGAGGATACTGATTATACGATTCAATTCTCAGTAATAGGCAAAGTGTATGAGGAATAGACGAGAGCATGTTCGCTTGTTCTTGCAATCTTGCTTCATCTTGTTTCAGCTTATTCTCTCACAGGATACTATTAAACAAGCGGCGTGCTCTCAGGGACACAGATCACCAAAAAAAAAGTTTAGGAATAGTGGAGTATAAAGAAACTATAGTTTCGTGATGGTTCATTTAATATGCACATTTTTGTGTGACAAGATACATGTAGTACTCTACAGGGCAGTCGTGTTTACTTGAGCACGCATATTCATCTATAAAGAAAATAAGCAGCAGTGGATAACAACAACATTGTAGTTATATATAGTAGCAGCGGTCGGGCCTGGTAGCGGTGAGGTGTCAAGTTCAAGTATGTACAACTCAATTATATCCATATTATGAGGATAAAATTATAGTTCAATTCTTTTACGTAATAGACAAGATGTGAGGACTAGTCGACACTGTTCGCTTGTGCTTGCTTCATCTTGTTTCATCTTATTCTCTCTCACGTATGAGAATACTATATATTAAACACAAGCGAACAGGCTTCAGAGGCATAGATCACGGAAAAACAAAAAAAGTAGTTCAGGAATAGTGGAATCTAACAAACTATAGTTCAAGAAACGTAGGGCACGGACAAGATTGATGGGCTAGATATCAAACCCCTAGAATGGCCGGCCCGGCTGGTGGAGGAAGAAGCCGTCGGAGAAGGAGGTCGCCGGGCGGAAGCGGCGTCGGCTTGAATGGCGCGGATGCGTCGGGCGGTGGCGGCGGGCTGATGAGGCGGCCGGAAACCCTAGAGTCGCCTCGTGAGGAGTGTGGCTAGGAACCAAACACCCCGATCGAAATAAATCGCCCGCCCGTGACGAGGCGGGTAAAATTTTTGAGTTTTGTAAAGGCTCCTGGCGTAAAAAAATCGTAGTGAAAAAAATTGGGCGGGCACAAGTAAACGTACTCCCTCCGGGATGGTTAGAAGTCGATTAGGACAAATGACCACGGTCTCCAAAACATAACTTTGACCGCTTACTATTATAAAAATATTTATGGAGATGTGATATATGTATACTTTTATCAAAGTATTTTTTAAGACAAATCTACTCATATAATTTTTACATTTACAAACTCAACAACTTAAAAGTTATTGATGATTTATACTCCCGATGTTTGACCCAAACCTTGTCCAAAATGACTTCTAATACCATCCCGGAGGGAGTATAATAAGCTGTTCGGCTGATTTTGGCTGAATGAATAGTATTATTTCTGTGAAAGAGAAGCCACTTCAGCTGCAGCTGGCGCGTGGTGGGGCCGTCCTGTCAGGGTCATAGTGCACACCCGTGGAGGGGTCGTCCGGCCTGTCAGGATCTACTACCTGCGTTTGCTCTCCCTTTGTATCTGCTTCTGCCTCTCGCGATTCATTCCATCTCTCGCTCTCTTCCATCCCTTCTCCCAGCTGAGCTCCAGCCCGATGTCTCGGTCTCCTTTGGCGGAGTCATGATCTGGAGGTGGACGGGCGAGGAATAGGCTTCAATGGGATCCAGTTGGTGAGCTTAGCGGGTTCCCGCTCATCAGTTGTCCGGATTGCGGTCTTGCTCGGGTGGTGGAGGCGCGGACCAAGAAGGATGGTGATAAATGCGGCCGACTCTACTTCAAGTGTGCTAGGAAATGGGGTGAGTATTTTGTTCTGTAGTGTTGATGTGTTGTCCCGGACCTCCCTGCCCCTAGTTTTGCACTAATTTGTGTGCCTGTTTTTCAGTACCCTAATAAGCAACAATGTCATTACTACCGATTTGAAAAGGAATACTTCGAGGTCTTGAAGGATCTTGGCATCATAGTTGTTCGCCCTTCGAATTGGAAAGAGGAGCTGGTGCTAGATAAATAAGAAGCTTCATTGGGCGGTCCCAAAGTGGTGACACCAAGAAGAAAAACTTGGAGCGAATCTTTGGAGAACTTGATGAGGAAGACGAACATGTTTATTATTTTGTCTCTTGTCTGTGTTGTCATTGGATGTGTTCTGATGTATGTTGTAAACATGAAATGCCCGATGCAAATGTTATTATTGTGGTAATTTGCAAATATCACAACGTGTCATTGCAATGCATGCTTGGTGTCAAGATTCGCACACTGTGTGAAAAGTCAACCGAGTGGAGTGGATCCACCTGTGCTTAATAGGTATGTCATCCGTTGACCCGCGTTGTGTAAAGGCGTGAGTGATACTCCCTCCGTTCATAAAAAAACGCAATTTTTGACCTTTTCAAAATCTAATTTGACTATATATTTGTCTTGCTCAACATATTTGTGTAAATTCCAAAATAAATTAGCTATTGTTATAATATCTTTAATGATCTAATAAGTCATAACAAAATTGATAATATTTATATACATTATTCAAATAAAACGAATGGTCAAATTAGATTTTGAAAGGTCAAAGAATTGCGTTTTTTTTGGTTGGACGGAGGGAGTACTCCACGTTTGCCGACTGCGTGGGTTCGCAACTAGTCTACAGACACGCGATACTAAAAAGCGCGTGAGTAATAAAGCGACCGCCGCGGCCGAAGTCCGCTCTACGACGCCGTCCGCCACCTCTCTCGCATCGCGCAATTGGGCGCAAACTCACTTCCGCGCCCGCGTCTATACATCTATCTCGCCGCCGCCGTCGCGCTATAAGCTTAGCTTCACGCCGCGTCTCCTTCCACGCACCACCACCGCCGCACACCATGCGGCTTCCGTCGGAGATGCTTGCATTGGTTGCCATCCGCGTCGCCAAGGAGGCGAGAGGATCCCATGGACGACCTCCATTCCATTACCGCACCTTTGTAGCGAGATGGCAAAGGTGTGCGGCGACGCCATGGTGGGACGGAGCATCCCACTGGAGCGGGTTTTCCAATAGAACAGGGGAATGGCGTACCCTCGTCACCAATCTCGCCATCGCCGGGCAACCCGGAGGCGTGCTTCGTGGCGTGCATGTCTCGCCTGTTCGTCGATGGTGCGGCACCGCCGCGCCCCCGCCGACATGCTTTGCGCGACGCCGCCGATCGCGGGGCATGAACTGCCGCACGTATGTTGACGGGTCACTAACGACACATTTCTAACGTCAACATCCTACCATAAAGGGGTAACACTATACATTATCATACTCATATACATTTATAACTCATATATTTCCACTTGTAGTGTCTTGTATTTTATTTTGCAGATTTATAATAGAAACAAGTGGAAAATGTACCAAAAAGGCGCTCCCCGAAAGCGCATTCCTGAAGAACATCAAGCCCAAGGGAGAAATGGACCAAACACGCGAAACTGGGCCGAGCAAACACCGCCATACAACTTTTCAGGCCCAAAGACGCCAGCCTGCCAGAGCCCAGCCGAGCGGGGCCCGGCAGAGGCGCCACGCACCACCCGTGTGGTGCGGCCGCACCCCCCTATTTGGCGGCTCGGGCCCAGCTTCGGGGAGGCGGTTCGTTACCTTCCAAAACTGGCGTTGCCAACGTTGGTTGGTCGGTTTGGTCTGATTAGGAAGGTGTTCCAGGGTCGGTTTGGCTCTTTCCAAGTGGGGATGGCCATCTTCCAAAGAGCCCCCTCTCCTCTACCTACAAAAGGAGGCCATCTCCCACCATTGTAACACACACCATTTGGAGCCTCCTCACTTTCTACTCTTCTTCTCCTCTCTTCTCTACTCCTCCACTTCTCTAGTTCTTTTAGTCTTTAGTAGTATTTGGAGCTAGGCTAAGCTTCATTGGAGAGCTTGTACTTGGGAGAAGGAATATTCGGTATGAATATATTTATGGTTTATCCTCAAGTCTTGATCTCATATGCTTGTGCAATAGAGCTAGAGTATTTACATGTTATATTCTTGACATGTTGTTCTCGACACAATCATGATAGAAGAACTAGACTATAGTTCCTATGTCGTGGTTAGTCATATAGAACTTAGGGCCTAACCATTCATGCCATGTATTTGAGTAGAGTAAGAGTTGTGCTGAGGTGGCGGTTCGTTGTGTCCTTCGGGGCTTGCTCGTGTCCTATTCCGTCCATCCGTAGGGTGGGGGCCATGGGGGACATGAGTAGTGTCCTAGTATGCGGACGTGGTGTCCGGATGCCAGGTATCCTTCGAATATGAGTGCATGCCACGGTTGAGGGGGTAGGCGGCTTGGTCGTGACAAGCCTTGACCGTCCCTTGAAATCCCCCCACGTTCGTGTGTGCTGTAGGAGTTCGTAAATGCTTCTATTGGGCCGTATGGCTCCGGGAGTCTCCCCGTCCATCTCACTCTCAGCCTAAAACTCTAGTCATCTATGTTTGCATGATTATTAACTGGTTCATTGCACAGCTACTTTAGAATGCCTGCTCCACTTAGGAATATTCTTTATTCTTTATATTCCTTTTATCCTTGAGGTTGGCCTAAGTGTGTGTCACACTATCTTAAACTATCATGACTTACCCCTGTATTGAGTATTGGTCAACCGCATAGACATGTTGTCTTGTTCATGCCCCCCGCTAGAGTCCTACACCATGCCTTCCTTTGGGAAAATATAAATAACGATACCACTGAATATCTCCGGGTGAAATGCTACAACGGTATTTCCATGCGCTTGCGGACTTGTTCTCAGAAATGCTACGAATGCCACCCGGCATCCCGTGGTGATGGTAACTGGAATGTAACAATTCCGTGAAGTCGTTGTGGGAAGTCAACCTGTGGTTCCCGGTGCTCTTGCCTTTTTGCCACTTGCGCTTAGGAAACGCAACAAGCATTTCGGCGCCGTTGCGGGGAAGGCATTGGTTATAAAGATTCTAGAAAGACATGTTCATCATGATGTGCATGTGTAGGTATGTAAGTAGCCATTACTCATGCAGGCTAATCTTTCATGTTTTCTCCCGTTGTGGATGAAGACAGGGATAGTGTTCGATTGGTTTGTCCCCTGTTCAACAACTACATCGCGCAGATCCGAGGCACTCCTAAGGAAGAACCCAACTCATATCAAATCTTCTCCTCGCTACTCCGCCGACAAACAAACCAATCACCCTTGCATCATCTCGTATTCCACTCATGGCCAAGTCGATCCGTGACCACTCCATCCCTCTTTTTTGCCAACGTGTGCGTTGGGCCCGTTGTCAACATGGGAACCGAGAACTTTGAGCTCGCCCGCCTAATCAAGATGGTGCAGGCAAACCAATTTTATGGTTTGCCAAGTGAGGACGCAAGTGCACATCTGCAACACTTCCTCGAGCTCAGTGACACCATTGTCTTCCAAGGTGTCACACCGTAAGCCATTAGAATCCGTCTGTTTCCCCTTCTCCATCACGGGAAGGCGAAAACAAATGGTTCTATAAAGAGACGGAAGCTGTCAACACGTGGGACAAATGTTCCACGGCATTCCTCACTAAATTCTTCCCCATGGGAAAAACTCACACCTTGAGGGGAAGAATTGCCAACTTCCAGCAGAATCCTATGGAACCGATACCCGTGGCATGGGAAAGGCTACAAGAGTACATTCAAGCATGCCCGCACCATGGGATGGCAACATGGCTCGTGATGCGAACTTCTACAATGGGTTAACACCCATGTCAAAAGAGCACATTGATGCCACTGCCGGAGGTGCCTTCCTCTCCCTCACCATCGATAGAGCAACAAATCTCTTATGGAGAAAATAGTGTCCAATCAAGCTTGGGGGAGGAAAGTCTTGGCAAACAAGAAGATAGCATGCGCATCAGCGGAGGAGACGGACATGCCTGCTACAATGGATCTCCTATTGAAAGAACTTGACAAGTGTGCCACCAAGAAGAAGAAGAAACTTACGGCTCAAGTCAAAGGCCATAAACTCACACATAACATGTGAAGTCTCAGGGCAATGTTGGCCATTCAGGGAACGACGCCCTAAAACCCGTAAAGACGTTACTCACATCAACAACGGGTTCCGTCAGCAAGGAGACCATAATGGGTGGAACAACCAGTCGCGCCCACAAAACCAAGGAGCTAATTCAAACTCAAGGTACAATTCGAATCCTCTCTCCTTGGAAGACTTGGTCTTAGACCAAGCAAAATAATTGAAGAACTTTCAAAGAAGTTGATGCTTAATGATAAAATAATTGAAAACATGATTTTCAAAATTAAAAGTTTAACTTCTTCTTATGAAAGACAACTGAGCTTTAATAAAATAATAGAAACCCAATTAGCTCAGTTTTTCGCCACTTTTACTTTGCTGTTGTCGGTTCGGGAAAAAGTTTTGGGGCAACCCAAAATTTCTTTTTGAATCTATTAAAATGGTCTCAATGAGGTCCGGTAAGCCTCTATGTCGGAAGACAAAGCAAGTCTCCTACCGAGCCACCACTCATTATCAAGAAGGAAGACCCCGGGCGCCCGACAATCACATGCTCGCTTGGCCCGCATGTCTTCGAGAATGCCTTCTGCGACCTTGGATCAAGCATAAACATCATGTCCAAGGTAACATATGATGAAATATTAGGTGGACCTTTGTCCCCCTGTACATTTTGAACTGCAGATGGCGGACCTATCACTAAGGAAACCGGAGGGAGTAGCTCAGGACGTTATAGTAAAAATCCGAGAAGCATACATCCCGACGGACTTTGTCATCCTAGACATGGGTCACAACGAGAGAGCTGCCCCAATCCTTGGGAGACCATTTCTTAACACTACAAATGCAGTTTTGCACGTGGGATCGTGGCATTCTAGCTTCCATATGCAGGGCCAAACAATGAGATGCCCATTCAATGGGTTCAACAAGCATAAGAATGCTAAAAACAAGCAGCCCAAGAAGGTAAAGCCACAAAGTGTTAAGCAGGCATGGCAGATAGAAAGGATGACATCCGCATCCACTTCTCCGGATACGGGTAACACTCCGTCAAGCATTAAATGAATGGAGAAGAGTCCTGCTCGTCGGACTTTAAAAGGTGAGCCCTTGCCGAAGGTAAATTGGTAGTTATCTTTTTATTTTACAATAATAATCTCCCAAGAATAACTCCATGATGCTTACAATAAAAATAATAAATAAAAATAAAATTGTTTACCCCTGTTGGAAGAATCTTGTTTATCAATGCATGCTTCCTCTTTCTATTTTGGCATGTCTTGGTTTGGAAGTTTTGGTTATACGTATGATCATACTTCCATAGGCGTTTTGAATTGAGCATGGTGCTTTGGTCAAAAGTCTACCTTGATCGATTAGACATGGAGTCGAAATCCGGTTATTGAACCTAAAATTGCTAGTGTAGATTTTGGTCGATCATATGGACTAACCCCTGCAGAATTTATCAAAATCCATAAGGGTAAGTCTTGAAGATGACAACAGGGTTAACAAAAAATAATAATAATAATAATAATAAATAATAATAAAAAAAAAGAGAGGGTAGAGAAGAGAAGAAGAAGAGAGGAGATAAACCTTTCAACCCCAAGAGTTTGTCTTGTTACTTTGATGACATCAAAAGACAAGCTTGGGGGAGCCTCTAGCCACGCCACCAGGGCACAACTCGGATCATTGCGTGCTCAAGCTAAGCGAAACCATAAAAGGTAAGCAAAAGGCTAGCTTGGGGAGGACTCCATGAAAGGTAACTTGTATCTCACATTTTGATCATATTCTCTATCTTATGAAATGTTGAGTTACGCTAAAAAGACAAATTTCATTCCTATATATGAGCTATGGAAATGTCTAGTTAAACCCCTTTGTTGAAATGATGAATAGTTGCTCTCTTTTATGCTTTGCACATGCCTAGTTTATAATTCGAATTTCTCTAAAGTTTGGGTTTAGTGGCTAATTCTAAAAATTCATCCCGAAAAACCTAATTCATGTGGGTTGCATATGCTCTATCCAAATAAGTTGTTGCCAAATATGATATGGTACAAATGGATTTGCTATGACTTCGCCCGTAAAGAGAAACTTGACATCCGGAATTTATACTTTGAAAAGAGAAATGTTTTGGGCTATGCTAAAAAAATGAGATGAAAAATGGACAAGTGTCCGAGGGCGAGTAGAGCCCACATCTCTAAAAAAAAAAGAGAGAGAGAAAGGAAATAAAAGACAAAAGTCTAGGGCGAGTAGAGCCCACCTCTCCAAAAAAAAAAAGAGATATAGCAATAAAGCCCCTTCTTTCTCGGAAAAAAAAATAAATATTATCTAACTAAATAAATCCCGGATAAAAAGTTGATCAAAAGGATGAATGATAAGCATTTCTGTTATAACCGTTCTATCTGGCAACCGCCCAAGGCTTTGAGAAAAGCTAAAAAGCCCCGCTACGATGAAAGGTAATAAAGGGTGGGAAAAAGATGAGCCGTTTTATTCAAACTCTAGTAGAAAATCTTATTATAACCCTGGCACTTGTGAAATGTAATCGGCATAGTAGCAACTCCCCGATCAACAACCAAGTACTTATCTCTTTTTGCTCGAGGACGCGCAAAGGTAAGCTTGGGGAGTTTGTTGACGGTCACTAACGACACATTTCTAACGTCAACATCCTACCATAAAGGGGGTAACACTATACATTATCATACTCATATACATTTATAACTCATATATTTCCACTTGTAGTGTCTTGTATTTTATTTTGCAGATTTATAATAGAAACAAGTGGAAAATGTACCAAAAGGCGCCTCCCGGAAAGCGCATTCTGAAGAACATCAAGCCCAAGGGAGAAATGGACCAAACACGCAGAATCGGGCCGAGCAAACACCGACATACAACTTTTTCAGGCCCAAAGACGCCACGGCCTGAGCCCGGCCCGAACGGGGCCCAGCGGTGTGCGCGCACCACCCTGGTGCGGCACCACCCCCGCCGAGGCGGCTCGGGCCCAAATTCCGGGAGGCGGTTCGTTACCTTCCAAAACTGGGCGTTGCCGACGTTGGTTGGTCGGTTTGGTCTGATTAGGAAGGTGTTCCAAGGTCGGTTTGGCTCTTTCCAAGTGGGGATGGCCATCTTCCAAAGAGCCTTCCAAAGAGCCCCCTCTCCTCTACCTACAAAAGGAGGCCATCTCCCACCATTGTAACACACACCATTTGGAGCCTCCTCACTTTCTACTCTTCTTCTCCTCTCCTCTCTACTCCTCCACTTCTCTAGTTCTTTTAGTCTTTAGTAGTATTTGGAGCTAGGCTAAGCTTCATTGGAGAGCTTGTACTTGGGAGAAGGAATATTCGGTATGAATATATTTATGGTTTATCCTCAAGTCTTGATCTCATATGCTTGTGCAATAGAGCTAGAATATTTACATGTTATATTCTTGACATGTTGTTCTCGACACAATCATGATAGAAGAACTAGACTATAGTTCCTATGTCGTGGTTAGTCGTATAGAACTTAGGGCCTAACCATTCATGCCATGTATTTGAGTAGATTAAGAGTTGTGCTGAGGTGGCGGTTCGTTGTGTCCTTCGGGGCTTGCTCGTGTCCTATTCTGTCCATCCGTAGGGTAGGGGGCCATGGGGGACATGAGTAGTGTCCTAGTATGCGGACGTGGTGTCCGGATGCCAGGTATCCTTCGAATATGAGTGCATGCCACGGTTGAGGGGGTAGGCGGCTTGGTCGTGACAAGCCTTGACCGTCCCTTGAAATCCCCCCACGTTCGTGTGTGCTGTAGGAGTTCGTAAATGCTTCTATTGGGCCGTATGGCTCCGGGAGTCTCCCCCCGTCCATCTCACTCTCGACCCTAAAACTCTAGTCATCTATGTTTGCATGATTATTAACCGGTTCTTTGCACGCCTACTTTAGAATGCCTCGCTCCACTTAGGAATATTCTTTATTCTTTATTTTCCTTTTATCCTTGAGGTTGGCCCAAGTGTGTGTCACACTATCTTAAACTATCATGACTTACCCCCGTATTGAGTATTGGTCAACCGCATAGACATGTTGTCTTGTTCATGCCCCCTGCTAGAGTCCTACACCATGCCTTCCTTTGGGAAAATATAAATAACGATACCCTGAATATCTCCGGTGAAATGCTACAACGGTATTTCCGTGCGCGCTGCGGACTTGTTCTAAATGCTGCTGAGAATGCCACCCGGCATCCCGTGGCGATGGTAACTGGAATGTAACAATTCCGGTGAAGTCGTTGTGGGAAGTCAACCTGTGGTTCCGAGTGCTCTTGCCTTTTTGGCACTTGCGCTTAGGAAACGCAACAACGCATTAACGCCCTTGCTCTCTACAGGATGAACACCGGCGTTGATGACGGCGACACTTTGCACGAAAGGTGTTGTGGGGGATCGAAGGCGACGCGGTGACGGCAAATGACATGGGGCACCGAATCGCGGAACGTCTCAGCGCCGCGGGCAATAGCGGTGTTGAGCGACGAGCCGATGGTGGCGCCATTATCCAGCCGGGTTTTTGGTTTCTCCGTCATCTTCTGCTTTGCCCAACCGCCCGGTGCCTCGCCAACATGGGCATCTTCGATGCAAGCGTGCGGGCCGTGGGCGACATTGCCGGATGGTCGGAGTCGGAGCGTGGAAGTCAACCGTGGGGAGTGTCCGCAAATGGCCCGGCAAAGGCGGGATCAGCCGACGAGTCTACTTTGTTCTTCGTTGATGGCTTGTTTGCATGAGTGTACTGTACTTCATTCTTCCAATGCAGGGGAGTTGCTCACAGTTGCAGGTGACACCTAGCTAGATATAACAACTTTTGGTAGCTTTTGGAAGTGTGCACGCGTCGTAGGTGATGCATATATGGTGTGCATATGTTCGATCCTTACCTAGCAAAGATGTTCAAGAAACGTAGATCTCGGATGGAACGAAGACCGAGATGTTTTAATTAGTTGTAATATAATCCGTGTGTTATAATGCTCACTTCTTTTCAGTGTCTACCAATAATTCTCGCCGCCACGCAGCCATGGTCGCCGCGAGCACCCGGCCTAAGATGGCTATAGTTAGCCGCCTCTCGGGCTGAACTCTCTCCTTCTTTCTTACCTTGCCACCTCGAGGCTCGTTGGCTTGAAGGCGCTATTCCTGTGCCGTTGAGGTCACCATTAATTGGAACGCTGTCGTGTCCGCCGGTTCACACGCCCGGCCGGCCACGCTGCTTAGAGCTAGCGTTCACCACGACGGCAACAACCCCTCTCGCGACCCGTCCCCGCCTCGACCGAAGTTTTGAAAACCGCTTCTGACGCACTCCCGATGCCTCCATATCCCGTCCCATGTAACCTCGCGGCCTGTCCTCGGTCGCCGGAGAGTGTCGCTCCCCGCTCCCGCCCGGCGCCCCGCCCGCCAACGTCGGGCGTCGAGCTCGCTGTAGGCGGAGCCCATTCAAACCCGCTCATCCGATAGCATAGATGGGAACGCTAGGTTCGGGATCACGGTGTTCGCCTCCCGTCGCTAGAGACATCATCATCTCCCCGTGTGCCGCGCCATGATGGACTTTTAATTGTGAGAAATTGTGAAATTTAATCCTGCCGCTAGAAATATGACACGTAATTAAACTTGCTTTTACGAAATATGACCCATGTGGATGCAAACCATGTGGACAACCTTGGAGGCGCGATCCAAAGACGGATCTAGCGCAAACGCTAGGAACAGTGCATTTGTGTCGCCTTACAAATCTACTCTCTGTATGTGACTCAATCTAACTTGTACAAAAATTGTGTTGTCTTAAATATCTTTTTTTTGGGTTGATCCCCGCAACCCACAAAGAACTAGTGGGCAGGAAATTATAAAAGGATTAAAGAGAAGATCATATCCATCTATCTATGGTGCTCGAGCAATTTGAAGATAATAGTAGATCTTTGTGGTGCGGTCCAAGTGAATAGTTGGAGTAGGTGTGCGGATCGATGATGCCTTTGTGCAAATGGAGGGTGTTTAGTTCCCATGCAACCAAAAAGTGCTACAAAGACGTGGCACATCAAATCTTTTAACGCATGCATGGAGTATTTAAATATAGAGAAACAAAAAAATTAATTACATAGTATAGCCGAAAAGAGCGAGATGAATCTTAAGCCTAATTACTCTATGGTAAGACAATAAATACCAAATACTCCAAAACGAAAAGTGCTACAAATGAAATATTTCACCAACTAGTAATTGTGTCGAAAACAAATTTGGTAGCCCTATATCAAATGGAGATGCGAGGAGCTTGGCCAAACTCTCTCTCTCTGTCTGTCTCTATGCGCCTCTCGTCTCTTCCTTCTCCCGATGCTGCATCGAACAGGCTGTCAAATGACTCCATATGTGACCCTAGAGGCCGGTCATGGAAAAAAAGGAGTCGGGGGTGCGAGCGACCTACACCAAGGATGGACGGAACGGCGATAGGCAGCGTGGGCCCTATTGTACTCGGAGGATTCGCATGCACGGTATACGAGTAGTACTACTCCCGGGGCCCCAGGCCGCTGTCCCGGCTCCTCGCCGACTCTTCACAAAAAAAAAAAAAAAAAAAATTTGATTTCTATTTTTAATGCAGGAGTGCCGCCAAAAAGCCTAACAAATCGAGGACCGAAGGCGTAGGCGTTGGTAGCTCGCCCGGTGAGCGAGCAACCGGACGCTAGTTTGATTCCCGTGAATGCCGGATAGTGTGTGTACTAGTTGTAGTGTAGTTAGGTCTGGTTGTAGTACTCCCTCCGTTCCACAAAACTAGCAATTCTTTGACTCATAGAAACTGTGTTTGATCTTTCGTCTTATTTAACTTTTTTTAATAAACATTACCACTTTTGTTATGACTTATTACATTACTAAAGATATTGTAGTAATGTTTTGTTTGTTTTATAATTTACATAAAATTTGAATAATACGAAAGGTCCAACACAGTTTTGAGTCAAAGAATTGCTAGTTTTGTGGAACGGAGGGAGTACACGGGTAGTGTGTGTCGTGTGCGTGTAGTGTGTGTGTGTGAGTGTGTATGAACAGATACTACAACTGTACCCAGACCCAGAGTAAGAGGCAACTCAAAAAAAGCCTAAAACAGTCTTTCTCCCTCCTATTAATCCAAACTCTATTTCAAATTTGAAATAGTACACAAGTTACAGTCGCCCTTAGCAAGATTTAAGAAGCAAAAATGTGTCGCCCTACATTAACCGGGTGCCCGTGGGGCCATGGTGTCAGCATCAAACACTCTACAGTACTACTACTACATATTGAATATGTTCGGCTAATTTTGGCTCGTGGCCGTAGGACTATAATAATTAGAGTAATAATCTTCCATATAGGTCTCGAGCTCTGGTCATGGACATGGCTAGCACTTAAGACCCGCGCTGGACATTATAATCCTGCCGAGGGCAGCAAGCGTCTCAACGGTGTTGTTGTCATCCCTATTCGAGTCTGGACCCAAGGGACGTCCATATTTGTCTTCGTAGCTTAGGTCTGTCTTCCTTTCTTTGGCAAATTTCCTGATTTGAATACATACTGTATTTGAAGTCCAACCCACACTCGCTACAAGTGTCCCCTGCTGGAAGTGAAATGAAACAAAACTTAAAAACTACTCTTGCTTTCTCCACCCTCCTCCCACCCTCTGCTCAAAATTGAAATTCGGAGGAGCGTGGCTCCAAAAGCCTAAAACATTCTGTCTCCCTCCTCTAAACTCTGTTTAAATTCGAAATACTAGGTGTACGTGTATTACACAAGTTTATAGTCGCTCTTAGGAAAGTTGCGTCTGAAAACCGGGTGCCCGTGGGGCCATGGTGTCCGCATCGAGGCAGATCCCTATGTCGGACCGCTCTCTACTCTTTATTTGGTAAGATTTGGTGAGAAGAGTTTGGAAGTCAGCGAACAAAGTAGAAGAGTGGTGGTACTACTAGTACTAGTATGGGAGGAGAAGGAAGCGACGAGAGTGACGAGAGACTGGGAGAGAGAAAGACAAGAACCTTCACCTGCCAAGGATGGAGACGCGAGGCGCCGAGGAAATACAGAAGTTTTTTTTTTTGGGTGGTTGCAGATCCGGGATCCGCAGCGGGGCCTCGTGTCCCCGGTAGTGGCTACGGTGAGGTCGCGTCATCGTCTTGACTTCCCCGACCGGGGATCCCGGCCGGCGTGGGGAGCGCCTTGGCGAGAACGAGGCGTTTATCGCGGCGTTCGACAGATTGCCGACGCCATCGTCTGCCGGCGCCGCCGCTCGATCTCTCGTGTTTTTTACTTGTGGGTTGGGGGCGGTGGCGAAGAAAAAGTCGCAAGAGAAGCACATCTTGTTGGGTAAACACCTAAATCTAAATTGTAAAGTGCATTACCCTTTTTTGAAGTTTTTTTTTGAATGGCTCTAAAAAGGTTTTGTTTTGTCTTGCATATCTGTGTGATTCATTTTATACCTTTTTCCGATTGATTCAGGTATAAACACAAAGATCTATGCGGGAGATTATAAAAGTGTGGGAGGAGGCCTAAGAAAACGCAGAAAAAAACACATTTCTTCTTAGGTAAACACCGAATCTAATCCCAAAGTGCATTTCATTTTTCACTAACCCACCAATCCCATATCTATAAACTTCCCACTTTAGCAAACTTAAGTCGGGAACCCCGAGAGTGAAACTAAATTATATTTCCACCCTTTGTTTACCTCTTCTTGTCTTTTCTTTTTTTTTTTTTTTTTTGAGGTGTCAACATGTACGATAGATGGGCCGTCCACTAGGCTATAACTTTGCTAAGAGCGACTCAGAACTTGTGTAGTAGTACAAGTACACATGCTACTAGTATTTCCAAATTCGTTTACCTCTTCTCGTCTGCATTACATTCCCATGTATACGATAGATGGGCCGTCCACTAGGCACTAAACTACCTCTTACGGTTGGAGCCAAGTTTTTTTTTTTTTTTTTTGCAAAAATCCAAGGATGGCAAACTAGTTTAGCAAACTCTAGGAGATGACTCCGCCCAAAATTAGAGGCGCAACCAAACACACGGCAAGAGATGCTTTGTCATTTTATTGTTAATTGTAGTACATGAAGTCGCTCTCTGAAGCCATGGTTTAGCACTCTCTATCATACTCATATCTTGTTGACTATATTTTTTTTCGGGGCGAAAAAACTTCGATGAAAAGTCGGAGGAAGGTGAAGAAAATAATTCTTCCATGTTCAACTGAAAATATTAACACTCCTGCTCACACCTAAGTACTACTGCCCCATAATGGGGGAGGGAGAGGCCTTGTCAAGGAGATGACACCCTCATCGTCTTTGTTGATGCGGACCATGTGGACGACCTTGTCAAGGAGATGACACCCTCCTCGCGCAGGAAAGGTACCTTCTTTTGTTACAAATTTATGTGACTCCTGCCATCTAACTTGCATAAAAATTGTGTTGTCTTAAATACCTTTTTTCGGGTTGATCCCAGGTACAACCACAAAGAAGATTTTAAAAGGATCAAAGAGAAGATCATATACACATTTATCTATCCTCCTGGAGCAATTTGAAGATAATAGATCTTCTGTTGTGGGCACAAGTTGTGGTGCGGTCCAAGTGAATATACAGCAGTAGTAGCTCTCTATCCTCCCTTTTAACATCTAAGAGAGGGGCTCGTGGCCGTAGGACTATAATCTCCCGTGTAGGTCTCGAGCCCTGGTCATGGCCATGGCTAGCGCTTAAGACCTACGCTGGAGATTATAATCCTGTTGAGGGCCACAAGCGTCTCGATGGTGTTGTCGTCTTTATTCGAGTCTGGACCCGAGGGATGTCCATATTTGTCTTCGTAGCTTAGGTCTTTCGGGCAAAATATGTAGTGCAAACCACCATCTTCGTGTAAACTTGTGTAAAAACCACGGCAAAAAAATTATGTAAATTCATCAAAAAAATCACACATGTAGATGATATGATGATACGACCTTGTAAAATATCATGTCCAAACTCGACTCTGTTTGTGACCGAGTTATAAAAATAACAAATTTCTAACAAATTGACTGGACAACTTTTAAAAAATTTGTTATTTTTATATCTCACAAACGAAGTCGAGTTTGGACAAGATATTTTACAAGGTTGTGTATCATCATATCATCTATATGTGTGAATTTTTTTGGTGAATTTAGATGACTTTTTTTGCCATGGTTTACATGGGTTTACACGAAGACGGTGGTTTGCACTACATATTTTCCCTAGGTCTTTCTTCGACAATGTTCTTGCTTCATCTTGTTTCATCTTATATTGTCTCACAGGGTACTATTAAATCAGCCAAAAATCAGCCTTTAGCGTAACAACCCGTTTCTCTGTAATGTTATTATTATCAAAATTTTGTTCAAATTTGGAATGCTCTAGCTCTCCAAAAATCTTGAAATAAATAACTTAAGATCGAGAGAGTATTTATCTATACAAAGTTTAGCTAATTTCCTAATTTGAATACATTTTGGAGTCCAACCCACGCTCACTACAAAAACTCATTCGGTGCAGTGTCCCATTAGCAGAACAACCCGTTTCTCTGTAATGTTATCATTACCAAAATTCCTTGCATTGTAGTATGATTGTATCTCTTGCCTCTAAAATAGCTTTTCAACTTGGCTTAAACCTATGTTTCACAATTTGGCTGGTAGGGTCTTTTATTGTTTTCTGAACCCTGGAAGAACATACTTTGCCTGGTAGGTTATTATTTATAGAAATGCAGTTTCTAGTGGAAGTGACTGAAGAGATCTCAGCTGTGCATTTCAGCTACTGAGGATGACCCCATTACTAAGAATGTTTACAACTCGATTCACCCGTACCGTGCATAGCAACCAAAAGAATTGCCATCACAGGCACTTTCTAACACCTACAGTTCACCAAAATCTGAACCATACAAAAACATCCATTTTGATCTCCCAACTCTCCCAATTTCTTTCTCACCTCACCGCGTGATCGGGTACTACAAACTAAGCATCTCCCTCATTGATAAGGGCGTCGATGTCGACCTCGCGGACCATCGCGTCCGCCGTAGGCGCCAGTAGTCGTCGAGGAGATCTCTCTCGTAGTTCGCTAGGTGCTGCCCTTCGGGGAACCCCTCCACCCCGCCGAGGTCCACTGCACCATCGACTCCGCCATCGCCCGGTGCCATCACGCGCCACGACGACGGCGCGCTGCAGACGTGCGTGCGGTTCTGCTCCGCCTCCAACTCTGGGTGCGCTGCGGCTGCGCAAAGAACAGGATTAGGAAAACCGGCGTAAGCACAAGGGCAATCAGGCGACTCACCGGCGAGGTGGAAGTCGGCGTTCTCCTGCTGGATATGAAGGAGCGCCATCTCCTGCTCCATACGGCAGCCAGGTCATACATGGAATCCAGGTGCTGGCGAAGGCGCTCCCTCGAGTGGGAGGAGGAGGAGACGGAGCCGGATCGGGGGCACGTGGAGGCGGGAGCCACAACCCGAGGGTGGGTCCCGCGGCGGCGGCGTCGGGGAGCCGGGTTGCGGTGACGGACGCCCAGACCCCCAGCTCCGGCTCCAGCCGTAGAACCACCCTCCATCGTGCTCACAAGTAGGAGTGGTACGAGATGAGGGGTGCGGAAGAGGAACAGACTTCTGAGAAGAGTGGAGTGAACCCGTGCAGCGCAGGGGGGGGGCAAAGCCTGAACTCTTCCCCTCCCTTTTCGAAAAAAAAAACCAAAAGGTGTGGCGGGCCGGGTCGGAAAATCCTTCCCCGGCCTCCTCCCCTCGCTTCGCGGTTGGCGGTCGATTTTGCCGCCGCACCCCATCCGTGGCGCCTCCTAGAATATGTATTTATTCTTCTAAAAAAAAGAATATATATATTTATTGGTTCTAAGAAAAAGAATATATATTTATTCATGCTTGTAATATTGTTCAAACATGTCGTTTGTCACGATTTGTTCATGTAAAATATTGTTCCATGGGAAATGGGGACTCGAATCTAACCGGACGCGACGGGGTTGAGATTTAGGCCCCGTTTGCTTTAGATTCTAGATTTTGAAAATCTAGATTCTCGAATGGATTTCTAAAATATAGATTCTAAATAAAATCTAATTTTCATGTTTGGAGGATACATAGATTTTTTCTCTAAGATTTTAGAATCTAATTTGATCCAAATTGGGCCATATTTGAGGTGTCCAACAAAAACGCAATTTTTTTTTTAAAATCTAATTTGACCAAATTGCACGCGCAGCGTCGCCGTCTATCCCAATTTTTTGGACCGAGAGGATCGGGGTTCAATAACTCTTGACATGCTTCGGACCCGTGTTGGATACATGCGATCAAAAATGCCCGCGTCGTAACCTATACGTCTTGCTTCAACTCCTTCCCTCCACTCTGCTTCAACTCCTTCACTTCCCCGCCAGGCGTGCGCCGCCTGCGCTCCCTAGCCTCTTCCCCGCCCACCACGCGCGCCGCCGCCATCCATTCTTTCCTCGCCCTCTCCCCCCCCCACCGCCGTCGAAGATGAAGTGGCACGGGGAGAGGGACCCAAAGACGGGAGGTTCGCCCCCGTTCCTCGTCCCCGGCGATAGTCGACGGAGGTGAAGACGGAGGTGACGACACCGCCAAGGTTCAACAAGGGCGTCCCCGCCGCCTCCACGGTGTACAACAAGCTGGGCATGTGTGCCACTTCGTCCTTGTCTCTGTGGAAGACTAGAAGCTCTGTAGCCACTCAAAGGCATCAAACCCTAGCGACACTGATGATGGAGAGGCGGAAGCGGCATGCAGCGATGGCATTGGAGGAGTTGCGTGCGGCAACACCGGGTTGGAGGTGCCACCCCGGCCGGGCACGACATGCGGCTGATGCGGGGCGGCGCGGACGCCACTACCGCTGCCGAGGCCTTGTACTTCGCCTCCGGCAGCGGCGTCGTTGATGAGGCGGCTAGCGGCCAGGAAGCTGGCGGAGGCGAGGGCGAAGGAGAAGTCCTCGGCAGCGGCGTCGAGGCAAGCGGTGAGGAAGCTGGCGGCGGAGGCGACGCCGAAGGAGAAGGAAGCGAGCTCGTCGTTGGCGCAGGTAATAATGCCTCGTTTAAAACTTTTTTTCCACTCGGGGATGAGGATGACCCCATTTCCATTACTTTTGATTACGGAAACACAAGCATTCATTAGAAGTTTTATAGAAGAGAAGCTACAAAAACGTAGGACATGCCTAAGAGACTCTACTGAGCTTAAAACTGAACACAATGAAACCTCCCTTGAACACATATATCACGGGCAATCAGACAACGACAGCAGTTTAAACGGTAACAGCAAACACCAAAAGTAGACTAAGCCCTCTCCCAAACTTAGCATATATATAAATCTACAAATATCATTGGAAAGATCTTTAAGTCTAGTTTTTTAACAAATTTATTTGTAGATTTAAATATTGCACGTATTTTCTACAAACCTAGCTAGTCAAAGTTGAGAAAGTTTGACCGGCACGCATCCCATAGTGACATCTATTTTGAGATGAGGGAGTACTTGTTTAAAACTCAAAATTGTGGAAACCAATACTAGCTGTTTTGGCATATATAGGAGTAGTTCTGTGAATGGTAGGTAGTACTGTAGTTCTCTTGCCACCAGCCTCGGCATAGTTCACTTTTCGTCATCTGTTGCAGTTTCTGAACGGGATTTGAGGATTGTGATTTGTTTTTTTGTTCACACGATCTTATCTGGACCCCTCATATAATTGTTCTTGCATATATATATATATATATATATATATATGTATGTAGTGCCCGAGGTGGTGGTTGTGAAACCCATCATGCGGAAGCTCCGGAAGTTTCGGGGCTATTGAGGATCTCAACAAAGGGAAGGCTAAGAAGGAGAGGCTCATGTTTCTCAAAAAAAAAAAGAAGGAGAGGCTCATGATGCAAAGGCTCGACCAAGTCTTCCTACTGTTGAGTCTTTGTTGAGTACGTGAAGAATTAAAAGGCTGAGAAGGTATAGTGCTCAGGACAGGGTGCAGGGTGCCATTCGTTCGATGCCGACACCACACTAATTAATGTGATCGATCTTATGCTGTCTTGACTTACTTTTGTTGATGATGTACTATCTAGCTAAGTTTGTATTAAAACTATGTGTGATGATCGATGCAAACTCGATGACTGCTTGCTCAATTTGATAAAATATATGATGCTAGTAGCTTGTTCGTACAAATTGTTGACCACACATACATATGCCTACATATATAGCTAGCTATTTAATTTTACAAAGATAGACCATGTTCAGTTTTACAAAGACCGAGACCATGTTCAGTTTTACAGCATTGAGAGATGGTATGCCATCTCAAATCAACCTAGCTCCAAGGCCAATATGTCACCACATAAAGCCAGAAAATAAAAAGCTAGAGGTACTTTTATAACAAAAGAACAACAACTAGTTCAAACACTCAAACCACACCATAAACCTGCACATGTCACATGAGCTTTAACAATAGCAATAGCTATGCATACTCATTTGCGCACTGGCTTTTTTCGGCGCCTTTTTGCCATGGGCCCCTCCTTTTCTTTATGTCCATCTCTGAGGTATGGAGTTAGCTCGCTCGCTAGAATCTTAGGGATGATTTTTGCATCAAAAGAAGGGATTTCACTGAACTCATAGATACCTTCCTCTTCCACTGGATTTTCAAGTCCGATAACCCGCTTTTTCCCAGGGAGAGCCACTTGTAGGTTCTTGCTTCTAGTGTCGCGCACATAGAAGACTTGGCTAACCTGATTTGTGAGTACAAATGGCTCTTGCGTCTGCACGGCCTGTCCAAGGTCAACGCAAGTGTAGCCATATTTGTCTTTCTTGAGACACCTTTGATTATCGGGAACCCATCTACACCGAAAAAGGGCGTACTTCATGTCTCCTGGATACGAGAGTTCCCATATCTCTTCAATCACGCCGTAGTATGGTTTTCGCATCTTCTTAGAATCAGTTGCAACAATACGAACACCAGAGTTCTGGTACACACTTTTCTTGTCTTGATCAGCGGTGTAAAAGGTGTAGCCATTTATGTCATAGCCCTGATAAGTTGTGACTGTGAAGAAAGGCCCCTTTGCCAGCTGTCGAGCTTTTTCGGCGTCGCAAGAGTTGTCTGAACTGGCAAGTCGGTCTCTGATCCAGATGTTGAACCGTTTAATATGCGCCCTTGTTAACTGAGGCTCCGTCCAATCCGGATTTTCTTCCTGCAACAACTGATAATGCTCTGCGACGTAAGGATCTATCTCTGTTTTGTGTAGCATCCCAAGAGAGTGGGCTTTGTCAAAGTCGTCTTTCTTCGGAGTAATTTGCTTCTCCCCAAGAAACCCCGTCCCCCGCTAGCCTTCCGTCATGGCGAGACTTGGAGATGCCGATTGGATTACCGGGGTCGAGATAACGGAGACACCAATCGACCACCTCCTCGGTAGAATAGCACCGTGCCATGCTTCCCTCGGGGTGAACCCGACTCTTTGAAAACCTGTTCGTAGTACTCATAAATCTCCCATACGGATACATGTGGTGGAGGTACATCGGTCCAAGATACCTGATCTCCTTAACCAGATGGACCTTGAGATGGACGGATATGTCAAAGAAAGTCGGCAAAAAGTAAGCCTCAAGGAGACACATCGTGTCACACATGTTCTTTTCAAGATCGTTCGTTTTTAGTTCGTCGATCACCTTCCTCGATTGCATTAAAGAAGGCGCAGAGGTCGATGATAGCCTTTCGCACCTTTTCCGGCAATATGTTTCGGATCCCGACTGCAAGCATTGTCGTGAGCATGACATCACAATCGTGAGCCTTCATCGGAAGCATTTTGTTCTCTTTAGCAGGCATAAGTTTCCGGACCTGGGCTACGATCCGTAGGGAAGTTTGACACTATGAAAGAAGTCGCACAACTCTTGCTTCTCTTGACGGGTCAGGTTTTACGGTAGACAAAGGTGGACGGGCACCGGGTTTTGCGTCGTTAGGAAGGAGCTTGGGCCTTATGTCCATCTCCTCTAGGTCAGCTCTTGCTTTATCATGGTCCTTCGATTTCCATTTGTCATTCATGAGTGTCCCAAGCAAACTTCCAAAGACGTTCTTTTTCACGTGCATGATATCTATGCTGTGGCGAACCGCTATGTCTTTCCAGTAAGGTAGCTCCCATAGGATTGACATTTTCTTCCACCTCTTCTTATCGGCAGGCTTTTTTGCGGTTTCTGGCTCTTCGAGCTGCTTTCTCTTTCTCTTTCTCTTTGTTTCCTTTGGTTCGTCAGGCGGGGCGGTCGTATCCTTTACCACCTGCTCGTAGACCTGTTCCCCATTGAAATGCCTTGGTGCAGCTGCTTTCTCCTTCGTCCCATCAAACTGACGTTTCATCTCACGGTATGGATGCTTTGTAGGAAGGAAACGTCGGTGCTTTACATAAACCCTCTTCTTTGAGTTATTCAGCCAAATAGTCTCGGTGTCGTCTAAGCAATCAAAGCAGTCTTTCTCCCCTTTGCTCTGCCCAGACACGCTATGGTGTCCTGGAATATCAGTGATTGTGGTGAAGAGCAGGGCACGTAAATTGAAGCGCCCTTTCTTGTAAGCATCGTACACACTGACACCACCCTCTTTCTAGAGCTCCTTGAGATCATCAACAAGCGGCCTCAGGTACACATCAATGTCAATTCCTGGCTGATGAGGACCAGAGATCAAGACTGACATCATCATGTACCTCCTCGTGTTACACGACCCACGGTGGAAGATTGTAGAAAGTTAATAGCACCGCCGCGGACACTATGTGTGTGCTACTCATGTTACCAAAGGGGTTCATGCCATCCGTGCTTTCGGTTAAAACCGAATATTCCTTGGGTCATCGAAAAAAAAGTTTTATGTTTGTGATCAATGTCCCGCCACTGAATACCATCTGCTAGGTGCCTTATATAATCATCACGCTTCCGGCCATCCGAATGCCATGTCATCGGTCGTCGTCCCCTCGAGGTTGCAAAAAGACGTTTTAGGCGAGGAATTATTGGAAAGTACCATGCAACCTTCCGAGGAACTTTACGGCGCACCTCCCCGCCTTCTTCACCATCATCAGTTGTTTGTTTGTAATGAGAGGTTTTACACTTGGGGCATGCAGCAAGATCTACATAGTCACCCCCAAACGGGATGCGATCATACATGCAAGCATGAATTTTCTCAAACTTCAATCCCAGTGGACAAACGATCTTTTTGGCCTCATATGTCGTCTTTGGCAACACATTCTGTGGGGGAAGCATATCCCCAATCACCCGTAGCAATTGTCTAAAGCTCTTGTCGGTCAATGGTTCTCTGCCTTGAGTTGGAGAAGCTTTAGTGTACCAGATAGCTTGGAAAAACTCTTTCTGCTAGGCGAAGAGAGTGGTGTCCTCATATCTTTCAAGAGCTGTTCCAGCTTCTTCAACTCTTCAGCAGTGTATTCATCGTAGCCTATGCCATCACGCAACAACTTGTCCATATCCTCAACAAGAGGGACGGGGGCTCGCAGCAAAGCTCGCTACTTCATCATCGCAATTATGTCCTCATCCTCAAATGTCGCTTCTTCCTCGCCACCGGCACCACTTTCGAGAACCTGCGCTTGTTCTCCGTCGTTGACACCTTCTCCATGCTTGTTCCAACTTGTGTACCCAGCCATGAAACCTTGAAGGATTAGGTGGGCATGGACCAAAACGAACTCGAGTATTGCATCCGGTTCATGCAGTCCACACATGGGCACTACAAACCCGGCATCCGGGTCTCGCGCATATCGGCCTCCGCAAAGAACTAGGAAAGATTGCAACCCATCTATGTACTCACGACCGCCGCGTCTCACCCGGTACATCCAAAGGGCTTCGATCCCCATCGTCTACAAAATTAAGCATGGTGGAAATATAATGAAAGAAATCCTCCAATTTAAGTCAAGATATTGTTGCCAACAACTAGATGCTTTAATTCTATCTCACCATTATGCATTAATCGATGCGAAGCACTATTGTATTTTAATTAGAAGCGTCCCAGAGCTAGGTTTGGTTTGCTCACCTATAGTTCGTAGATCGGCCCCGACCACCGCATCGGCGACCCCCTCTACGTAGTCGGGCGCGAGCACGGCCCGCCACCGGCGAAATCCCTGCAGGGCGGGCGGAGCTAGCACGCCTCGACATGAAGATGGCGGCCGAGCACGCGCGACGCCCTTCTTGCGCGCCGCCTGAAACGCACGAGCACCAATATAATGCCGGAGAGGAACGCGGTGACAAAGGAGGAGAGCTCTAAGCACGCCCGCGAGTAATTACAGCCGATATGGCGGAGCACACACCAACGCAGCCGCCGCCCCGCATCGCCGCGCCTCCGCCCCCCTCTCGCGGTGTGCCGCCACCGCCGGAGAGAAAGGTGCTCAAGTGTGTGGCAAAGAACGCCTTATTATATATATCCACAAAGAACCCGAGCAAATTAACCCGAACGCACGTATTAAAGAATCATCGCTAACGTATAACCCTAACCGTACGCTTACAAACGCATATCCGCTTTACTAGGTAGGAGCACTATAGTTACGCACACATGGTACCACATACGCGCGCCAGAACCCCAACGAACGTGGCGCGCGTTTGGGACGGGGCGTCACTTACACACGCATGCCGACATCCATCGCCGCCGGAAACGGCCCAGGCTTCGTTGTACCATAAGAGAACGGGCCTAACATCCGTGTCCAAATTCAGGCCCAAAGGAAGGTCGGCTTCGCCGGAGCGGCGGAGGCCCTTTCAAAACCGGATGCGTGCCCAGCCAAATTCAGTCACCGTACGGTGACGCGTGTCAATCACCACGCACGCGTCGGGCAGGGTTCTGCGACATGTACGTACACCGCTAAACAACTCGTCCCAAACTATACGCGTCGGTAGTGGGTCGAGACATGTACGTACACCGAGAACACAACTCATCCGAAACTATACGCGCGTCGGTATGAGCTGCGGCATGTATAGACACCTGCTAACACAACTCGTCTGAAAATAAACGCGCGTCGGTAGCGGTTGCGACATGTACAGACACCTGGTAACACAACTCGTCTGAAAATAAACGCGCGTCGGTAGTGGTTGGGACATGTACAGACACCTCCTAACACAGCTCGTCCTGAAAATAAACGCCGCAACTTTAATTTACGTGGCCGTTCTGCACCCTTGTACTGTTCCAAGCATCGGTATCTGCGGCACGCGTCTGTACCGGTGTCAAGCAACACGGACGGGTATCGACCACGCGAGTCTGTGAATCCACGCGCGTCTGTAATACTCGTAACGGTATAGACGGGCGGCGCCGAAAAGGTGTCTGTAAGCAAAAAACGCGTCTGAATTAGGGGTTGCATCCACAGTCGATCGGCCTCGAAAATGCGCCTATGATGAAACGCGTGTCTGAGATAGGTTGAATTCTGCAGACACTCGATTTCAAAAAGCGTCTGCCGTAGCCGCGCGTCTGTGCCCAGCCAAGGAAAACACGTCTGGATTAAGAAAACAGACGCGTTACATCAACGCGTGTCTGTAATGACCTCCTATTACTAACGCGTATTGGTCCTGTGGGACCATCCGACGCCTATTACTGATGGTCGCCCAGCCCGCGCGTCAGTAATGTCACAACACAGACGCTCGTTATTAGTGGCGTCTCTGGGCTCACTGGCGGTTATTAGCCTTTTTTACATAGTGCAAGGTGGCTCGAGAATTTTAGACAGATGAAGCAGGCGGCAATTGACCCTCTCTACAAAGACGACGGCAAATGTCCGAAGGATTGCACGGTGCTATGTTTTAACCTAATGATGTTGATGATGAAGGCTCGCCACGGGAGGTCAGACACGAGCTTCAATGACCTGCTACGGTACCTCGGTGACACTGTTTTACCCAAGGGGAATAAGGTGCCCGCCAATACCTATCGGGCGAAGAAGCTGATTCGTCCGGTGGCGATGAAGCTTAGGAAGTATCATGCGTGCCCTAACCACTGTATTCTATACCGGGGTGACTATGCGGACTTGCACAACTGTCCACGATGCGGCGTGAGTCGTTACAAGAGGAATGCTGGCTGTCGTGCCACCGATGAGGAGGGACCGTCGAGAGGGCCCAAGAAGCAGAAGACGGGCAAGAAGAAGCAGATGCCACCTCCTGAGGACGAGGAAGAAGAGGGTTACACCCAGAGGAAGATCCCTGCCCTATCGGTGTGGTACCTACCCATGCTTGATCGCTGCTCAGGCAATTTTTGGGAACCCGAGGATGCCAAGCTGATGTCCTGGCATGCATCAACGGAACGCACGAAGGGCGATGGCAAGCTGCGACACCCCTCGGATACCAAAACATGGAAACGCATCGATGACATGTTCCCGGAGTTTAGGGACGAGCCCAAGAACGTAAGGTTCGCTTTGATTACTGACGGGATGAATCCGTTCGGAGACCTCGCGTAGCTCGCACAAAGACTGGCCGGTCACCCTCACCATATACAACCCGCCTCCCTACGAGTGTCCGGCGCAAATATCTTCTTACGGCCATGCTCATTTCCGGACCAAAGCAGCCGGGCATTGATATAGATGTGCTCATTGAGCCGAGAATGGAGGAATTGGCGACAATGTGGAAAGGGGTCAAGATTATGGATGCGTCCGAGAAGAAGAAGTTCACTCTAAAGGCCATGATAATGGTCACCATCGAGTGATTACCCTGCTCTCTTTTCATTGTCGGGGCGGATTAAGGGGAAGACAAATTTTGCACAGTTTGCATTGAGAATACCCGCTCCACTTACCTTAGCGGATCCCAAAAGACGGTGTACATGAAACATCGTAAATTCCTCTCGCAAAGAACACAGTACCGGAAACTTCGATGGATGAGTACTTTGACGGCGAGCCAGTCGGTGAAACGGAGGAGCCGCATTGGGTAAAGTAATCGGCCAAAGGTGTTTGAAATGGTGAAGAACATAAACCACGAGTTTGGAAAGAAGAAGAAAGCCGGTGAGCCAAAGGCAAAGAAGAAGCGGAAGCGAACAAAATTGCAAAGTGGAAGAAGAAGAAGAAGCGAAGCGGCACAACCCAATCTGTCACCGCCTAAAGTCCCATTCAAGAAGCGCCGATTTTCTTCAAGCACCCGCCATACCGAAGATGCTCCATACACCTCATGCCATCGATAACATGCATCTATAGAAGAATGTTTTCGAGAGCTTGGTGGGGATTTTCCTAGACATTAAGACTAAGACGAAGGATGGTGTCAAGTCACGTCGATCTTGCCGACATGGGCATCGTGGCCCGAACTTCACTTGACACCCTCGGGAATAGCGGAAAAGTCGACCTTCCGACCACGAGCTACAATCGGACACGGGATGAAAAGAGGGATTTTTGCAAATGGCTCGGGGGATGTCAAAGTGCCGACCGGTTTTACGCTCCAACCTGAAGAGCATTGTATCGATGAAAGACCTCACACCGTCAAACTTCAAGGCCCATGACCGCCATGTTATGCCGACGGTGTTCCTTCCAATTCTGATTAGGGTGCATCGCCCCGAGTTCGTGAAGATGGTCGTTGCACGCCCGTGCTACTTTTTAATCGCATCACGAGAAGGTCATCGCTGAAAATGACCTCCCCGCCCGAAAAGAGTTCATCGCGGAGACTATTTGCCAGGCTCGAGATGTGCTTACCACCGTCTTTCTTCGATATTATGCCACACCTCATGATACACATGGTCTATCAGATAGAAGAACTGGGGCCTCTCTACCTGCACGAGATGTGGACGAATTAGCGCTTCATGTCCTCTCTTAACAGATCCATCCTTAACCGTGCATACCCAGAGGGCTCTATGATCGAGGCATACACAACACATGAGGTCGTTAACTCGCTGCACTAGATACATCCGGGATGGAAATGCAATCAGCCTTCCTGACCACCCGCACGAAGGTAGGACCGCGGGCATGGGCTGCGCGGTGTTGACACCTCTTAAAGCATAAAAATACAAGTTAAAAAACATGAATTAAGGGCTAAACTCAAAGACCGAACATAAGTCTAGGGGTCTAACTAACATAATTCCATGATTTTTGGTATTCTCGTGACTTTCCGGGGGACCTAATAGGTAAATGCAGAGAATAATGGAGAAAGTTCCGTAATATACAAGGCCTATGAAGACCAGACTTGTTCGTGAATCAACTCAACCCAAAAAGTGAGCTAAAACATTCTAGAAGACACCGTGAGGACGGGGAAAAGACGGGGAAGCCGAGGTGGCAACCCGACTGGCGCCCGCCGGTCTCCACCACGGCGGCCGCCCGTGGGGGGGCCCTCTCAAATTCATTTTTATGTCGGTTCACTACCGACATTGAGGTTGTATCTACACCGTTGCCAAGGTCGGTTTGACCCAAGGGTTGACGTTCATCGCCAAGTACTATATAAGAAGACCGAGTTGACCCTAAGGCTCATAACAATTTCATTATCATACTCATACCCATCAACTCCAGCCAAGTCTAGACATAAGCCCTAGTTCATACTAGAAGTAATTAGCTACATAACTAGTTCTAGTTGAAGATCAAGTTCATCTTGAGTTCCTGATTAGTCAAGAAGTAGCAAGGATCGTTCTTGAGACTTCTCTCTTGTATTCAATCTGTAAGGAGTACTCTTATATTTAGAATACAATTGTTATGGCTTTGATCTATATAATTATTATATTCTTATTGATATGTGTTTATGCTTGCTATGATTATATATTTAGTTTAGTAAGATTGCTTTATATTTTATGCATGGAATTGTATAGCATCCATATAGATGATCACTATGTGGGTGATAAGCAATGTGTAAACATGGTGTTTATACAACATTTATCTGCAATTGCACCCTACATCCTGGGCCGTGTGGTAGATCGCAGGTGTGACAGCCCTGTTGAGTCCTTTGGAATCCACCCTCCGAATGTAGGACACGTCGAGCCTATAATTACGATGATGAATAAGTTTCGCCCTTTGTTTGTCATTGGTAATGCTTGCCATGTGTAGAAGTAATCCAACCTTGCCATGATAGCTAGATGTATTGCACTAATTGTAGTATTCATTGACATATATGATTAGGAGTAACTTAGGAATATTCATTCTATTCTAATTTATAACATGTTAATAGCTTGTATGACTCTAGTGGCTTATGATAATCTTAGACTTGGGTATTTATCATTTATATTATTATCTTTATCCTGTGACTTATCCTGTTGAGTTATGTTAGATGCATATGGTTACTCTGCATTATATTATCAGAAGAGGATGATCTCATAGCTAAACCACAATATAGATCTTTAGATATCCTTTTCTCTCTACCTTTCCATAGACTCCCTTCCCTGTGGTAAAATATAAATACGATACCTGGATTACTCCCGGTGAAGTGTGGGTCCCACATGTCAGCCTCAGCTTCTTAGGTCGGTTTCTAACCGCCTTTGAGGTTGTATCTACGCCGTTGTTGAAGTCGGTTTGATCCAAAGGCCAGCATTCATCCGCCAGGACTATATAAGGAGGGTCCTACCTCTGGCCTTAGGCATGAAAATCATTATTCATCATACTCAGCTCTGATCATAGCTAGAGCCATACCTCTCTAATTAGAAGAGCTAGATCAAGTTGAGAGAGATTAGTAGAAAGTTGAGAGATAGATCAAAGAACTTGATTAGAGTTCTAGATCTGTTCTTGAGAGATAAGAAGTAGAGTTGAGGAGAAGTAAGGAGAAGTACCGGATCTGTCGGTGACTCTCTACGCTTGTACCTCTGGGATCAAAGGCTTCATTGCACTTGATCTTGAGACTTCTTTGGTGGATCAACCTTATATTTGAGTAAGTTCAGTTATTTATATTTCTTTCGGTTTATGACTCATTAGAGTACTTTGATTCTTGTCGCTCGTGAATTGAAGTTGTTACCCCTAGTGTAAACGTGGTGTTTATACTAGATAACTCATAAATACACCCTACCTGCCGGAGCGTGGTAGATCGTGGTAGTGACTAGTACCATTGATTCCTTTGGACTCCACTTCCCGTAGGATAGGACACGTAGGACATAGTTGCTGGGGGAATAGTAGGTTTTGCCCTTACTTTCCTTTGAGTACGTCCCCATTAAGGAATATCTCTAAGCCTTACAAGAGTATAAACTAGACAACCATAGAATTCTTCTCACCTTTTATCTGAACTCCCGTTCCTTCCTATTATCTCAGGGATTAGTTTTGCCTCAGTATTCTTACACCATTCTCCCTGTGGATTCGATATTTAAAACCCTCACCTGGGTGAAGTGCTCATCGTTTACGTTCACTTGCGCACTATACAAATTTATAAATAATTCTGTAGGATAACTTTTACCAACAAGCATTTAAAGCCGTTGTTCGGGAGAATGGTTTGTTAAATTATCTGAGCTAAACTAAATATTGTATCATTAGTTTAGGTTTCTTTTTTATTTTTATCTTATCTTATCTTTTTCAAAATCACTATCCAAATGGATATTACCCCTCTTTACAAAAATTTGGCACCCAATGGGCAAGCTTGTAGACCTGTGCTATCATCTAAACCTAATCAAGCAGATCTTATGAGTTTCGCCCCAGGTTGATAGAGATGGTCCAAAACCATACTTTCTCTGGAGAATTAGACGAAAATCCTTTTATTCATCTCCAAACCTTTGAGGAGACATGTAAATGCCTCCATATTGAAGGCATGTCCCCTGAAACAATCCTTCGGACACTTTTTCCATTCTCTTTGAAAGGGAAAGCTCGCCAATGGTACAATAGAAATAGAGAAAGAATGGGTGGCAATTGGGAAACTTGTTTAACTGAATTTTGTACTGATTTCTTTCCCATGTCAAAACTAGTTAACTTTAGGCTCTCAATCCTATCCTCTAAACAAAATCATAATGAATCTCTGAGTGCCTATTGGGAACGATATGATCTTCTTTCCAAATCCGGACCTAATCTCGCCATACCAGACCATGTTCTAATTCAACACTTCTATATTGGTCTGAATAGAAAATCTAGAAAATATCTGAATACTTCTGCGAATGGATCCTTAGTTTGTGTTTCTTGCTTGCAGTGTGCGTGCCGCACACAAACACCATGGTGTCCTAGCCTGGCTAGGGTGTGCTTACGAGAGGAGCACGAATGGATCCTTCATTCACCTTTCACCCCTTGAATGCATTGCTATCCTAAATAAAATAGTGGAGAATAAGGAGGATGATCCAACTGCAGGAAAATCTTTAAAAATAGAAGAAATAATAGAAGAAAGATTAGCTGAACCTATTTCTATTCCGGATCCTTTACCAATCCCAGCTAATCCGTAACCTTTAGAAGAACCAGAGGTTACTTCAATCTCTGATTTCTTACTTGATATCGAGGATGATCTTTTTACAGATTATGGAAATACCTCAAAATATCGATTTACATCTCGAAAGACTAGAACATCACAATCTTATCCTTTAGATTCTTCTGATTTGACACATTTAAAAGGAAGTACGTAAGAACTTGTCTCAATCATAAGTAGCGAATGGACGTAAGAATCGAGCTTTCCTCCGATGTGATCCGTTTGGATTCACCTTACGTACCTATTCGTTGCCAAATTGACAAAGATCCCTTTGATGCTCTTTATAATCCTATAGTGGGGATAAACATCATGGCATTATCCTTTGCTCATAACCTTCTCAAAAATATGCCATTGAGTCTCACTACAAAATCATTATTAAAACCTTCGGGACAAGTTATTCAAAGTTCAGAATTCTTTATGTCTTACCAATCAAGGTTAATAACATCATGGTACATCTTAGCTTCTATATCTTTGATATCATGGAGTTTGACCTGCTGATAGGAC
This sequence comes from Hyparrhenia diplandra, assembly GCA_015847255.1. Lineage (NCBI taxonomy): Eukaryota > Viridiplantae > Streptophyta > Magnoliopsida > Poales > Poaceae > Hyparrhenia > Hyparrhenia diplandra. The sequence goes on along the minus strand of JADLZK010004112.1, from coordinate 47,981 downwards.
AACCAATAGAAAGACTTACTTTTAAAGGACAACCCGGAGACTTAGATTTTCAAATAGACAAAGATCTTCAATTCTCATTACCTATAGTTCAAGCTATTCATGCTAAATCCGAAGTCTTGTCCAGAACCAGATCCTATGGAAGAAGTTAAAAAGGCCACAAATAGAATATTTTGTGGAATCCAATCAAGAAGATGATTCAGAATTTTTTATTGAAGAAGAGGATGAAAATCCTACTACTTGAAACCTCTAGATGAATTTGAGAATCTACCTAGACCTCCTATTGAACTTAAACCTTTACCACCGGGCCTCACTTATGCTTTCCTAAACCAAGATTCAGAGTCTCCTGTGATCATAAATGATAAACTTACACCCGTCGGACTCTCAAAGTTGATAACTATCTTAGAAAAACATCGCCAAAATTTTAGGCTACGCACTCGATGATTTGAAAGGAATTAGTCCCCGCTCTTTGCACTCATCGTATTCCTACAGATCCGGATATATCTCCATCTATAGAACCTCAAAGAAGACTCAATAATGCGATGAGAGATGTAGTTAAGAAGGAAGTTCTTAAGTTATTACATGCTGGGATTATATATCATGTACCACATTGCGAGTGGGTAAGCCCCCCGTGCAAGTTGTGCCTAAGAAGGGAGGCATGACAGTTGTTAACAATGATAAGAATGAATTAATTCCTCAAAGAACTGTTACAGGATGGAGGATGTGCATAGATTATAGAAAATTAAATAAAGCCACAAGGAAAGATCATTTTCCTTTGCCTTTCATTGATGAAATGTTAGAACGATTGGCAAAACATTCTTACTTTTGTTTCCTTGATGGATATTCTCGGTATCACCAAATCCCAATCCATCCTAATGATCAAAAGCAAAACTACTTTTACATGCCCATATGGAACTTATGCTTATAGAAGAATGTCTTTTGGGTTATGTAATGCACCCGCTTCTTTTCAAAGATGTATGATGTCTATATTTTCTAAAATGATTGAAGAGATTATGGAAGTTTTCATGGATGATTTTTCTGTTTATGGAAAAACTTTTGATGATTGTCTAGAAAACTTAGATAGAGTTTTGCAAAGATGTGAGGAAAAGCACTTAGTCCTTAATTGGGAAAAATGTCACTTTATAGTTAGAGAAGGAATAGTGCTTGGTCATCTTATTTCAAAAGGGAAATAGAGGTTGATAAGGCAAAAATAGAAGTTATAGAACAGCTTACCTCCCCCAAGGAATATTAAAGGGATAAGAAGTTTTTCTAGGCCATGCTGGTTTTTATCGTAGATTTATAAAAAGATTTTTCGCATATTGCTAGACCACTTACCAGCTTGTTAGCCAAAGATGCTCCCTTTGTTTTTGATGATGCTTGTCTTAAAGCTTTTGAAAGTTTGAAAAAGGCTCTTGTTTCTACACCAATTATTCAACCCCGATTGGTCTTTTGCCTTTTGAAATTATGTGTGATGCCAGTGATTATGCTTTGTGGGGCAGTGTTAGGGCAAACTAAAGACAAGAAACATCATGCTATTGCTTATGCTAGTAAAACATTGACTGGACCACAACTTAATTATGCTATTACTTGAAAAGAGTTGCTAGCAGTTGTTTATGCTATAGATAAATTTAGATCTTACTTGGTAGGAGCTAAGGTGTTTGTTTATACTTGATCATGCTTTGCTTTGAAATATTTGCTCACCAAGAAAGATGCTAAACCTCGTTTGATAAGATGGATTTTGTTACAACAAGAGTTTGATTTAGAAATTAAAGATAAGAAAGGAGTAGAAAATTGTGTTGCTGATCATTTGTCAAGAATGAATTTTGAAAAACCAAATGAATTGCCTATTAATGACTCACTCAGGGATGATATGTTTTATCGTATAACCCATACCGATCCCTGGTATGCAAATCTTGTTAATTTTATGGTTGCAGGATATGTAGCACCAAGGGCTGATAAGAAGAAGCTTATTTATGAAAGTCGTCACCACTTATGGGATGACCCATATCTCTTCGTAGTATGCGCTGATGGGATACTCGAAGAGATGTGTGCCAACAGAAGAAGGATTGCAGATTATTGAAAGATGTCACTCATCACCATATGGAGGACATTATGGGGCATTCAGAACACATGCAAAGATTTGGCAAGCAGGATTTTTCTGGCCAACCATGTATCAAGACACAAAAATTTTTATCCGAAGATGTGGAGCTTGTTAGAGGCATGGGAATATAAATGCAAGAGATGTTATGCCTCTAACAACCAATCTCCAGATTGAGCTCTTTGATGTCTGGGGAATTGATTACATGGGACCATTCCCAAAATCTGGAAACTATGAATATATCTTAGTAGCAGTGGATTATGTTTCAAAATGGGTAGAAGCCAAAATGACACCCCCTTTTGCAACGCAAATATGTGTTGCTCAAAGTTCATATATACGTTGGCAGGGCCTATACCAACGCATCCAATATGTGTTGCTTAAAGTGGCGTTGCAAGGATCTACTGCAACACTTATTTATGTGTTGGTAACCTGTGTTAATAACCGTTGCAAAGTTGCAACGCATAATGTTGGGTTATGACAACACTTATATGTGTTTGTATAGACCTAGGTGAATGGCCTCTATGCCCTGTTGTAACATATAGATTTGGTCTATTGCAACAGTTATATATGTTGTAAGGAATAAACCATTCGATCATTAATATCATACAAATATTTAATTTTTTGATTAAAAATAGAGATAATCCATATATAATTTAATGCAAAATGCAGTATCATCCAACACAAAAAATAAGCACACTGAGCCATATAACATATATATACTATAAATAATATGTCACATTACAAAGTACCATCCGAAATCATTACACAATTTTTATACAGAATGTATATGTTCCTATGTGATCAAATCTAAAAACACATAAAGAGATCCCTCTTAGTATGCCAATAGTCCTCCTATATCCTTCCTTCTTTTAGTGTAGCGTTCCACGACGTGATCATATATCAATCTTCTTGATCTGCAGATGAAAGTTGAATTAATTAATGGCACTTATAAGAACTAAAATCATATTGGGCTATAGAAAAGACCATACAAAAATTAAAAACCATGCAACATAGACTGCTCCTACGTATCCAAGAAACCTTGTAGCCTTTATATGGTCGTATCAATGGTTAATCTTCTACCATTACTAAACTATCGAAAACCATCCAAAATTCTTTGCCTAGCTAAACATCATCGAAGTTTCAGTGTTGGATCACAACTCAATAGTGTACCCATTGCAACAGTCTTATTTTTATTTTTTTCTATCTCTGTATGTAAGTGTACTTTGGTGCCAACCTGGTTCACATATATAAGCATGGAAAGCATAAGCAGATAATAGATCACACAGCGCCAAGAAGTTAAATAATCATACCTTCATTGAATTGCCAGTTAAACAATTTGTTGTGCCACGATGATGTTTCTACAAAAGTATATATGAGGATTCTTAGACTCCAGCTGTAAGTACAATTAAGAAAAGCGTAATATGAAGTTTTAAGAGAGGTGTCTTATACACTAGCAGGTACTGTTGCACTAGGCCTTGTTGAGATCTTGTTCTGCTAGTAACAAGTCAAAACAGATAAATAAGTAGTGAAAAAAATAAGCATAATCATACCTTCATTGAATTGCCAGTTAAACAATTTGTTGTGCCACGATGATGTTTCTACAAAAGTATATATGAGGATTCTTAGACTCCAGCTGTAAGTACAATTAAGAAAAGCGTAATATGAAGTTTTAAGAGAGGTGTCTTGTACACTAGCAGGTACTGTTGCACTAGGCCTTGTTGAGATCTTGTTCTGCTAGTAACAAGTCAAAACAGATAAATAAGTAGTGAAAAAATAAGCTAACAAAAATGTTATTGTGAAAATAATATTTACTTGGTGGTGAGATGCTTCAAAATTTCAGCGAGTAGCAGATGTTCCATTGCCACAACCTGCAATGTATTAGTTTAATACAACAGTTTCATAAACTTCATAGAACAGAGAGTTATTTATTCATCACCTTGATTTCATTAGTACTCTTGCTTTTATCCAACGTAACATCATTGTGGATATGTTTTTCCTGGAATTAAATAGATATCACTAGCCAACTTGCTTTCATCACCTTAATTTCCTGAATTTAACACTATACTATACTATGTCTTTGTTCTAGAAAGAAACACATGTTAGGAAAGTTGAAAAAGAGTCGCAATAACAATATCCAGTAAAATTAACAGAGTATATTGCTTTGCATCCATGTGTTAAGTTTGGTGTGCAAACCTTATCTCATACAATTATATTTGTAATGTGCTGGCAGATCCTCATGCTCCACGTAATTATCTTGAACCATCTATAGTGAATAAGAATAAATTATGTTCAAACTAGGATTGCAAAAACTTGTCTAAAATACAATCTACAGCTAGTGCTTCATGAATACCTGTAAGCTAATATTTACTTCTCTAAAAATAGCTTACAATGACAATGATTAATCATTGATAAAAATTAAAGTAGGTTAGTAAGTACCATGGAAATTAACCTCAATATCACCATCATTATTGATTTGATCTCCTCTAGCATGTGAATGAAGTTCAGATGCCTCAGTATTTTGTCCATGGCTCTCCTGTCCAATATGCTTTTCTGACAAATATTCATCATGACTATGAATTGTCTGTTTCCTTCTATCCCTTGCCATAGCCACTGCACAACATTAACTAAAGTACTACATTCTGAATTGTACAGCAAACAAAATTGTAAAGTATTACAGCTAGTGACACTTTGACTTGATGAGTTTAAGGGACAACGCAACAACCACTGCTGCAAAATACTAACATATCCATAGTAAGCAGCATTTCACCGAACGGCTTAACTACATGGACAAGTGTAGTTGAGCAGGCTGGCGGGTGTCCAGAACGGGGAAAGGATGGGGACGAGAGGGACGTCAATGATAAGACAATAAAAGTAGAAATTAAGGCTCACCGGAGCGTGCCCGCTGGACCTCCTCGACGACGGCGGCCGCGACGGCTGCATCGAGCGCGGCGGCTGGGTTGTCGAGTGGGAGCACCCGTTGGACGTCCTCGACCACGGCAGCCGCGACGGCTGTCTCGAGCGAGGCGGCTGGGTTGTCGAGTGGGAGCACCCGCTGGACCTCCTCGACGATGGCGATTGCGACGGCTGCCTCGGGCACAGCGGCTGGGTTGTCGAGCGGGAGCAGGTTGCGGACCACCTCGACGACGACGGCAGCGATAGCTGGCTCGGGCGCGGCAGCTGAGTTATCGACGGGGGCAGATTGCGGCCCTCGAAGGGCTAGAGAGGCGAGGGCGGGGTGGAAGCAGGAGGCGGAGGAGTTGGCCGGCAGCGCCGGGAGCTGCGGGAATGCGGAGACGGAGAACCAACGGGGTCCTGGTTTAGATGCGATGGAAAAGGACCACGATCCACAATTAGGGGGCGGTTACCATTCTATTTTCACACGACCCTCTACATGTATTCTCTATGAACGGTGGGGCCACTGTGCTTCTCAGTAATGACTAATGAGCGTGAGTTTTTGCCGGAGAATAAAAGTATATACAGATAAAAATAGGAGGGAACCAATGGCGGGAGAAAGTTTACTAAGCCGAGTTTAGATTATATCTCTCGAAAAATATGGCGGGAGCCAAAAATGGCAGAAAAATTATGTTGAGTTTAAATTAAAATATGGTTATTAGTGCTATATTCAAATTAAATGAGTATTTGGGATTGTAAATGGATTCAAATTAAAAATTTATCAATTATAAAGTGTTATAACTTTTTAGATCTGCAATTTTGCTTTTGGTCAATTACTTATTTGAGGTCATATGAAAAATTGAATTTCAAATGTGAAGAATTCGATTGTAATTTTATTGGATAAATGATTTCAAATAAACAATTGTCAAATACAAAGTTGCACAACTTTTCAAGATCTATAGCTTTTGTTTTGCTGTGAATTTGAGAATTCAACATAAATCAACCTTGGGCCTTCGGGTTACCCGAATTGTTCAGGTTCGGTAACTTCGGGTAATATGAAATTCAAGTAATTGAAAGTCGGGTAATTGTTCAGCTCGTCACTAGCGTGGACGCTAGTGTAGCGTGGACGCTAGTGTTGGAGTGAAACAACGCACATGGCGCATAGTAGGGCGAGGGTCGTGGCGTGGTCCATGAGTTCACTTGACAAGAGCGGCTCCACATCTAGGATTCCACGCAATGATTTCGAGCGTCGCCCCACACCACACGCCCCTTTGGCCTTCAGTAGTCATGGACTCATAGTGAGTGGTTGTCGCTACGACCACACTGGGACGAGATAGGGAGACAGTAGGAGGTGAGGTGGTGGGCTCATGGAAGTGCGGACGGAGGCCTACGAAGGATTGTTGAACGTGCTACGGATACTTCGGATAGTTAAGGTACCTGGAGGTGTTACCTGAATGACCCAAATAAATATTGGGTAATAGGAAATTCGAGTAATAGAAAGGGCTACCTGATATACCTGAAATGGACATGCAACCATGGATGGTGTGAGCAGTGTTGTGGGTCAGGACTATTGTGGACGCCAGTGTCGAGTGAAACAAGGCGCATGGTGCATAGGAGGGCGAGAGTCGTGGCGTGGTCCATGAGTCCACTTGACCGCGATGGCTCCACCTCCTGGATTCGTGGAAGTGCGGACGGAGGATTGTTGGTCTGTTGGGAAGGTCTACGAAAAAAGTGTCAACTACAATGTGGCTATCCAAATGACCTCAAATCAAAAAAAAAAAAAAGAATTGAACTACAAAATTGTAGATCTTGAAAAGTACTATATGGTATAAATTTTATCTTCATTGCACGTCATATAAAAAAGGTACGAAGTTTTTTGTGCAGCCTATGATAAGGTTATGAAATACTAATAAAAATATCAACGTCCTACTACTAACCACAAATACATGTGTACTCTGATGGTAGAGTAGAGGCCCTCTAACTATGGTGAAATCTTGGGTTCAAATCCTAATAAATTTATTTTTTTAGAAATCAAATTGCATTTATTATTATTATTTTTACAGATCAAATCTTGAATGGTTTTTATATTTTTGTTTTTGTTGATCATCAAATCTTGAAATTGCACCAAAGCTGTGGCGCACCTGTAGTCATTTAATTTCAGTCTCATAACAGCAGAGGGGCAGCAGCGGCCGTTTTCGTTAGGCGGCGTAGACCCTCAACAAACCACGAAAAGTGTATTGTCCTACTCCCATCTGTTCATGTTAATAAATAAAAGATCTAGCTAATCAAAGTTTATCAAAGCAAGGTACATCTCAGTTGGTCGGCATCCTTACAAGGGAAGGAAGAGATTGGCTGTTCGAAGCCATTTTGAATCCCTATATATTTTATATTTTACGCTAAAATGGAAATAAAACATAGCACACGGCTGTTGGGGAAGGAAAAAATTAATAAAAACACACTTTACTATTTTTACGCTCAAAATGGACTGAAGGGAATTAAAAATACACGGATGTGCTGTGTGCAGATGTAGAACAGACGGCTGCAACACTTAAAGATACAACAACATTTGGCATGTGTTGCTGCTATGTTGCCTGCAACACATAGATTAAGCGTTGTTAGCTATCTGTTGTTAAATGGGGGTTTCTCTTGTAGTGGCCATGCCATGCAAGAATGCAGATGGTAGAAGTTCAATCAAGATGTTCGAAGAAACTATATTCCCAAGATTTGGAGTACCTCGAATGGTAATTAGTGACAGAGGAAGCCACTTCATTGATAGAAGATTCCGACAGTATTTATTGAAACATGGAGTTCGTCACAATATTGCTACAGCTTACCACCCTCAAACAAGTGGGCAAGCAGAGACTTCAAATAAACAGATTAAGAATATCTTACAGAAGACAGTTGAAGAAATGGGAACTAAATGGAAGGATAAACTTCCAGAAGCACTATGGGCATACAGGATAGCGTATAAGACACCAATTGGAATGACACCTTATCAGCTTGTTTATGAAAAGACCTATCATTTGCCTCAGAGAACTTGAGTTCAAAGCTCACTGGGCAATCAAGAGATGGAATATGAATCTCGATGCTTCAGGAGTTCAGAGAAAGATGCAATTATCAGAATTGGAGGAATGGAGAGAGAAGCTTATCATAATGCCAAGATTTATAAAGAAAGAACCAAGAGATGGCATGACAAGAAGATAAAGATAAAGACTTTCACTCGTGAGATCGTATTACTTTTTAATTCCGTGGTAAAATTATTCGGGCATGGAAAAACTTCGGAGCAAGTGGGAAGGACCTTTCAAGGTAATAAATTCATCATCACATGGAGCAATCACTCTTCAAGATTCTGAAGGATAATAAAAGAGATAGTGTGGGGGAGACAAGACGAACAACAAGAACAACGAAACCGAACCTGAAAAGTGAAGCAAAACAATAAACACAGAACGATGATCTAACATGACGGAACTCGGGCCAAAGAGCTGCGAGCTCTAGCGGCCGCCAGTGATCATTGGCGCCCGCCAGGCTGCCTCCTCCCCTCGCCTTCAGATTTCTTCACCCCTCGGTTTGATCTCCGAACTTTGCTTTAGTTCGTATTTTGGTTTTACGTTTTGTCGGTTTCAAAACTCTTGCTGTTTTGCTAAATAAATAAAGAAGAATAAAATAAATTGATATGCTTTGTTCTAGAGATAAATTTACATAATGTTTTTTCATGATTAGAATAATCTTTGCTGAGAAAATAATTGTTGAAAAACCCAAGTTGCTTAAGTTGTTGAGAAATTTGAGATAGAAGTTTGATGAGAGCTTAATTCTTGATATCTTTTTCTGCTGGAGAATTTATTTCAAAAATATTAAAACAATAGCTTTACTTCATCTCTGTGAAAATATTACATCCTATTACAGCCATGATATGAATATTAAACCAGCAGTAAGCTATTTGCTTTGTGTTGAGCTTTGTCGAAATATTGTGACTCGAAGTTGAGAAACTTGTCTAAGATCAAGAAACACGTACACTTGTTTTTTTATTTATTTTTATGCTCAGTTGTTGATCTCTCTAAAGTTAATAAATAATTTTTTGTACAGAAAGGCATGGGCTATGCAAAAATATATACCTTAAAAAAAAAAAAAGGGAGATGAAAAATGGACAAAAGTCCTACGGGCGAGTAGAGCCTACCTCCCTAAAGAGAGATGAAAAATGAACAAGTGTTCGAGGGCGAGAAGAGCCCACATCTCTAAAAATAAAGATGAATAATGGACAAGTGTCCGAGGGTCAGCAGAACCCACATCTTTATAAGAGAGGAAATAACAGACAAAAGTCTAGGGCCAGCAGAGCCCACCTCTCTAAAAAAAAAAAATAAAAAGATAGCCCATGATCTTGTTTGCAAAAATATTTATTTCAAAAAAGAGAAAATAAAAGAAAGAGCATGGTAGAATTAGCATACACAATGCACATCTTGATCTAAGAGAATGTTTTTCCTTGATTACAATTTTTGATATTCCAAATATATACAAGGTAAATAAGCTATATATATATATATATTATCCAAACCCTCAAAACCCCGTGATACTGACTTTATACTTTATTTACATATGCTATGTGAGGATCCAAAAATACTACATATAAAAATGTTTCTTTTCAAAAATCATTGCAAAAACTCCAAATGAATTGATTGAAGGAATGAAGTATTCGATAGCAACCTGCCTTGTTTCTCAATTACTTAAGGTACTTGGTAGAATAAAAGTAATAAAATAAAAAGTGTGATTATAATTTTATTCTATGCTTGCTTTGCTTGTCTTATAGCTTTGTTATAACCATCCTTTTATCGAGACGCAGTAAAAGCCTAAGTGTCGGGGAGCTTGTTGACACCTCTTAAGCTATGTTTTTATGTGTTAATTAAATATATAATAAGGATATAAAAAGAATAGAATGCATAGAATAGGTGTTATACTAACAAAGTTCCACGAGTTTTGGTGATTATTATCTTTTCAGGGACTTAACTGGAAAACACCGGAAAACTTAGAGAAAACCCCCCATACAATAAGAAGATTTACCGGAGAAGAATTTCGAATTCGAAAAGTGAACTAAAACATTCTAGAATACACCGTAAGACACGGGAAAAGACGGGATGCTTTGAGGTGTCACACCACCCTAGCGCCCGCGCCGGGTCCACACCGGCGCCGCCAAAATTCCCACCTGTCGACCTTTAGCTTCTTAGGTCGGTTTCTAACCGCCTTTGAGGTTGTATCTACGCCGTTGTTGAAGTCGGTTTGATCCAAGGGCGGCATTCATCCGCCAGACTATATAAGGAGGGTCCTACCTCGGCCTTAGGCATGAAAATCATTATTCATCATACTCAGCTCTGATCATAGCTAGAGCCATACCTCTCTAATTAGAAGAGCTAGATCAAGTTGAGAGAGATTAGTAGAAAGTTGAGAGATAGATCAAAGAACTTGATTAGAGTTCTAGATCTGTTCTTGAGAGATAAGAAGTAGAGTTGAGGAGAAGTAAGGAGAAGTACCGGATCTGTCGGTGACTCTCTACGCTTGTACCTCTCGGGATCAAAGGCTTCATTGCACTTGATCTTGAGACTTCTTTGGTGGATCAACCTTATATTTGAGTAAGTTCACTTATTTATATTTCTTTCGGTTTATGACTCGTTAGTGTACTTTGATTCTTGTCGCTCTTGAATTGAAGTTGTTACCCCTAGTGTAAACGTGGTGTTTATACTAGATAACTCATAAATACACCCTACCTGCCGGAGCGTGGTAGATCGTGGTAGTGACTAGTACCATTGATTCCTTTGGACTCCACATCCCGTAGGATAGGACACGTAGGGACATAGTTCTTTGGGGGAATAGTAGGTTTTGCCCTTACTTTCCTTTGAGTACGTCCCCATTAAGGAATATCTCTAAGCCTTACAAGAGTATAAACTAGACAACCATAGAATTCTTCTCACCTTTTATTTGAACTCCCGTTCCTTCCTATTATCTCGGGGATTAGTTTTGCCTCAAGTATTCTTACACCATTCTCCCCTGTGGATTCGATATTTAAAATCCTCACACGGGTGAAGTGCTCATCGTTTACGTTAAACTGCGGACTATACAAATTTATAAATAATTCTATAGGATAACTTTTACCAACAGAGACCCGGAGGAACGAACAACTCAAGAAGCCGAGCAAGGCCGAAAAATATGAACACTTTCAAAAATTATGCGATGCAAGAGTTAGAGAGATGGCGACTACATCTGTAAGTGCATGAAGAAGATCAAAATGGACGCCGGTTGTCTCATTGCGGCCCAACATATCAAGTAAGTCAAATGCAATACTTTTTATTTTTTGAACACTTGGAATCTATCTCTAATCAAATAAAATGGTGTAGCATTGCCGGTATACAAACAACGGCACACATTGGCCACTGGATTACTTGGCTAATCTTCCCTCAGGATGGATGTGCCCTTAGGCTAGACTCGTTGGATGATACGCCAAAAGGCCTCTACAAACATTTTGAACAGCCCTCTGCAAAAAAAAATGTAAGTCACGACACTTATATACTATTTCTTACCACAAACTTCTGTAAGTCATGACACTATGAGATTTCGTACAGGGCATACAAGGATTACTTGAAAGACCCCGAGTCATACGATCGGAGGATGAGCATACGCAAAGAAAAATATAAGTACGAAATGAAGATCAGGCGAGACTACGAGGTATATGCAACATTACTCTCGTTTGCTCGTCTATATTGAATGTTCTCATAATATTCTAACCATTTTCTGGTACATATATCGCGGCGCGTGCGGTCGCGATAAGCGACCTTTCGGCAAAGAAACCTGTGTGGTTTCTATACCTGCACGTTCATATCCCGCAGCGACGTGTACCGTACTACGTGGCGCGAGCCGACGAAGAAAACCATGAAGGATTTTTGGACCAAAAAGTTGGACGACCTAAAGTTCAAGAAAATGGTTGGCGCCATCTGTAGGGCCGTTGTTGAGGACGTTGTGCTACCTATCGGCAAATTCTTCGACCCTAACAAATGACCTCGCTACAAACGAGGCCTTATGGGAACTTAGGGACTGGAGAAAACGCTAGACATGAAGGACTATTTGTGGGAGGACATTGATTTGTAATCTAAACTATTGATTGAGCAACTGATCGTTCGATCGAGTCTTGTAAATTGTGATGTGTGTGGGTGTGGTCACTTTTAAACTCTAAGTGCTTAATTGAATGTCTATATTAGTTGAATGTTAACTTGTCATGCATGTTCAAGATTTATGTCAATATTCTCTTATTTTATTATTTAATATGTGGTTTGAATCATAATATATGATTTTATAATATTTTTGAATTATTTTTTATTAATCCTGAATTAATTAACCGTGGACGGGCTTTTAACAAAGACCGCCATGGTTAAGAAATTAACCATGGCGGGCACGTAACGATGCCCGCCATGGTTAATCTATTAACCGTGGCGGTCTTTGTTACACGCCCCGCCACGGTTAATTGATTTTTGGCGTGGCGGGCATGGTGTCCGCCACGGTTAATCGAACGATTAACCGTGACCCTAGCTCGTGGGCGGACCAAATGCCCGCCACGGAAAACGAAAAATGCCCGCCACCGGTACAAACCTGTAGTAGTGGAGCCAGTCCCTAGCCGGATCCGCCTGAGTATCTCCGCCCAAGCCGTTGGAGAGCCAAATTCACGCGAACACGCAAATCCATCCGAGAGGCCATTGGACACTCTAACGACACTCACAGAGGACTGGATCCGTTGGGAGGGACTCCGACGCCGGCACCTGGAACCGACCCGGCATCGCAAAGTAACCAGACGAGTGCCACTCCCCCTGCTGAGCCGTGTTGTCGCCTGGCCACCAAGTTGCACCGCCTCCCCGCATCAATGCACACTGCCTCGCACCGTGTCTTTCCGTTTTGCCAGACCGACCACCCAGTCCTCCCACACGAAGATGCCCACGACCATCCGGGGTGAGTGCCTCGCTGCTACCCTCTTGGGGAGCCGCACGGGCCTCCCGGTAGCTAGCTCCGGCAGCGGCGAGGGAAGGGAATGTTGGTCATGACTTAAGGGGATGGCAGCTAGGGTTCCGCCAGTCTCGCCCTGTGCCAGGTTCACAGAACGATGGGTGCATCTGGACACAAGGCTGCACAAGTCCATTGAATGCTGGGAGCATCTAGGCGCAAGCTTCGACGACATAACGACAGTTATAACTAGACAAATGGAGTCCCTAATAAGTAACTAGCATGCCCGCTGCAATAATAAATTAAGATTTATCTGTTGGGTTAACCTTGATGCTGGGTGATGTGGATGTGGTTAGTGTCAAGAAAGTCGGGCAGGAGCACAGCAGAATTCAAGTTTGAATTGGAGCGTGTGCGGTTGCCACGGTGAGAAGACGTTGGACGCGCCCACGACGTTGTCAATGTTACGTAGTTGCATTTGACCCCCTTTGTATCCATTGTTTAGCTAATTTCGTGTGAGTAACAATGTGTTGTAAAGCCTTGGTATAAAAGGCTGGTTGCTAGAGAGTATGAGTGTGCGGTGTGTTGGTGTTAAACACACTTGTATCTGAAACTACCAAGTGCGAAAATGGGCGCAGTCACCCTGTCGACCTCTGACACTGTTCATCATGTTCATCCAAATTCGTGCTTCTAGCTAGGTTTAGCCAAATCTCGCGATTAGCACTGGTGATTGTGTTCCTATGATTACATTATCTGCAAACTAAACAAAAAATTCTGACATGTAATTTTTCCGTGCTGCATATTCTTTTTAGCTCCTGCGATATGTCATAATGTCCATGTGAATTAACATTGTACAATTAGGATAGAGTACGGATGTACCTGAGCACATCGTGCACATATATATGACATTGCCTCACTACCATGAGCCTCAGCAATTGAAGTCCTTTCTACTTCTTCGATGATGGTTGTCAAGGCCAATAGTATATATAGACGCTTAGAATAGTTTGGATGATATAGGGATTGGGATGCATCGGAAAAGTTATTGCAATCTAATTCTACGACCTCCATGATGGCACGTTGCTGCACGATGGCGCTACGTACACTACCTGGATGTGATGCTAAGACTACGTGCCGCACATACGACCTCCTTATTGGTGCTGCATCTCGCTGCACCCTCATATATATATACATGTGTATATAGTTGCAAAAAGTAGTAACAATAACTAATAAAATAGCAATGTTTTTACGTTGAGCCCAAAAGTAAGAGGCTGTCCGCATGCATGGAGAAGCAAGGCGCGGTGCACTGTTTTCTCTCCTTCGTTTTGCACCAAACATTAGGGGTAATCCTAGCTTCCATGACCATGGAAAAACAGAGCCAGTAATGGCCTGCTCCTCGTTTCAAAGATGACAAAGCGGTGGTGCAGACGGTGAAACGTAGCACTGGATATGTTGCCATCCATGATTTTCATTCACCGGGGAGGTGGTAAGAGCGAGGTACTCGTAGTCAGTGATCAATTCATAGCACAGTGTTGATGCTACTGTTACATTCTTACACACTACTTGTCAAGAGGTCCAGACCGTGCAGAAACTGAACCTCCATACAGTTCCATGTGACTATAATAAGCAATGATCAAACAGGTGACAAGGCTATGATTGGAAGCTAGTTAAAAACAATTTACATGAACATGAGTTGCATCTGAAATGCAACTCAATGCACATATCTTCTGTGAAAGATTAAGGCTAGCCTAAATTATTTCATAGGCATTTGACAATTTTTCAACAGTTTAACTATGAGCCTATGGCATTCTGGGGGCTAGCTGCAAAGTTCTCACTGTTGCTAGTTTAATTTCACCACGCAAAAGAATAATAAATTGATCCTTCAGTGATCACCCAGATAATGTTCTCACTATTGGATGAAAATGAGAACGCATAAAAGAAGGGAATTCATCAAGCAGCCAACAATTTCCTTCTGTACATTGTGGCCAATGACAACACACTGACGATGGAGCGGACCAGTATCAGAAATGAATCCAAGGACACTAACTCAGTTGAAAGTTGAGACAATCAATAGGACTTCAAAATAAACATCTAGTTAATAGACAATAGTTTTGGATTGATGGTCGAGATGTAAAAGAAGTCATAATATATATATATATATATTTTTGCCAATGGTGCGTTACACTCCTATATTATACTGCGCACCAGTATTGTGGTTGATTCCACACATCAGGCTCACGGAAGAACTTAATGCAGTTGGTCCATAGCTGACATCTGCGATTATCTCAACAAGTACTTCTAAACTTCCCGCACCAAGCATCATTTCTGTTCCTATTGCCTCCAATTCCTTTTTTTCCCCTGACTGAAGGGTCTCACAGATATTATTGCCATGGACTCCTTCACCTGTCACTCCTGCTGTGTTATTTGGTAGTGTACATATACAGCTCAACTGAGAAGATTCTTTATCATCCTATGGTGAGGCGGGACTTGGGTGTGCATATAAATAGGTCAATGCAAAACACGAGCCCTACTACAACCTTCCATATTTCCGTATTTCAGCACCTAGTTGGCCCAGTGTATATAAATGCAGGGATGCAGCAGTAGACAAATCATTCAAAGTGAAAGCACAAACATGCAGACAGTGTCTCTCTCTGTACAGTTGATTCGACAATAGTTCAGTTGACTTCTTTGTTAACCTATGGTGGTATTCAAGCCTGCACCCAATTCAAAAGTTATTTGAATTTTATACAAATCACACTCACAGAAAGGCACGCAAAGCAAGCCACCATTCATGACCATGTGATCCAGGCGTGTAAAGGAGTTACGTTCTGACGGTTCCCTTTATGAGACCAAATATTACAAGTGTAAAGTATTTACTTTGAAAGTATCCAAAATATGCCAGAAGGGGGGAAAACAAATGTGGGGTAACTGGGCTATTAAAAAGCAGCTGAGGCGAACTTGTTTTGCAAAGGTTGTTTATAAATTTTTGTTTCATTTATAGCTATTAGTAGAGAGCTTTTTTCATCAAAAAAATTAGTAGAGAGGTTGCTGCACATGTAAACGTGAATAATCAACAGAGAATGCAAATGTGTACCCACAGATCTGTCAATTAATGTATAGACTGTCACCCACCTTACTCGATTTAGCAACCACCATCACTTCAATTAATTAGGTGTTTGCTGAAACAAAAGTTCACTGTTGCTAATTTACTTTCACCATGCAAAAGAAAAA
This sequence comes from Hyparrhenia diplandra, assembly GCA_015847255.1. Taxonomy (NCBI): domain Eukaryota; kingdom Viridiplantae; phylum Streptophyta; class Magnoliopsida; order Poales; family Poaceae; genus Hyparrhenia; species Hyparrhenia diplandra. The sequence continues at coordinate 31,798 of JADLZK010004112.1, read as the reverse complement.
TAAATTGGTCCTTCATTGATCACACAAATAATGTTCTCACTGTTGGATGAAAATGAGAACGAATAAAAGAAGGGAATTCAGCAGGCAGCCAACAATTTCCTTCTGTACATTGTGGCCAATGACAACACACAGACGATGGAGCGGACCAGTATCACCAATGAATTCGAGGACACTAACTCAATTGAAAGTTGAGACAATCAATATGACCTCAAAATTAACATCTAGTTAATAGACAATAGTTTGGATTGATGGTCGAGATGTAAAAAGATGTCATAATATACATATTTTTTTTTTGCGAATGGTGTGTTACACTCCTATATACAGCGCACCTGTATTGTGGTTGATTCCACACATCAAGCTTGTGGAATAACTTGAAGCTGTTCATCCTTAGCGGGTACATCTGCGATTGTCTCAAAAATTACTTCTACTGTTCCCACACCAAGCATCATTCCTGTTCCTATTGCCTCCAATTCCTTTTTTTTTCTGACTGAAGCTTCTCACAGATAACAATGCGATGGACTCCTTCACCTGTCATCCCTCCTGTGTTATTAGGTAGTGTACATATACAGCTCAACTGAGAAGATTCTTTATCAACTTACTCAAGGACCGAAACGGCGACCCGAGGGGGTGAATGGGAGCCTCAAATTTCCTTTTCAATTTTGGGTCATCGGCTCAACCCCCAACCTCAAAAACAAATTCAAACGGGAGACGAGTAACACATGTAGATCAAGCCAAGATGAAACTACCGAACAATACCGAAGCCTAGACAAGTCAAGATATCCGAACTATCGAGAAATACCGAACAGAACCTAAGACCAACAGCAAACACTCCAAAGCTACAGACTTTCAAGATTTGGAAACTACCGAACAATACCGAAGACTACACAAGTCGAGATCCGAACTATCGAGAAATACCGACGTAACCTAAGACCAACAGCAAACACTAAAGCTACAGACTTTCAGCAATGGAAACAACTGAACAATACTGGAGACTAGACAAGTCAGTATCTGGACTACTGAGCAATACTGGATGGAACCTAAAAATAGCAGCAAACACTAAAGCTACAGACTCTCAGTATCTGGAAATACTGGACACTACTGACGCGAACTGAAAGCTGTTAGCACGAACAAAAAAATCCGCCCCAAACAAAATTCCTTCGAAACTTGATCAAATCAACTCCTTTTGCCACAAGATTTTAGACACTTGGTCACAAGGCATAGGAGAGGCTATCCCAAAGAAATCATCGCCCAATTTGATCGAAATCAAGAGGAATTGCGGATCTCATGAAGAACACACCAAAAAGTCACCTCGATCTAAAACTCGCCCGATCTACGTGCTCATGAGGAATTAGCTCAAACCCTTGGGTGGAAATGATCCTCTCACGTCCTAGCACGAATAAAGGCAAGAAAAACGAGATCAAACGGTGCCAAATCGAAGAAATCGCGAAGAGAATAGAGGGGGAGAGGATGAACTCGGGAAGAACAAGTGATGAACAAAAATCACAAAGACAAGATCAACAAAGAACACCGATCCAATCAGCCCAAACGCCACCATGTGACAGGCTACTCGAGCTAGCCCTTGCTCAAAGAATTCGATACAAGATCGGTGGACCTCTCACACCGCAGAGTCCGGAACCCTAACTAGAAAATGTGAAAATGAGAGGCAAGGGAGGATGAAGGGGTATGCCTCTCTAAATAGCCCCAATTCCCTCTCGCCTAAATTACCCCTAAGATACATGAGTCGATTTTGTAACCCTAAGGCTATTTACGTTGACTGGGTAATCTTTTTGATCCGACGGCCACCGCGCCTCCTCATCGGGTAGCCTTGCCTCCACGCAACCTCCCCGATGCCGCCACGCGTGCCGCCCTTCCGTCCGCCGAACACTTCGGGTTTTGAGGCCCAAACCCGCGAAACCCGCGCCCGTGGTTTTGAGGCCCAAACCACCAAACCCGCGCCCGTGGTTTTGAGGGCAAACCACCAAACCTCCTCGACACGTGTCATCGCCGCCTTGACCGCCCGAAGTCGCCAAGTCATCCGAGCTCCCCGCTGCGCCGCGCACGCCGTCTTGACCCGATCGACACGGTCCCCGCCACGCCCTCTTGCATCCATCGATGTCCCGGATGTCGCCCACCATGGCTAGCCACCCCGCGATCCGGTCCCTCGCCCAAGCCTCACGTCCGTCCCTTCACCTCCGCGGTCCGTCGGCCCGGCACGCCCTCCTTGACCCCTTCACCTCGCCGTCGCCTACCATCTCCGAGCTCCACACCGCACAACACGAACCAAGAGATACGTCTTCGACACACTCCACGTGTGCCGGTGAAACATAGCCGAAGCATAAAAGATAAATGAAAATAGAAGGAGAATGTTGACTGTTGACAATCACTACATCACAAAACTAAACACATGTGACCTAAATCAACCATGTGTTCGCAATCTCCCCCTTGATGAGTGCATTGTCAACATTCAACACAAAGACAGAAGAAAGAAGATAGCACATCCAGATAGACCTCAAAACTGGATAGCAAACATGGAGCAAAAGCTTGGTTCCCAAAGACATGGGCAAAAGGCTCGACACAACCAAGCTAAACAGACAGCTAGTCCTCAAGAAGAGGTAGAACAGGCTCAACACCACTAGCAAAGCTCCAAACCAATTACTTTCACACACAAGCAGCTAGACCCTCAAGACAGAGGCAAAGGCTCTACACATCTAGCTCAAAGTGCTACTCCCCCTGGACAAATGCAATCACTGTCTTTGTATCTTTCTCCCCCTTGTTGGCACATGAACTAATCAAGCTATGAAATGCAATATGTCACAATGCAAAGCTTCAAGATTATATTCAACCGAATGAGAGAGTGCTCAAAGTGGTACCATAGCAATAAACTACAAGTGCTAGCCAGAGCTCAAGTTAAACAGATGATATAAAATATGGCACAAAGCATTTTGAGCAAATTTTAGTATCTTGCAAAAGGAGGTTCACCATCAAACATAGCACCTAGCACAAGTAGATAGGAGATCAACTAAGTGCTTAAACATGTAAACAGGGTGAACTACCCCAAGCAGCGTTCAGACATCATGCTAGACATTGTTGCACAAACTTGTGTTCATTTTAGTTCAGAGTTGCAGCGGTTCACAAGTTACAAGAGAGCATGCGAGTGGTTATCCACATTTGCCTTGCCTTACTAATCAACTGTGACAGAACCTCCTAATTATCGGGCCCACCTCGCACCTATCATTGTCCCAAAGACTTCTGACAGCCGGTGTAGATACACCCAATAACTCAAGAAGCCTGTCGGGTGTCATCGAAACCCCGATTACACCTCATACCAGGATCAACAAAGGAGTAGCTACAACATTACAACATTTGTTACAAAATATAGATCGAAAAGTGGTAGAATAAGGACATTAATTTTTACAAAATGCAAGTAAGTTACATTTGAGTAAACTTAACTTAATTAATTTGCGGAAGCTGAGTAGACTAGAAGACAACCAGATCATGTCGTGCCCACCGACATAACCTTGGTTAACAGCACGAGTCAGCACCTGCAACAAGGGTCGAAGAACCCTGAGTACGGGAGTACTCAACAAGACTTAACCGACTAAAGAAAATAGGAGAAGACTCGTGTATGTAGGCTGTGGGAATCAAGGAAAGGTCTTATCAAGATCAAGGACTCATTTTGCATAAAAGCTTACTAAGAGTAGGTCCTTACTTTCAAAGTTTTATTTCAACTTTAGTAAATCCTCTCTTCTAAGTGATCATATACTAAAGCAATCACTTTCCATCCAAACCATCATTTTAACCAACTTCAATGTTCCATAGCTTAACTACGATGGAGGTGCGAGGATCAAGTCTCCTTTTATCGTGGAGCAAACGACGATTCGAATCACTTGTAACCCAAATTGGGGATACCTCACCACACGATATATGTAGCACCCAAGCTTGCATATATCAACCATCTCCCATTCGTTCAAAAACGGAACGAGGCCTACGCCACCCGAGAATACGCATACTCCTCCAACCCGGGACTTTAACCCACCGAGGGTATCTTGTAATCCCGCCATCTCTCCACTCCCCCGCATGGTTGCCATTCCCGATTTGACACACCCCGAGATCGGGCTTACCGGTATGTGGCCATATACAAAGTTCATGATCCAAGGGCCAACCAACGAATCGGTGCTTAACCGACACGGTAGGAAACACTACAAAGAGACTCCCTTCTCAATGCAAGTTACCCGACCGGTCTCAAATTAACTTATCTTCCATACTATATTGTGAATCATTATAGAAGAATTTTGTAAAACAATTAAAAAGCATCCTAACTTTAAGCAAGGCTTAACATCTATGCATTTTCAATAAAACAAGTTATCAAGGATGATAATTCAATAACAAGGTAGGTCATGCAGCAAATAGGTTATCACTCAACTCCTATTCACCTAATGCATCATATCATCAACATAAGTGATATAAAACTTTGTAAAATAACAAGGAAGGGTTTAAATGCATCCGGGGCTTGCCTTCGGTGAAGTAGCACTTCAGGCTCGGGATCCGTTCCACGATATCAAATCCAACTTCCACGGGACACTGAACCTCCTCGGAAACTTCCTCAACCTTAAATCCTTCACTAACGTTCTCTACACGAAGTAGAATGCATGCTTCAATATGATGCCATAAAGATAAACATGATGCTTGAAAGTGCGGGGAAATAAACATCAACTTGAGTACAACTTTCCTTCACGATAAAGTTTGCAACCTAACAAAACCAACTTGTTGAACTACTCTACAAGATATCATCACCATTGCCTAAGGAGTTCTCAAGGACCATCTTATTCATGTATGACTCTAACTCACAAAACAACCCTAAATTATTTCACTAAACAATACTTACTTTTTCTAAATAAAACAAAGTATAAAAATAGAAAATAATTTAACTAATTCAAACTGACCCCAAACTTTTTCTACAAGTAGGTCTTATCATAAAACAGTTCTAAATAAAATTTCAAGAATTTTGGAAATCTAAATTAATTTATAAAATTCACCAAAGTCTCATTTTTTTAATTAAAGCTGCTAATTTTAGAACATGCCAAAACAGTTTAAAATTTAAATTTGATATTTTTCCTACACTCTAGACATCTTGAATAGCACACACAAAAATTTTTCATAATTTTCTAGGCTTTGGATAATTTTCTATGAATTTTGGAAGATTAGGCACTATTCATCAAATAATAAAAAATGTAAAAACAATTTTTAAAACAAGAACCGCCCCTTTGGGCGAATCCGCCCAACTCGGCCCTCGCCTGGGCCTCGGCGCAAAGCGCCGCCCAAGAAGGCATAAAGCGGCCGGCCCAGTCGCGCGTCGGCGCCGACCTTGGCGCCGGGCCCGGCGGCCGACCGGGCGATTCCTGGCGTGGGCCTTGCCGGCGACGCTGGCGGCAGCGGACCTCTAACCCCCAGCGCATCGATCTAGGGGCAATGCGACCGCGGCGAAGGTTACGGGCACCCCCACCGCGACGATGGCGGCCCGCGGCGGCGCGCGACGGCGATGCTCGTCGAGAGCTACCTACGGCCAAGGCGAGCACCGGGCTAGTCCAAAGACCATCGGGCGAACCCGAGCTCCCATCTAAATGGCCTAAAATCGAACCTATGCACGAACGGCAACGCTCAAGCACCACGGCGCGGAAGGCGTCGGCGTCGGACGTTCGGCGGCGATGATGCGGCAAAGCTCAAAGCAAAAGGTGCTATAGCGGCTCTAGGGTGCGGGGAACATGGTGCTCACGCCGGTTTGATCGACGAGGGTTTGGAGCTTGGTCGGGCGACGGTGGCGATGGCCGGGGTGAACTCCGGTGGGCGAGGCGGCGTTCGTGGACGGGACCTTCGCTGTGGAAACGATCGAGCGCATCACGACTAGAGCATCAAGGCGACTTCGAAACATGGTTTGGTTTGCTACGAAGCTCACCGTAACGACGTAGCGGCGGTGACCCGATCAGCGGCGGCGGTCCGACCGAGCAAGGGCGGCGGCCGGGCGATGGACTCACGGCGACGATTGGTTGTGTTTTTCGGGTGCGTTGGAAGCGCAATTAAATTCGGCGAGGCCGACACACGCGAAGGGTGAGAGACGGAGTGAGGCTCACAATTTATAGGAGACGGTGGCGGACGGTCGGCCGGGCGGGATTAGGATGCCCGGCCGGAAAAAGCCGGCCGTCGGGCCCTCCTTGCGCCCGGGGATAAGAAAGGGATGGGGCGAGGACACGCGAGGCGGCTCTCGTTGACACGTCGGGGCGACGCGCACGGCGAGGCGGTGGAGGAATCGGCGAGGCGCCACGCCGACGAAAGAGTGCCCGCTTGCTCGCTCATGGCGACGGCGCCGATAACGACGAGCTGCGGCGAGGACACGCGAGGGGGACACGTTGGCGACTTCGATTGACACCTAGAAGCATGAGGTGGCGCCCGAAAGACGACGGGGACCAGCGAGACGGCCATCGACGGCAAGCGGTGCGTGGCAGCTCTTGCCCCCGGCACTGTTCCCCCCTTCTTTCTTCCTTGATTCAAAACCCTAACTCTAACTTATCAAATTACTTTCAAATTTTGAACTGCACTCAAAAATCTCCAAAAACGACTTTTGCATAACTTTTCGAGATCTACACTTTTCTCCATTGGAAGATTTCCTAATTCGGCCTCTAAGTTAGACTTCTTGAAAAGTCAGATTTGAATTTTAAATTGGGATTTGAAATTACTTCAAAAATTTGAACTAAACTTGAAAAACTCAAAACACCAACTTTGTTCACCTCAAAAAAAGATCTACAAGGTTGATGTTGGAAGTTTTCTCAAATTTTGCCTAAATTTGGAATAATTCAAAAGGGGCTAAAACGGGGTTTTGGAAAGCATAGGGTTTTCACATGAAATAATGAACAATTCATTATTCAAATTGTAATTCTAATCATTAAACACACATTGCATTAACATAAACTCATTTTAGTGGATGCATAACAAGGTTCTCAAAATGTATGCTTTGCAATGCATATGATGACATGATTAATATTTTAATTGTATATTAACATCCGGGATGTTACATCAACCATGTCAAGCCTATGCGTGAGCAATGATTAGCTTAAGACAATGGTCTGGGTCAAACACAATGAAGTCCAAGTTCATCCAAGAGTGCAAGTGAAAGCAGTCTCGAACTTCAAAGTGTGGCAAAATGGACCCACTCGATCTTTTCATCACTTTTTGCTTTAGACTTCATGTTTTAGCATGGTATTATCATGAAAATCTAAGCAAGTGAGTGAATCAAAGCATGAGACATAGCTACCAAGCATACACATAAAAGCTCAAAGGATCTCAACATCCTACTCATGATAGAAGCTAGCTCAAAGGTGAACCAAGATTTAATTTCATCATCCATTTATCAAGTTCACATTTGGAAAAGGTTGCTCAGCTCATAACATACATCACATGATTAAAAAGAGCTCAAGCTAGAAGCACTATCATACTCATACTACTAAGAGCACAACCTCATTCAGATCAATATAAAAGTGAAGCTCATGATATGCAAGTATGATACAAAAGTCAAAAACATACCTAAAACTAAATCTGTACATCAACTACAAAGCTACCCCTCAAAAGGGATAGCACATGCCCAACTCTCCACGAAGCTGGGCAAAGCGGACTTGGTCTAGTGGTTTTGTAAAAATATCCGCAATCTATTGCTCCGTGTACACATGTTGTACATCTATGTCCCCTTTCTCCTGGTGATCTCTCAGGAAGTGGTACCTCACCTCTATATGTTTGGTCTGGGAGTGAAGGACAGGGTTTTTGGCAACACTCACAGCTCCCATGCTATCACACAACAAAGGTACTCGAGAAAAGCTCAAGCCAAAATCCCTCAAAGTGGAAACCATCCACAACAGCTGGGAACAACAAGCGGCAGCAGCTACATACTCCGCCTCAACCGTCGACTGAGCGACACCAGACCGCTTACGAGACGACCAAGACACTAGAGAAGTACCAAGAAACCGACAGTACCGGAGGTAGACTTTCTATGCATACGATCACCAAAGATAATCGAGTCCGAATAACCGGTCGGGGGAGAGGGTGGAAGAGGCCGAGTACCATAGGCCAAAGTCGAGTAAACTGCAAATACACCAAGACCCTCTTCACGGCTGAAAGTGAGAGGTGCGTGGCGACGACCGAAAGCGTCTTGTGGCACACCGCAAACCGGATGTCGGGGCGCGTCGCCGCCGTATAGCAAATAACCGATCATGCTTCAGACTCCCTTTGGTCCACAAACTTCTCCATCCTTGTCCTCGTCCGGGGCCGCCGCCGCCGACATGGGCGTCGAAAGAGGCTTGGCCTCATCCATGCAAAACTTATGGATGATGTCCTTCGTGTACTTGCCCCGTGTACGAAGATCCCGCCCTTGGTTTGCTTGATTTGAAGTCCAAGGAAGTAGGTCAGCTCGCCCATCATGCTCATCTCGAACTCCCTGCTCATAATCTCTGCAAAACTCGATACCATAGCATGTGAAGAGCCACCAAAGATGATATCATCCACATATATCTGAACCAGGAGGATGTCATTGCCCTTTCTAAGCAGGAACAAGGTCTTGTCTACGGCTCCCATCACAAAACCCTTAGCTAACAGGAAGGCTTTCAACCTCTCATACCACGCTCTGGGGGCTTGTTTGAGGCCGTACAAGGCCTTGTACAACTTGTACACATAGTCTGGGTGTTTAGGATGCTCAAACCCCGGGGGTTGCCTCACATACACCTCCTCCTCTATGAACCCATTTAGGAAAGCACTCTTGACATCCATCTGGAAGAGCTTAAAGCCCTTCGAGGCTGCAAAGGCAAGCAAAATCCTAATAGCTTCTATGCGGGCTACAAGAGCGAAGGTTTCCTCATAGTCTATTCCCTCTTTACGGCAAAACCCCGGGCAACTAATCTGTCTTTGTTTCTCACCACCACACCATCCTCACTGCTTGTTTTTGAACACCCACTTAGTACCTATGGGATGACACTCACCGGGTGGTGGAACTAACACCCAAACTTGGTTCCTCTCAAAGTTCTGCAACTCCTCATGCATGGCATTGACCCAATCCGAATCAGATAATGCCGTGGTAACATCTTTGGGCTCAAGAGTGGAAACAAATGCAGAATGAGCGAAATGACACATGGCATAAGACTTGGAACGAGTTACCCTCTGATTAAGTCCTCCAATCATGGTCTCCTGGGGGTGGCGACGCTGAATGTGCTTTGGCGCCGTCTTGCCGAAGATGTCGCCTCCCCTCGACCGGAGTGGGGACCTCCTCCTCAGGGTGCAGCTGTCTCGCCCGAGGGGGCTGCTCCACGTGACCCCGTGAAGTAGTGGTAGTAGGGTCCGGTCCGTGAGCGTCGTCCGCCGCCACAGGGTCGATCCGGGGGCAAGCGGTGGAGTCGCCGGGATCACCCCAGCCAACGTCTTCTGCTCCTCCTCCACAAAGATGCTCGCTCCATCTCATCCTTTCCCCGCACACTCAAACACGTAAGAGGAACAAGGCGCAGCCTCATCGAAAGTAACCTCACATGTCTCTACAACGCAGCTTAGTCTCAAGATTTAGAACTCTCGTAAGCATGTGAGTGCAAAGCATATCCAAGGAAAATGCCATCAGCTGATCGAGACTCAAACTTGTCAAGATTACCTTGCTTGAGAATGAAGCACCTGCATCCAAACACACGGAAGTGGCTTACCTTGGGCAATCTCCCAAACCGCAGCTCATATGATGTCTTCTTGGTGAAAGCACGAAGGAAAATGCGGTTGGAGACATGGCATGCCGTGTTGATTGCCTCAGCCCAATACTTCCTCGGCGTCTTGTGTTCATCGAGCATGGTCCTCGCCATCTCCACAAGCGTCCGGTTCTTCCGCTTAACAATCCCATTCTGCTGCGGAACATAAGGGCTAGAAAACTGGTGCTCGACACCCAAGTTAGCACAAAGAGACTCGAACTGAGAGTTCTTGAATTCTGTGCCATTGTCACTGCGAATCGCTCGAATGGCTGTCTCTGGTAACTCAGTTCTCAGTCTCAAAATCAAATCACGAGCAAAACCGAAAGCCTCATCCTTGCCCTCCATGAAAAAGACCCAAGAGTATCTTGAAAAATCGTCAACGATCACTAGACAATACCACTTCCCACCGACTGACCTCACCCGAGATGGACCAACTGTGTCCATGTGAAGGATCTCTCCGGGTCTCGAGGTCATAATCTGAGTAACTGGGTGGTGGGAAGCAGATACCATCTTCCCGTGACGACAGGGATGGCAAACCAAATCCTTCTCAAATTTGAGCTTAGGCAATCCTCGGATTAGACCCATGGAACTTAACCTCGTGAGAAGGTCGAAGCTCAGGTGTCCAAGTCTCCTATGCCATTTCCACAAATCGAGGAGGACCCGCCAACAAGCAAAAAGAAGTGCCAAAGCCTCGAGAAAAAAATCAGCACGAAAGACCCGCCCAAATGGCACAATCCAAAGAAATGAGATCATCGCGAGAGTCCAAAACTCGAGAACTCCCAACCTTAAAGCGTACCTCATACCCATCTGCCATGAGCTGAGAGACAGACAGGAGATTGAAGTGCAGGTTGGAGACGAGCGCCACATCCTTGAGTACAAAGTGGTCATTGATCCTGATTGACCCTCGAGATAGAATCTTCCCTCTGTTCTTTCCCCCGAAAGTGATGTACTCTTTTGTCTTCATCGGGGTGAGGCCGAGAACCACTTGGAACTACCGGTCATGTGTCGAGAACAGCCGAGTCAATGAGCCACATGTCCTCCAAACCTTCCAAATGTATCAACGATAGAACATGGGATGAGCATATGGCACAACACCAAGGTTAGTAAACTTGGAAGAGTACCGGTGTTGACCATCTTGCCCCAAATAAGCATTAGGCAAAACATACATCCCACGCCCCATCTTACCAAACTGCTTACCACGCACAACAAAGCGTGGTGCACTCCTCTTCTCAACCTCAAAGCTCCCAAAGCGAGGATCTACGCCCACTCACGAGCACGACCACCAAACGGTCTCACAAACCGTGGTCCAAACCTCTGAGGCCTCCTACCTTCGGGCCTAGCAAACCGCCTCTGAACCGACCGCACACCCCTCTCACTACATGCCAAGTGGTGGGTGATACATGTCACGGTTCTCAAACTCCACTCCACTCGACGCCTAGCATCCCTCTTCCTCCTAAAGCAAAACTCAACCAAGTGACCATCTCTCTGGCAATACTCACAGTGATACCTCACCTCTCTCTTGGGTGGTGGTTGGTTCACTCTCTTAGGTGGATGGTTCACTCTTGTTGTGGTCTTGGCCTTAGGAAGGGTTTCCTCGGGGGATCCCGGGTAAAGTGTCAAGTGGGTTTTTGAGGTGGTTCGGTTTGGGAAGCCACACTTGTTTGGGAGGTGGAGTCTTTGTGGGCTCTTGGAGGATGCCATCTTGCACAATGGGTTCGGTAGGCTTAGGTGGAGTGATCTTGGTCAATTTTGGAGTGTTTGTTGGTTTTTCACTCGAGCTCAAACCACTACCTTGACCAACCTTGCCATACATGACTTCTCCTTCCCACCTAAAGCAAAGCCTAAACCCGATGTGTCGGTCCCCCTCTTGAACTGACTCATCATCATGCCAAGCTGCGGCTCTCCACAAGACACCCAACTTAAGACAGAGCGAAGATACTTGATCTCCTCTTCGACTCTCCGCTTGTCATGCCTACAAGACATGAGCTCCAACTCCAAAGCTTCACACTTAGCACATCCCAAAGACGGTGCTATCTCGAGCTGGCCTTCTCAAGCACAACAAGCTTGGCAGTCTTCTCTGCCAACTCGGATCGCAAGTCGGGGACAAGACTTGCACGCACTCAACAAAGATCGACCTTGTCTTCAAATCAGCATGCTCATCTAGCAAGGCCGTATACTTGGATCGCAAAGACATGATGCTAGACATATGCACAAAGCACAAGCATCACACTCCGTCTCATCGGAGACATCGACAAAGCTTCCTAAGCAACTCTATCTCGATCACAGCCATCTCCCACTTCTCCTTGTACTCCTTTCTCTCCCTAGCGCACGCTTTAAGCAACTTCTCTTGACACACAAGTGCATCGCCCAAAGATTCAACCTCATCGAGAGAGACTCGATTGTAGGAGGTACCTCGGAGGGAGAGGAAGACGAAGTCGTTGCCGTGTGGCTTGGCGCCGCCGGGTCACCGCCCATCGAGGGCCATGGTGCGTAAGCCCCCTTGGCTTGAGTCGGAGAAGAAGCAAAGTCCATTGAACTTGTCCTCGACCTTGCGCCGGACTCCTCGTCGCTTGAGGAAGATTGCCCGTCCAAGAGTCGTTGTCGAGGTCGCCGAGGGAAGCAAGGAAGGCGTGCTTGTGCTCCTTGGCACGCTTTGAGGTACTTCTTCTTGATCGCCTCCTTGTCGAAACCCTTCTTGGACTTGTGCTTGCCGGAGGTGTACTCGCGCTTTGTCCTTGCGCTTGTCGGAGTCGTACTTGGAGTAGTACTTCTCGCGGAGTACTTGTCCTTGTTCTTCTTGGGGCATGTGGCGACAAAGTGGTCCGATCTCCGCACTTTCGAAGCATCCGCCCTTGGATGGGCCGCCACGCCGACGGTTCAAGCGGTTGTTGTGAAACCGCGAGAATCGGTGATGACTAGTGCAAGCTCATCATCCCCAAGGCTCTCCATCCGCTCCTCTGTCACGGACACCAAGGAAGACAAGGCGAAAAGAAATCTGTGATGGGTTAGCGTAAGAACCGGAACCGCCCTTACCCGAGGCGAGAGCAACATTCGGGCGCAGATGGGTTCTTCGCCCGCTGGATCTCGAGCCTCGATCTCGAAGACTTGAGCTTGCTGTAGAGCTCGTCGGGTGTGAGGGTGTCGTAGTTGGCGGACTCCATGATCGCGGACACCTTCACATCCCACACCTTCCGATCCGGGCGTATAAGAGCCGCATCGCCTTCGTGCTCGTCAAGCCTCTCCGACGGCTTGTTCGCCCGAAGCTTGTTGCGGTCGTCCGGAACCTAGCAAAGAGAGAATCGATGGACTCGCCATCAAGCTGGATGAGGTTGTTGTACTCTCTCTTGTAGGTCTCGTATAGGCGGGCCTTTACTTGTGGGGTTCCCTCGTGGTAGCTCTCTAGTGTCTTCCACACCTCACGAGTGGTCTCACAAGTGGCAACTCTCTCAAACTCGGTATCCTTGAGGCTAGAGAACAAGACGCTCCTCGCTCGGTTGTTGGCATTGTGTTGGGCTATTTGATCCTCACCCACTCGAGCGGCTAGCACTTGGTAATTCTCATCCTCAACAATCTCCCACACTCTCCAATCTATCCCCATAAGATGTGCTTGCATCTTAATCTTCCAATAGGGATAGTTGGTGCCATCGAACTCTGGAGGCTTGTCACCAAAGTGACCAAACCTCTCCATGTCGCCTTCTGCGGATCAAGAACCGATTAAGGTGGATATGATCCTTAACCTGCTCTGATACCAATTGAAGGACCGAAACGGCGACCAGAGGGGGGGTGAATGGGAGCCTCAAATTTCCTTTTCAATTTTTGGTCATCGGCTCAACCCCCAACCTCAAAAACAAATTCAAACGGGAGACGAGTAACACATGTAGATCAAGTCAATACTGGAAACTACTGAACAATACTGAAGCCTAGACAAGTCGAGACTCGAACTATCGAGAAATACCGAATGTAACCTAAGACCAACAAAAACACTCAAGCTACGACTTTTTAGTCTTTCGGAAACTCTTGAATAATACTAAAGACTACACAAGTCAGTATCCGAACTCATCGAGAAATACCGGACGTAACCTAAGACCAACAAAGAAACACTAAAGCTACGGACTTTCGATCTCGGAAACTACTTGAACAATACCGAGACTAGACAAGTCGAAGATCCGGACTCTTGAGCAATACTAGATGGAACCAAAAAATAGCAAAGAAACACTAAAGCTACGGACTCTCGGTATCTGGAAATACCGACACTACCGACGCTGAACCGAAAAGCTGTTAGCACGAACAAAAAAATCCGCCCCAAACAAAATTCCTTCGAAACTTGATCAAATCAACTCCTTTTGCCACAATATTTTAGACACTTGGTCACAAGGCATAGGAGAGGCTATCCCAAAGAAATCATCGCCCAATTTGATCGAAATCAAGAGGAATTGCGGATCTCATGAAGAACACACCAAAAAGTCACCTCGATCTAAAACTCGCCCGATCTACGTGCTCGTGAGGAATTAGCTCAAACCCTTGGGTGGAAATGATCCTCTCACGTCCTAGCACGAATCAAGGCAAGAAAAACGAGATCAAACGGTGCCAAATCGAAGAAATCGCGAAGAGAATAGAGGGGGAGAGGATGAACTCGGGAAGAACAAGTGATGAACAAAAATCACAAAGACAAGATCAACAAAGAACACCGATCCAATCATCCCAAACGCCACCATGTGACAAAGCTACTCGAGCTAGCCCTTGCTCAGCAAATTCGATACAAGATCGGTGGACCTCTCACACCAGAGTCTGGAACCCTAACTAGAAAATGTGAAAATGAGAGGCAAGGGAGGATGAAGGGGTATGCCTCTGCTAAATAGCCCCAATTCCCTCTGCCTAAACTACCCCTAAGATACATGAGTCGATTTTGTAACCCTAAGGCTATTTCTGTCGACTCTGGGTAATCTTTGATCCGACGGCCACCGCGCCTCCTCATCGGTAGCCTTGCCTCCACGCAACCTCCCCGATGCCGCCACGTGCCGTCCTTCCGTCCGCCGGAACACTTCGGGTTTTGAGGCCCAAACCCGCGAAACCCGCGCCTGTGGTTTTGAGGCCCAAACCACCAAACCCGCGCCTGTGGTTTTGAGGGCAAACCACCAAACCTCCTCGACACGTGTCATCGCCGTCTTGACCGCCCGAGTCGCCAAGTCATCCGAGCTCCCCGCTCTGCCTGCACGCTCGCCGTCTTGACCCGATCGACACGGTCCTGCCACGTCCTCTTGCATCCATCGATGTCCCAGATGTCAGCCACCATGGCTAGCCACCCGGCGATCCGGTCCCTCGGTCCAAGCCTCACGTCCGTCCTTCACCTCCGCGGTCCGTCGGCCCGGCACGTCCTCCTTGACCCCTTCACCTCGCCGTCAGCTACCATCTCCGAGCTCCACACCTGCACAACACGAACCAAGAGATACGTCTTCGACACACTCCACGTGTGCCGGTGAAACATAGCCGAAGCATAAAAGATAAATGAAAATAGAAGGAGAATGTTGACTGTTGACAATCACTACATCACAAAACTAAACACATGTGACCTAAATCAACCATGTGTTCGCACTTACGGTGAGGCAGGACTTGGGTGTGCATATAAATAGGTCAATGCAAAACACAAGCCCTACTACAATCTTCCATATTTCCATATTACAGCGCATAGTGCCTAGTGTATATAAATGCAGGGATGCAGCAGTAGATGAATCATTCAAAGTGAAAGCACAAAATAAAGAAACATGCAGACAGTGCCTCTCTCTGTACAGTTGAGTCGACAATAGTTCAGTTGACTTCTTTGTAAACCTACGGTGGTATTCAACCCTGCACCAAATTCAAAAGTTATTTGTGTAAGCAGTAGGCAATGAGAGAATGGACAACTCGAATTATATTGATTCAGAGTGTATGGTTATATACATGTACATCATTGAAAAGGTAAACAACTAACTAGCTACAAACAAAGGCAGCCATGGAACGTGAAGTTCGTAGGTCTGCTAACACCCCCTCTGTGTGAGCGTCGTTGCCCGTCGACACACAGACTATTGCGGAATTCCTTGAAGGTCGCCGTTGGTAGACCTTTGGTCATGACATCGGTGAATTGCTGCGCCGTAGGTACATGTAGAACTTTGCATTGCCCAACTGCGACTTTCTCCCTGACAAAGTGAATATCAAGCTTGATGTGCTTCGTTCTTTTGTGATGCACTGAATAAAATAGCAATGCATCCACATTGACCCTAAAAGAATCTGGCCTTCCGCCAAAAGTGATATTTGGATTTAATGATGTTTTTTCTATATTACTTCACTAAATAGCAAAGACACCCGTGTGTTGCAATGGGATTAACTGAATAATTTGTAGGTTGATAATTCAAAGATCATGTCAGAGTTTTGATGCTACTGTTACATATTACACACTACTTGTCAAGAGGTTCAGACCGTGCAGAAACTGATCCTCCTTTCAGTTCCATGTGACTATAATATGAAATGATCAAACATATGACAAGGCTATGAATGAAAGCTAGTTAAAAATAATTTACAAGAACTTGTCTTGTGTTCGAAATTCAACTCAATGCACATATCTTCTAGAAAGAGTAGGGCTAGCCTAAATTTATTCCTAGGCATTTGACAAAATTTCAACAGTTCAATATGTGCTATGCCATTCTGGGGGCTTGCTGCAAGTTCTCATCTGACATCTGCGATTATCTCAAAAGTTACATCTAAACTTCCCACACCACGCATCATTTCTGTTCCTATTGCCTCCAATTCCTTTTTTTTTCTGACTGAAGTTTCTCACAGATAATATTGCCATGGACTCCTTCACCTGTCACCCCTCCTGTGTTATTTGGTGGTGTACATATACAGTTCAGCTGAGAAGATTCTTTATCATCTTATGGTGAGGCGGGATTCTTTATCACCTAGTTTGGCTAGTGTATATAAATGCAGGGATGGAGCAGTAGATGAATCATTCAAAGTGAAAGCACAATATAAACAAACATGCAGACAGTGTCCCTCTCTGTAAAGTTGATTCCACAATAGTTCAGACGTTGACTTCTTTGTTAACCTATGGTGGTATTCAAGCCTGCACCCAATTCAAAAGTTATTTTAATTTTATACGAATCACACTCACAGAAAGGCATGCAAAGCAGGCCACGATTCATGACCATGTGATCCAGGCGTGTAAAGGAGTTGTGTTCTGATGGTTCCCTTTATGAGGCCAAATTACAAGTGTAAAGTATTTACTTTGAAAGCATCCAAAATATGCCAGAAGGGAGAAAAACAAATGTGGGGCAACTGGGCTATTAAAAAGCAGCTGAGGCGAACTTGTTTTGCAAAGGTTGTTTATAAATTTGTGTTTCGTTTATAGCTATTAGTAGAGAGCTTGCTGCACATGTAAACGTGAAAAATCAACAGAGAATGCAAATGTGTACCCATAGAGCTGTCAATGTATAGACTGTCACCCGCCTTACTGGATTTACCTACCACCACATCGCTTCAATTAATTAGGAGTCTGTTGCAAACAAAAGTACATAATTTTCCTCCCTCAAGTGATCTGTCATAATGATCATATGGACAACGATTTCATCACTGTTGATCATATGGACAACAATTCAAGTGCCTCCTCTCTTTGATCACATATAATGTTGCAAGTGTAGTGTGTGACAGAAGAATAAATCAAAGCAGAGTGATCTCCAAAATTTGGTACCTAGTCCGCGAAGGCCATTTTCATTCTTCCTAGTGCAAGCAAGAATCTGCACATTCATTGGCACCAAACACTTTTTGACATGCTGAGTTAAACTCCACTGCACTTTGGACGAACTGTTTCATTGGGTAGTTGCAGCTGTTTCCACTGTTCCACATGTGTGGACCGCAGCAGCTCCAGAATGGAAAGGATCATGAGCTTGCTACGGAGCGGCAGCACGTTTTGCGTCTTAAGGATTCACGACTGAAGTCTTTCATTGGGCTAGTCTTTCCATGTATTTGTATCCTACGAACACCCTACACTGCCCGTTGATCCTTACGGGATCCCTCTGCGATGGTCACATAGATTGCTCCTAATATTCCTCCATTTAGCATCCCTTTTGTTCCTTTTGCCTCAAATTCCTATTTTTTCCTATTTTTCTTTTCAGATCGCAGCTCCATCACAGCCATATTGCCATGGACTTCATCTGTGCTTCCCGCTTTGTTACATGGTAGTATATATATAGCTCAATGGAGCACATTCTTGTTGGACCATCCAACAACGGTGAGGTGGGTGTTCATATAAATAAGCCAATGCAGATTACAAGCCTACTACAAACCTCCATATTACAGCACCTAGTAAGCTCTACTTAAAGGGACACATCTATATGGCCTTGTCGGGGTTGGCTGAACCCAACGACGTACTAGGTGTATTTTTTTTTTTTCCACCTAGCCAGGCTCTAGTTATAGCTGAACGAGTATTTTTTTTCACCAGGCATGGCCCCAGTAAAAAAATATGTTGTCTCTGGCTCTCCTGTTATATATTGCAATCACAATAATGCATTCGTGATTTCTGAATTAGAGCGAGAATGGTTTACAAGGGAGCATGAAAGTGTTGGTCGAGATTAAGTTAAACATATGCTTGTATATATCAACTACAACTACCAATCAAAATGAGATCTGTTAGTCTCTTAGTGCTAAATTTCTTGATATTGTTGATGCTTTCCATTTTCACTATGATCTTTGATGTTGAATAAACGGCATACACTTGATTATTTAACTGCAGAAAGATATGCTTTATTCTTAAATTT
Organism: Hyparrhenia diplandra; assembly: GCA_015847255.1. NCBI lineage: Eukaryota > Viridiplantae > Streptophyta > Magnoliopsida > Poales > Poaceae > Hyparrhenia > Hyparrhenia diplandra. Next base: position 13,254 of record JADLZK010004112.1, on the reverse strand, counting down.
CATCAATGCACCACCATATATGAAAAATCAATTGTTATTTTACATTCACAGTTCCACAAAAAGCAGGACGAACGAAATATGTACAAGACTAGAGACTCTCCCATGCAAGCTACTGAATTCTAAATTGTACCAATCAGACGATCTTAGAGTGTAACAACTTCCTCAAGTGACATTCTGTGACAGGTTTCCACAAAAGATGACAACTGATCAACCTTATCATACAATCCAAGAAGACCACCTGTATGAATAAATAGTATTTTCCTGCCTTTCCACTTGTCAGTATTAGACATATCTTTTAGCATTTGAAGCGCAGCCTTCCCACTGCAGTATGATCAAGCATGAATATCACATACACTAAATAGAAAAGGAAGAAAAAATATTACTATTTATTATTTTTTTTAGCTGTAAAACCAATTTCTAACTTGTACATTTGACACCTGGTACCAATGACGGAGACACACTTTCTCCTTTGTCCAAAAAATAATTTCATTTTTACGCCCGAAGATTATCAATGGTATGTTAGATAAATATTTCCATTTTTAGAATGGTAGTATGTCAAAACATGTTATTTACAGTAACTATATATATTTATTGCTTCCTTTCATAGTTGTTCCATTCAATGAAATATGCAAAATTATTGGTGCAACATAGGGGTTTGATAACTTTTATTGTATTCGTCATTGAAGTTTTGCAGTCCGAAAACAGAGATATTGTTTCTGCGTGAGTTATATGCAACCATTAACCATTATATTGCTCCTGATTATGGCATTGTATTGCTGTCTACTCGAGAGCCAATATGGATATATAGAGCTGATAAGGAGAAACTCTTTCCCCACTTGTTCCATTTATCTTGGCACTAATAAGATGCGCCGGTAATGACGGCACTCGTGGCCAGTGCCGGATGAGGATAGTATTGTAAAATGGGGTGCTTATTTAGTTCAAATGGACCACATTTTCAAATGGTTCCAATGCACAATTTAACACATTTAGAAGCTTATAGAGAACCTAGACTTTGTGCATTCATTGTTCATACTATGATGGAGTACTAGTAGGAAAATTTAGCAACCAGTATGAGGTAGCAATCAAGATTGAGATAACTTGCAGCCACTGCCAAAGCACGGCAATGGCTGCTCTGGATACCACCAAGGGTGATGATGCAGTCTGCGCCTTGAGCCAAGGCATCAGCCATTAGAAACTCGAGCTTCCGGACCTTGTTTCCACTCAACTGCATGCTGGATAGATCGTCTCTCTACAAATTTTATATTGTTACAGTACGTAATAAGATCACTATGGAATCAGGAGTACAGGACCCTCAGAATTACAGAAAAATCTTTTGCTCGAAACTAGAGGTCATAGGAAGTGGAACACAAATAATAAAATTGATCGGTAATTGAGCAGGCTGGATATATAGTAGCATACTGTTCTTTGGCTGCACCATACCTTGATCCATACTTCTGTGCCTTGTAGAAGATTTGGAAGATTCCACTTGTGGATTGGTGTTGGGAACTGCATCGTCAGTAACAAAGCACTTATATATCAACCGGTTGACAAGGGATTCTACTATGAGTTTGGTTATTAGCCAACAAATTGAAATGAGTTGGGACACTAAGTTTGACTCATACAAGGTGATTGGAGCAAAAGGGAGCAGTCATGGTCATTATAACTTACATGGCCAAGCGTGAATGAATGGGAGGAGAGAGTTGCGTCGCCCATGATGGTGGCAAGTAGGGCTTTTCTGAGAGGAAGCCTCCGATCTGCTGTGCACCGCCCTTGCCCATGCTGGTGCCCATGCCCTTGCCCGAGGATGGTTGCATCCATTATTGATTTGATGTCCAGGAGTCTGCATGCAAGCTAGCTAATAAGGGTGAAGGACCATTAATTGCATGTTGATTGATTATATTGAAGGAGGAGGAAAGAGATAGGTCCACACAAATAATAATAGTAGTGGAAACGGTGGCATACAAGTTTCATCGCTTTTAAATTAAAGCAACACATGCATTGGCAACACAAATCAAATCCAATATATAAAACTGAACACAATGACATAACATCAATCAGTGCCATCCGATGGAGCTAGGTAGCGACTATACCTTCCCTGCACACCTGGACAACATCCAAAATAGTGCACTGTCCCGGGGGCATGTACTGCTAAACTAATTAAAAAGCTTCGACTGGTTGACTCATAAGGTGCGCGAAGATTATCAGTGAGTTTTTAATGAAGGATGCATTGATAAATATTGTCGATTGACAAGGACAACATATTTGATGAGTATGATCGAGTTGACAAGATCGGTTCGCGTGCTTGTGTCGGTGAAGGGCGTGTCGAGGCATCCATGTCATGGTGTACTAACTCCTACAATATACACTAGTGGTGTCTGTTACTGATTTCCTGACTAGTTATGATAATTTTTAGCGTGTGTTGCACGGAGTCGTGTGTAACGAAGAGGGTCATCTTAGTGACCAACACATTCAATTCAAATGAAAGGAGCACTATCGAACCAGAAAATAAATGATGAGTTTTATCACCTCCAGGAACTATATATTAATGTGTGTGTTTTTGTCACGTTGAAATTGGTATTAATACCGTAGTAGTATAAAGTTGCTTTCTTCGTTAGTTCATCTGTTTTCTTACAATCATTTTTTTTTTATTTCTCAGCTTACAAATGAAATAAGTGGAAACTATGGAGGTTGCTATCGATAGCAACTGTGCTCAATGCTCAACAATTTGGGCATATACAATTAGAGAAAAAGTAGCTGCTGGTGAGTCGACACATCATATATAATAATCTTTTCTTTCAGAAAGAGAAAAAAAAAGGTTGGAATGAACATATATAAGAGGTGAAGTGAGCCAAGGAAGAGGCAACCTATGCTACCTGCACTTGATAACAACAACAACCACCGCGCATTTGATCGAGCTGTTTGGACCATTTGGTTTTCTGTAACTATCAGCATGCAGTTGGATGATGCTTTGCTTGTATCTTCTGTTATTAGTGTCCTACTAAATAACAGTGACTTTGCTGTGCCTGATGGAGTGCGAGCAGGCAAAGGCATGTTATCAGTGGATCTTTATTACTACTAGTACTGGTACGAGGCATCCATGTGCAGTTGCTATATATGCTTTATATTTCTCAGCTTACAGTAGAGAAATATAATAGGAGCATTAAGAATAAACAGTTTTTTATTGATCTCAATTGAATGTATATACAACAATGGAGGTTGCTATCTATAGCAACTGTGGTCATGATCTCAATTGAATGTATATACAACAGTGGAGGTTGCTATCGATAGCAACTGTGCTCAATGCTCAACAATTACGTCATAGATTTTTTGAAGGGCTAGCTCAACTAGTAGAGCATTAAGAATTACCTCTTAGATAAACACGGCTGTATAACCATTTTTTTAGAAAAATACAATTATAACCGTGGCAGTTTTTGTAAAATAACCGCCACGGTTAATCAAAACGATTTAATAGGGCACAATTTGTTGTATTTATTAATTACGGTGGGAGGCATTCAAGTAGGAGGTCACAAAGTACTACATCAAAACGATTTTTACTTTTAAAACATTATATCACACATGATATGCATTGCCAGCATATTCATATAACATTGATTTTAGTGAATGCAACAAGACATGGTTAGCTTTCATGGATGACTATAATGCATGGTGATTGTTGACACCTCTTAAAGCATAAAAATACAAGTTTAAAAACATGAACTAAGGGCTAAAGTCAAAGACCAAACATAAATCTAAGGGTCAAACTAACATAATTCCACGAGTTTTGGTATTTTTCAAAACTTTCCTAGTTTGGGAGAGCATAGAATCTTTCCAAAAACTTCAAAAGGACTTAATAGGAAAATGCAGAGAATAATGGAGAAGGTTGCGAATATACAAGGCATATGAAGACCAAACTTGTCCGTGAATCAAATCAACCCGAAAAGTGGACCAAAACATTCTAGAAGACACCAGAGGGCACACTTCGTGAATTTTCGGCTCTACCACGGAAAACATTCTCTTTGGAAGAAGCGAGAAGCCGAGGTGGCAAGCCACCAAGTGCTCATCTCCAACACTTTACGGAGATATGCGGTGGATTTTTCTATGCGGTCGCCACCATCCACCACTTTTGGGAAGGGCGCCGCCAACATGGTGGGTCCCCCTTAAGGGGAAGATATCAAATTTTCAACAACAACATTCACATTTTTTGGCGGTTCACCACCGACATTGAGGTTGTATCTACACCGTTGCCAAGGTCGGTTTGATCCAAGGGTTGACGTTCATCACCAAGGACTATATAAGAAGACCCTCATGTCCCCACATTGGGTTAAACCCTAACTCATAACAATCTCATTATCAACTCATACTCATCAAGTCCAAGGTAACAAGTCTAGACATAAGCTCTAGTTCATACTAGTAGTAGTTAGCTACATAACTAGTTCTAGTTGAAGATCAAGTTCATCTTGAGTTCCTGATTAGTCAAGAAGTAGCAAGGATCATTCTTGAGACTTCTCTCTTGTATTCAACCTAAGAAGGAAGATCGGAAGACCGGTCATCACAATCAAGATTGGCCAAGTTTATAAAGAACATACTACCAAAGAATTTATGAAAAGAATTCCAAAAAAACAAATATGGAGCAAAAGTAGGATATCTTATATATTCTATTCTCTTGTACTATATTCCATATTTATATATATCCACAATATTATACACAAAACTGCACCACATTGATCTAGAATCGATGAAGAGTTACAATCGAGAAAAGAAAGAATGACTTGTATCTTTGGATCCATTGCTTGAATTTACAATATCTTGGATTAGTAAATGAAAAATTATTTTAAAATTCTCCTACCTATGAACCCTTAGATATAAACCTTAAAGATATTAGGTTCTCACTTGAGAGGGAAGAAGAAGGCATACTATGTGCAATCATCTAGTTAAAAATTTTTTCCTATATGTGATATATAATAATATACAAATCCTGTAAAAGCAGCAATATATTATTGCCTAAGAAGAAGCAAAGGAGGATCCATAAATATCATCAAATGGAGGAAGAAGAAGACATTAAATCATCGAGAATCATCACCAATTGTGACAAGCGATGTACCATGGGGAAAGAGCTTTTAGAGTTTTTGAAAAACACCGAATCCTCACCGAAAAGGTAAGTAGGTAAGTTGTCTAAAACACTACTTATTTATTCTTCTTCTATCATATTTTCTTAGTATCTCATATCTATACATTTTCGAAAACAACAAAAATATTTTATCTTTTGTTTTTGTGAAAACAGCCCCATGCTAATTGATCAAACATCTCTAGTTTGAGCATTTAAAATAAAGATGTTTTAAATATCTATACACTTGATACTCTATTTTCTTATATCTTTCTCTAATTCACCCTAAGATTTTAAGCAGAAGAAAAGAAAATATGTCAAGCATCACACTTGATACCTCAAGTTTCAAAAGGAAAGAGTTAATTGAATAATTAAATGTTTGAAAAATATTTTATTTGTTAAAAGTTTAGTTTGCTAAGAGAGAAATTTTTGTTTGAAAATAAAAAGGATCATGTGTAAAGTTTACTTTTAAAAAAGGTGTGAATTTGTCAACAAGGAGATGATGAATAGTTGCTCGTATCCAAGTAAGTAGTTTATTTACTTTTGTGTCTTTTGCTAAAGAGACTAGCAAGAGATAGTATTTGATCTTACTCCTAGTGGATTTACGAGAATTGTTGACACCTCTTGAAAGCATAAAAATACAAATAGGAAAACCTTTAAATATATATAGGCTGCATGAACTAAGGGCTAAAACTTGTCAAAGACCAAACATAAATCTATCATTTACTCACTCTAGGTCAAAATGTTCTAACATAATTCCCCACGAGTTTTTACAAAAGTCCATTACATTTATACCTCTCAAAAGTTATTGCAAAGAGAGATCCGAGTTGACTTTCCGGGGACTTAATAGGAAAATGCTACCTCCTAAATAGAATAATGGAGAAGGTTGAATATACAAGGCATATGAAGACCAAACTTGTCCACCTGAATCAAATCAACCCCAAAAGGAGAAAAAAGGACCAAAACATTCTAGAAGACACCATACACATGCACCACTTGATCGGTGTGACTTGTATCTTTGGATCCATTGGACAATATGAGTAAGAAAAATTATTTTATTCTCCTACCTATGAACCCTAGATATAAACCTTAGATATTAGGTGGCAAGCCATACTATGCTCGGTTAAAAATGTTATATATTATAAGAGTAAGGCAAGCCACCATCCACAAATATCACAAATGAGAGATTAAAGAGAATCATACTTGAGGTGGGTCCCCCCGCCAAAAGAGTTTGACATTTTTATGGCGGTTTCAAAAGGAAAGAGTTAATTGAATAATTAAATGTTTGTTGTATTTTGTTTGAAAGCATATGTGTTTTTTAAACCGTTCCTGATCCAAGTAAGTAGTTTATCCTTTGTGTCTTGATCTAGCAAGGGTAAGCTGGGGAGCTTGTTGACACCTCTTAAAGTAAAAATCATTTAAAAAACATGAACTAAGGGCTAAAGGACTATAAATAAAACTAACATAATTCCACGAAGACCCTGTAATAATGGAGAAGGTTGCGGAATATACAAGGCATATGAAGACCAAACTTGTCCGTGAATCAAATCAACCCGTGGTTCTAAACCCTAACTCATAACAATCTCATTTTTATCAACTCATACTCATCATCACCAAGGACCAAGTCTAGACATAACAATCTCTAGTTCATACTAGTAGTAGTTAGCTACATAACTAGTTCTAGTTGAAGATCAAGTTCATCTTGAGTTCCCGATTAGTCAAGAAGTAGCAAGGATCATTCTTGAGACTTCTCTCTTGTATTCAATCTCAGAAGTACTCTTATATCTAGAATACAATTGTTATGGCTTTGATCTTTATAATTATTATATTCTTATTGATATGTGTTTATGCTTGCTATGGTTATATATCTAGTTTAGTAAGATTGCTTTATGTTTTATGCATGGAATTGTATAGCATCCATATAGATGATCACTATGTGGGTGATAAGCAATGTGTAAACGTGGTGTTTATACAACGTTTATGCGCAATTGCACCCTACATTCCGGGCGTGTGGTAGATCGCGGGGTGACAGCCTGTTGAGTCCTTTGGAATCCACCCTCCGAATGTTAGGACACGTCTCGCTATAATTACGGTGATGGATAAGTTTCGTCCTTATTTGTCATTGGTAATGCTTGCCATGTGTAGAAGTAATCCAACCTTACCATGATAGCTAGATGTATTGCACTAATTATAGTATTCATTGACATGTATGATTAGGGATATCTTAGGAACATTCATTCTAGTCTAATTTATAACATGCTAATTGCTTGTATGTTTCTAGTAGCTTAATGATCTTGGACTTGGGTATTTATCAATTATATTATTATCTTTATCCCGTGACTTATCCTGATGAGTAATGTTAGATACTTATGGCAACTCTGCATTATAATACTGTGAAGTGGATGATCTCATAACTAAATCACAATATAAATCATTAGATGATCTTTTCTCTCTACCTTTCCATAGACTCCCTTCCCTGTGGTAAAATATAAATACGATACCTGGATTACTCCCGGTGAAGTGCTACAATTGGTATTTCTATCTGTGCGCTTGCAGATATCATGTTCATTCTTTATTCAAGGCCAATCAAGAATACCATACCCCGTCATTTCTTAGCGTTATTGCTAGGGTGACAGACTAGTGTATAGGTAATGCCTAGAAATGAGTGGTATACCTTGAGTGCATATCCTAGTGAGATTAGCTCCACTATGGATAATGTCGCTAAGTTACCTTCCACTACTAACACCGCCTAACTCCGCTTTGTTGGATCATGAGGTTAATCCCATATCCAAGCTAACATGATTAGATAGATATCCCATATATATTTCTTTCGCCTTCCTAATTAGGATCGTGTAAGAAATGGGAAAAGGAGTCATTTGGAACAGCATCCCACGGGGTGCCAATGGTGCGGCTACCTGCATTTGACATTGCAGTACAACATTCCTTCCTTTAGTATGGTGAATCTACAAAAGTCCGAAAAACTCAATATTAGCAACAGATTTATACCATGATTGGAGATTAAGTTTTCACATATATACACTACACCACAGCCCAATTGGGCGTCTGACCATTGGTCGGTATAAATATCGAAATCGCGACAGTTGGTCGGTCGATATATCCTAGTAACAGTCGGTCGGTCGCTATATCTTATTATTTCGTCGGACGGTCGGTCGCTATTTTTATTTGGGTTTAGTGTTGGACGGTCGGTCGGTATAGCTTATTAACTGGATCGGACGGTCGGTTGGCATATCGAATTGGGCCTGCGCGCCAATAATCACCACAATTCGCGCCTACAATTTCGAGGGGGGAGAGGGTTTGCGCTGCTCTAAATGGCAAGTGGCGCCTAAATTTTTAGGGTCCCACATGTTCTAATCTACGGTGATGTAATCGCGATTATCAACTTGTTCACGTCCTTCGTCCACCACCGTTGTTTCCGTCGATGCAGTCGACGGGGGTCCTCCAGATGAACCGGCCGCGACACTCGGTTCTTTTTCACCATGATACGTCCACACGGTGTACCTCGGCTCCCTGATGAAACCATACCGCACCAAGTGCTCCACGACATCGTCATCCTTGTGTAAGAACAGATGCTTGCACCGATAGCACGGGCACACCATTAGTTCCGAACCCCGGCTGATTCGATGCTTCTCAAGGCGACGGGCATAAACTTCTTTCGCACATGATCAACAATTCCAAACTCATCCTTGGCCTTGTACATCCAATCCCTATTCGCACCATGGTCGACGGCCTACTCAAATTAATTAAACCAAAACAAAGAGTGCGATCAATTATTAGAGATCGAAGTATCGATGAAAAAGACCACGCACACTTCAAATGAGAGGGGAGAGGGGAGGGAGGAGAAAGAGGGGAGGAGAAAGAGGGAGAGAGAGGGAGAGGAGCTAGCTTGAGAGGGAGAGAGAGGGGAGGAGAAAGAGGGAGAGAGGGGAGAGAGAGAGAGGGGGGGGGAGAGAGAGAAGGAGAGGAGAGAGGGAGAGAGAGAGAGGGAGAGGGAGCTAGCTTGAGAGGGAGAGAGAGGGGGGAGGAGAAAGAGGGAGAGAGGGGGGAGAGAGAGAGAGGGGGAGAGGGAGAGAGAGGGGGAGGGGAGGGAGAGAAGGAGAGGAGAGAGGAGCTAACTTGAGAGGGAGAGATCAAAACTAGATCTCAAAAAAGAAAGGGAAAGGAGGGGTGAGAGAGAGGGGTGAGAGAGGGGGAGAAAGAGGAGAGAAATACCCCCTAACGGTGCCAAACTTCAATCAAACCAAAGGAGGAGAGAAATACCCCCTAACGGTGCCAAACTTCAATCAAACCAAGGGCAAAACCTTCCCCCCCAGAAATGGTGATTTCTAGAGTTTTGAAGCTCAAAACCCTAGAAAATGACGAAAATCCCGTGGGGAAGAAGAAGGTTGGGGCTGTATTTATAGACCAGACTTTTCCGTGGCGGGCATTGTAATAAAACCGCCATGGTTAATATACATTAACCGTGGCGGGCATGTTACAATACCCGCCACGGTTAATAGACATTAACCGTGGCGGGCACGTTACAATGCCCGCCATGGTTAATAGATTAACCATGGCGGGCATTGCCCTGGCCGGGGGGCAGCCACGCCAACTATTTTGCGTGGCGGTTTTATAATTGCGCGCCACGGAAAATAAAAATTAAACGCCGCGCAAGTTCAATTCTGTAGTAGTGAAAAACAAATTTGGTGGAAGAGGTTGTGTTGCTTACCTTTGCATTTTCATCGGACGTGGTAATATATAGGTAACGATGTTTGGTGAAAAAAAAGAACAATACGTACTACAACTATCTGTGTTTCTTACCGAGAGCTCGAAACGAAATGGAATGTTGTGCAAAAAAGGAAAAGAAAGAAACCGAATGGAAATGAAATGGACGGGGTCCATTACTACTAGTAGTCTCCAGGTTTGTGCTTCGAACGGACGGACGTCCTAGTAGCCTACTATCATCATCATGGCGGTGTCAGGCAGGCAGCACAGGCAGGCAGCGCAGGTGGATGGGTCACAACTTGTGTTTTCTCTACCGATATTTTAAAAATCTCGGTGGTCAGCGATAAACGGGAATATCGGATATATCGGAAATTTATCGATGATAGAAATAAAATTTCGGACAAAATTTAGACAAAAAATAACTCATTTTATTCAGGAAAACACATAGATCATTTCTGAACCATTTAACACAAAAAACTAAATAAAACATATTATCAATTGTTTATTCAATAAGCAAGACAACGACACGGCTGTAGCGTGCGAGTGTGTTACGATAGTGGCAACTTGAACCTAGAAGAGAAGAGGAGAGAAAATGAACCATGGATTAATTGGGTGGGCTTTGGGGTCTATTTGTATGGACAAATTCTAAAATTTTGAAAAATATCGGGCGATAAATGAAAAATATCGGACGGACCGTAAACGGGAAATTTCAGAAATTTCGGATATTTCGGACCGATATTTTTTTCACAGTCACAACAGGGCAGTAGCACAGGCGTTCGTGGATGCGCGGTAGATGGGCAGCGGCTCTGTGCACACAAATATGCACGTGGGAAGACCCTTTTTGGTCACTTGCTAAAAATGCCAAGTGAATTGGCAAACTGTTGGAGACTTTTTTTTTCTCATTTTGTAAAAAAACTAAGTATGCCAACCCCAGTTTAGCAAACTGTTGGATGCTCTTAGACTTCGGTTTAGTACAATATATGATGAACTAATACGGAGTCGAACATAAATCATGACATCATGTAGTGGTAAGACAAGAGATGTTGGAGAGAGAGGTCGTGGGTTCGAGTCACATTGGCTGCAGAATTGTTGAAATTGCTTAAAAATGATGGAAAAAATCGAGTTGCATTGTGGCCAGTTGTATCTAGCTGATGGCGGCTTCCTCCTAATTTATTTTTACTAATATTTTTTTTTTTTTTTTCATATTTTTTTTATTTGTCGTGTGTTTTCTTTGTCAAGTGTTTTTCGACACTTTCGCAAAGTCTTTACCGAGTGCCGATCAAAAACACTCGGCAAAAACTGTGACGAGTGTTCTTTGCCGAGTGTATAAGGGTCTTTATGAGTGTTTTTGACACTCGGCAAAGAGCCTGAGTCCAGTAGTGAATTAGGGTTTTGCAAAGCAGTTAGATCAGAAACTTGGGCGAATTTACTTGGTGATTAATTATCAAGCAAACATTACAATCAAAAGCACCGTTGCATGGCACAAATTTCTTATTTTGAATGATGCTAAAGTTTGTAACATGGTTATTTACAAAATTCATTTAAATAGTTCCCACAAAATTGGAGTTTAAAGTCAATTCAGGACTTAGCCATTACTGTTGAATGTTAATTTGGTTTATTTGAATTCATATCCTACATTTGATACTGGTGTAAAGTACCACATCACACCACAAAGTTTAATAGAGCACAATTTGAAGTATTTATTCGGAGGCATTCAGATAGGAGGTCACAAAGTACTACATCAAAACGATTTTTACTTTTAACACATTACATCACACATGATATGCATTGCCAGCATATTCATATAACATTGATTTTAGTGAATGCAACAAGACATGGTTAGCTATCATGGATGATTACAATGCATGATGATGACATGATCAAGATTTAGTGATGCTTAACACTTAGTGTGTTACAGTTTTTGAGGAAGTCTGCCACACATGAAGCTGCTTCTTCCCACACATCTAGCATCAGAAGATATACATTGCCTAGCTGAACAAGACAAAGCTTTTGCTGCTAATTTCAATCTCTCTTCACTTGGGAATTTCTCCATTCACACATCAGTCTGTCATATATAATATGGACACTATGTTCATTCAATGCACAATGAAGACAGAATGCAGATGCCCCCTGCTCCCTACAATATATACTAGCGTTAATGGCGCGCCCTGGCGCGCACGAGGGTGCCACGGGCATCTTGGCCAATAAGAAAAGGCATTTTGGCCAATAAGAAAAGCAGGACGCAAATGGTAGGTTGGCCAATATGAAAAGCAGGACGCAAATGGTAGTCTTAAGAGTACAACAAACTGAAGTTCAGTAGGAACGACTGGTTGCTAATACAATTACTACTAATGGTGCGCATGATGGCATCACCAGTATGATGCAACTCAACGAAGAACACATAAAAAGAGTATGAGATGGATGATAAAAATAGCCGAAGTTAATACAACGATCGAGAAAGCATGCATTCATGTTGCCAATTCATGTCTTATAGTACACAACAAAATAAAAAGCTGCAACAGTCTCATAGTTCACATTGAATCAAAGGTGAAACATTGGTCTCAACTAATAGGTTGCAATAGGCATCACAATATAGCGAGCTTCCTTGGTTCTGGGGCAAGTTCTAGAGTGTCAAGAGCAAATTGCACGGATGGCGGCCACGCAGAGTCTTAGTACAAACAGAACAGGTCAAGCAGTTTGCTGAATAGGACTACATAAATCTAAGCACATAGTGATGAATAAGCTGGGAAGTTTTTTGATGCAAAGATCAGAGCTGGAGCCATCTCCAGCACGGCACAACGATCTGCAGGGACATGCAGTATATAGCTTCAAAAGCACAGGCAGTCTTCCTCAACCACCTCTAGCACTGCATTGAACAATCACACGACAGCTCGGTCATCGGTGTGGCGCCACGACACGTCTCAAAAGATCCAGAATTCTTCATTGGCCATCTCTTGGCGTGATCCAACCAAGAGGCAAAAGCGCAGGTCCTCAATCGCCTGCATATGTGTATGATTGGTCAATAAGAAGTAATACCATGTATAGCATAGCTCTGTAGATAATAGGAGGTTAACTCACAGCATCTAACAAGGCTGCTGTCCAGCGACACGCGCTGAACGTGGGCGTTTCTTTTCTCCTTTTGTAGTGTCCAATGGCACGCTGTTTAAACATCATAGTATGAGAATACGTATCACATATACATTATTGTAGTTTTTTTTTCCTTTGCTTGCACTGGACAGAATGGAAGGGAAAGGAGAAAATATTGGATAGCGTACCCATCAGGAGCTATTGCATCAGTTTTGGTACTGGTCTGGTCAATAGATATGCCATCTTCAACGCCTTCTTTGTCTGTTGCAGCATAGAGAACCTGTGGGCATTGAAAAGACAGTAACCAACATGTCACAAACATTTTGCTTCCTTCATATCAT